>CM049397.1:27107197-27654697 GCA_026929865.2 Hyperoplus lanceolatus
TTTTGAATTTGACATGAAAAACACAAACAGTTCTCTCACCTCAAATTCAGCAGTCTAACTCCAAGGAAGACTATGTAGGTGACCTCTGATCCCAATTCTGGATATTTACATACCAAAATTTCACAGACAGCGCCTTCTGGTTCAGAGATATAACGATTGTGACAACCAACCCGTGTGACAAATTACCCCGTTCTCCCCTATACAGCGTACAGTTTGGCCCTCCATGCTGTGCTGGCTGCAGAATAAGAAACAACATGAGTGTAACGGAAGAATCTGATGTGATGGACCAGATTAACTGACTTGAGCCCAAAGTTCTATTTTCTGGCATCAACAGAGCCATCATATTTCTGGGTTAGCCAGTGAATGAATCGGAGAAACAAAGGGAATATTATTTTTGGATGGTAGAAATTATCCTCATCAATTTTCTAACTCCTTGCAACACGAAGCAAACTGGAGCTGTCTTTCATAAGGAAAGAAAAAATAAATCAGTGAAGGATGAAGAGAAGAAAGAAGAAAAACAAAGTAAATACGTAGAGACTTAATATATAGTCATGGCATCCTTAGGACTCAGTTTGGATAAATGAAGACAATTTCCAACAACAAGTTGAACAGAGGCTGTTGCAGACCTTTTCAATCATACATTTATATCATATTATATTATTATAGTGGTAACACTTTACAATAAGGGTACATTAATTAACTGTTGGTTAATGCTCAATTAAGGCTTGGTAAGCATTTACTTAGCATTACCTAATAAATGCTTAATAAACATCAACCTATCATTAACTAACTGATAAGCTTAGTGTATGCTTAACCAAGCATTAGTTAAAGAAACATTAACTAACTGTAAATAACTGAGCATTCACACTTACCTAATGCTTAATAGGCATTAACTAGGTATTAACCAACCCCTAATAGCATTAACTTAACATAAATTAACATTTCATTAATGTACCCTTATTGTAAAGTCTTACCATTATAATATACAAAGACATCCACCTTGACGATTTATGGGTTTCAGCAATGAACAACATATGAACATGAGAGGCTTGTTCCCATGATGCCTTGTTACTAGAGAAACACCAAAGAGTAGGACTGTTTGCAAAGCTGAAATTGAGCAAAAAAGCTTCTAAAGAGGTTACAGGTGTCATCACCAGGACTTGCAGAATCAATTTGAAATGGAAGGCAAATGTTATTAGGATGTGCTGATAAATTAATACGTTCGCCCCCAACGACACCACACAGGCAATGCTTGCACTGCCGGCGGAGCCTTCCATTTGTCTCGGCAGCTAAATTAATTTGCCTTAATGTTTTTTGAAAGAGCTAATTTGCAGGCTAATTAATCTAATCAGTCTGAAGAGAGAGAGAGAGAAAGAGAGGGAGAAAGAGAGCGAGAGAGTGGCTCAACATGCTCTGTCTCTCTCAAGAAAAGAAACACAGCTGTACACACACAGGCATCTCAGCATTGTTTGCAGGGTACTTAAATGTAAACAGGTACAAGTGCTGCCAGACCACACACACACACACACACACACGCACGCGCGCGCACACACACACACACACACACACACACACACACACACACACACACACACACACACACACACACACACACACACGCACCCACCCACCCACAGACCGTCATCAACACTTGCAGCACGGCAAAGGGCAGTGGAAAGGTTACAAGCGTGAGTTAGTGGAAAGGTCGAGTTAAAGGTCCCGCTTGATTTTTTTTCTTCTCTCTGTCCATTGTATGCCGGGTAAGGAGCGCCTCCCAATGAGAGAGACATGGGGAGGGAGAGAGAGAGCGAGAGAGAGAGAGTGAGATCAGCAGGGACAGGTGGAGAAGAGTGGGAACTGTTTAGTTGACCTTATTTTGATCTTTGCTTCTCAAAGAGGATGAATCCTTCAGTATTTAAAGCATGCCGTATTTGATTAAGGAAAGGGAGACATCAGTGGACCAACCCTCCCTTTCGCCCATGCGGTTTCAAAATAATGCCGACGAGTTCAAGCCTTTTTTGGTGTAGTCGAGCTGTCAAGGATGCAACGCTGCTTTGGTTTGGTCTGATACAGTAGAAATGAAAATGGTTTTGACTGGCTGAGGAGTTTTTACAGTGATGTGTAATTCCCAGCACATCCCTCTAGAGGAGAGTGGATCACAGTCATTCTGTGTTTCCACTTTTTAAGTACGGGCCCTCAATGTATTGAGGGCCCGTAATTATTACTCTCCACCATACTTATTAAGTACGGGTCCCCAGTGTCAACAGGGGACCCGTAATTATTACTCTCCACCATACTTATTCTTCTGACTTCTTCTTCTTCTTCTTCTTATTCTGCCTCAAAAGTTTGAGCTGCTTCTCCTCCCACACCGTTGCACGTAGAAACGCAAAAATTTCACACAACGGGCGTCCCCACCCCGAATCGTGTGCTATTATACAGTTTTTTGAATTTCCGCTAGGGGGCGCTGTTATGAAGTCCCGACTGAAAGAACTTTGAGAGGCCACGCCCCGCACACCTTAACTCCGATTGACTTGAAATTTCTCACACAGGTGTATGTTAGGGTGCTCTACAAAAAAGCCTCTGGGACCATAAAAATTCTTCTGGGAGTATTTCCCGCTAATTAGCATAAACTGAAAAACAGCGTGTTATCCACAACTTTCTGCAATTTCACTGTATCAACACCAAATTTCTCGTGAAGCCCCGGGGGACTACAATAAACATACCCGTAAAAGATTAGTAGGACAACTTGAAAAACATGGCCGCCATTGACCAAAACGTTTACGCAGGGGCGGGGCATAATAACACGTTGGCCATAACTCCCTAACCGTAGGTTCTATCATCATCAAACTTGCTGGGTATGTGCAGAAGTCATGTGGTAGCATGTCCCTTCGAAGCTTATCGCGATTAACCCATAGGGGGCGCCACAAATGGGCGGGGCATAATAACACGTTGGCCCTAACTCCTTAACCGTAGGTTCTATCATCATGAAACTTGCTGGGTATGTGCAGAAGTCATGTGGTAGCATGTCCATCGAAGCTTATCGAGATTAACCCAAAGGGGGCGCCACAAATGGGCGGGGCTTAATAACACGTTGGCCATAACTCCTTAACCGTAGGTCCTATCATCATCAAACTTGCTGGGTATGTGCAGAAGTCATGTGATAGCATGTCCTTCGACGCTTATCGAGATTAACCCATAGGGGGCGCCACAAATGGGCGGGGCTTAACAAGACGTTGGCCATAACTCCTTAACCATAGGTCCTATCATCATCAAACTTGCTGGGTATGTGCAGAAGTCATGTGGTAGTATGTCCTTCAAAGCTTATCGCGATTTACCCATGGGGGCGCCACAGGGGCGGGGCCTATCCACAAATTGGCCATAACTCCTTAACCGTAGGTCCTATCATCATCAAACTTGCTGGGTGTGTGCAGAAGTCATGTGGTAGCATGTCCCTCGAAGTTTATCGCGATTAACCCGTAGGGGGCGCCACAGGGGCGGGGCCTATCCACAAATTGGCCATAACTCCTTAACCGTAGGTCCTATCATCATCAAACTTGCTGGGCATGTGCAGAAGTCATGTGGTAGCGTGTCCCTCGAAGCTTATCGCGATTAACCCATAGGGGGCGCCACAAAAGTCACCCGACTCCGATTGACTTGAAATTGCTTGCACATGTACAGCTCATGCTGCTCTACAATTTAGCCTCAAGGAATTTTTTTCTAATTTCCGCTAGGGGGCGCTGTTATTAATCCCCGACTGAAGAAAGTTTGAGAGGCCGCGCCCCGCACACCGTAAGTCCGATTGACTTGAAATTTCCCACACTGGTGTATTTTAGGGTGCTCTACAAAAAAGCCTCTTGGACCATAAGAGTCAACCTGGAAATACTTTCGGCTAATTAGCATAAACTGAAAAACAGGGTTTTATCCACAACTTTTTCAAGTTTTACTCTATCAACACCAAATGTCTTACGAAGCCCCGGGGAACTATGACGCACGTCTCCGAAAAATATTACTTGGATAGCTTGGAAAACATGGCCGCCATTGACTAAAATCTTTACGCAGGGGCGGGGCTTAATTACAAATTGGCCATAACTCATTGACCATAGGTCCTATCATCATGAAACTTGCAGGATATGTGCAGAAGACATGTGGTAGCATGGCCCTCTAAGCGTGTCGAGGTTAACCCTTAGGGGGCGCCACAAATACGAAAAACATAATTCGCCAATGCAATGTTTGCCAGGCCATGCCCCTTTCCCCCTGACTCAGATTGACTCATCATTTGTCAGACATGCACAGCTCGTGTCGCTCTACGATAAAGCCTCTCGGACCACGGGGGTCGGCCGTGATTTTTTTCCTTCGCCGATTTGCGCGGGCGGCCCGTACTTTCAAAATCTCTGCGGGATTTTCTAGTTCTTCTTCTTCTGACTTCTTACTTCTTCTTATTTCTTCCTCCACATTTTCTAGCTGCTTCTCCTCCCACACCGTTACACGTAGACATGCAAACATTTCACACAACGTGCGTCCCCACCCCACGGGGTGCACTATTATACCGTTTTTTGAATTTCCGCTAGGGGGCGCTGTTAGGAAATCCCGACTGAAAGAACTTTGAGAGGCCACGCCCCGCACACCGTAACTCCGATTGACTTGAAATTTCTCACACAGGTGTATGTTAGGGTGCTCTACAAAAGAGCCTCTGGGACCATAAAAATCCTTCAGGGAATATTTCCCGCTAATTAGCATAAACTGAAAAACAGGGTGTTATCCACAACTTTCTGAAATTTTACTGTATCAACAACAAATTTCTCGTGAAGCCCCGGGGGACTACAATAAACATACCCGTAAAAGATTAGTAGGACAACTTGAAAAACATGGCCGCCATTGACCAAAAAGTTTACGCAGGGGCGGGGCCCTATCAACAAATTGGCCATAACTCCTTAACCATAGGTCCTATCATCAAACTTGCTGGGTATGTGCAGAAGTCATGTAGTTGCATGTCCGTCGAAGCTTATCAAGATTAACCCATAGGGGGCGCCACAAATGCCCCCTGACTCTGATTGACTTGAAATTTCTTACACATGTACAGCTCATGGTGCTCTACAATATAGCCTCTCGGACAATAGGGGTCAGCCATGATTATTTTTTTCGCCGCCATTGCCCAAAACATTTACGCAGGGGCGGGGCTTATAAACAAATTGGCCATAACTCCTTAACCATAGGTCCTATCATCATCAAACTTGCTGGGAATGTGCAGAAGTCATGTTGTAGCATGTCCCTCGAAGCTTATCGAGATTAACCCAAAGGGGGCGCCACAAATGTCACCTGACTCTGATTGACTTGAAATTGATTACACTTGTACAGCTCATGGTGCTCTACAATATAGCCTCTCGGACAGTTTTTTTTAATTTCCGCTAGGGGGCACTGTTATTAAGCCCCGACTGAAGAAAGTTTGAGAGGCCACGCCACGCACACCGGAGGTTCGTAGAAGCTTTCGGGCCTGGCCGACGCGCCGCCGACGCAGGGATTGGCGGCCCGCGCAGGGCGGCCCGTACTTTCAAAATCTCCACGGGATTTTCTAGTTTTGCATTGCTGTCTATCTGGCTGCTCGCTTTGTTGCCAGATTTGTCCTAATATAGTTCAGAGTAGAAGTCTTGACACAATCGAAAGATTTTGTAACAATTAAGTTAAAGCTTATTTTTGCATTCCACCCTGTCCTTGGTATCAGACATCAGTCATCTACAGATCATGGTCTCTATGAAGGAAAGGAAACCCCTATCTCCCTCAGTTCAGCCTCTGTTGTACGCTGGGTAGTAAGTTTGGAGCCACTTTCGGGACCCACTCAGTGGCCATAGAGTCCATATGCCCAAATTGCTTTGATTGGAAGTACTGAACACAAGCACAGTTTTGTTATTAAAGGGTTGATTCCTCTAATTAACAACACATTTTCTCTTTTTAGTAGTATGTAGTGAAGCAGGTGGTTTTTGTTTTAGGTTTTTCGGAGATACTGTTTCTGCCTTCAGCCAATAGCAAGTGTTTTCGTTTCTGGACTTTGCTGCTTGCTTAAATTGAAAAGATTCAACAGCAAAGTGTCTGTGTCCTCTTAGTAATTCAAAGAAAGAACACGCTGTCAGCTGTTTTCAAGTGGGCGGTTTTCTTTGGTAGAAAGTAGTTCCAAATCGTTTAAATAACTGCTTCACAACTGAAAACATCAAAATAAAGATGGTTACAATATTCAGTATATAAATGTACATGCTGCTTGACAGTATATGATAGTGCTGTACTGTAAAGGCCAGGGAGAATCTTTCGACTTATCCATGGCCAGGATGTAGCTTTAAGAATCAAGAGGAATCATTTTTTTCTTCACTTTTTGAAGTAAACGTGGTTCTTGTTTCTTTCAGAGCTCATCTGTATCTCCCTTGGCCAGTTTTCGGACAGGAGAAAAGCACCGGAGTTCAAGCGATTACTCATCAGATAGCAAAAAGCAGAAGACAGAGGATAAGGAGTTGGCCTCTACCCGCTACGTGAGTGAGCATGCATTACCTTTTCTGACTTAATGAGGATATTTCTTTCATTTAAATATTTTAACTATGAAAATGGAAAGGATCATTAGACATTATTTTTCTTTCTGGGGATAAATAATAATAGCCTACTTTCTGGCATATAGGCATTGTGTGAAGTTGGTTATTCGAAACACAGTGAGAGGGAGACCTGACATGGCAAAGGTCGTAGCTCGGATTTATACTCAGTATGTTGCAGTTTATGGCTTAAACCTCGGCCAAACGAGCCATCTGGATGCTACACAATGGGACTGTTTTGATCACCTTATCTGATAATTAAAAAATGTAAAAAAAAAATTAAAATACAAAAGGAATTAAGTCAGATGAATGATTAAAAATCAGTCTGTATGACCTTCGCTCTGAGCATTAATTAAAGTCTTGATTTTATGATGACCCTTTTTTACATTTAACCATTTCCTTTAATCTTATATTCTATCAAATAAATTGGTTACAACATTTTTTATCTGCATTTTAATGAGAGAGGGACTAAATGTTGATACAACAGACTTTTCCAACCCCTGAAGTCCATTCATTTTATCCAAAATAAAACAAAATGCTGAGCACATGAAACGCACATGCAGTTTTCAGTATGCATGCACTAGTTTATACTTCTGAAGTTTGTGTAAATCTTAGCCCATACATTCTTTTTCAATTCTTTGTTGTTTACCATGTAGTGAAGTGTGTGTCTCCCATGTGTTCATTCCAGGAAAGTGATGGGGAGAAGAGCGATGACAACTTGGTGGTGGATGTCTCTAATGAGGTACAACACAGTTTCTCAACAATGGTGTCTTTTTGCTTTTCCTAATCAGTGAAAACCAACCCACTCTTTCTGTTCTCCCCCACCACAGGACCCAGTGTCTCCTAGAGGAGGAAGTCCCACCCACTCGCCTCGGGAGAACGGATTGGACAAGCGTCGGCTGTTGAAGAAAGACGCACCTCTGAGTCCTTCCTCCGTGGCCTCCTCCAGCAGCACACCTTCATCCAAATCCAAAGAGATTAATTCGGTGAGTCATTTGGGTCATTATAGCCTTCTGATATTCTCTTTCATCGGTTTCTCTGGGTAGTTTTTTCTATTTTTAGGCATTCATGAAAATTAAACCATTGTAAAGTAAGGTATAGAGTAGAAAAGTAGTAGAAGAGTAAAGGTTTAGTGTTTAAGAAGGTCAAAGATGCTTCACTGTACAGAAAGTGAGTAAGAACGTTGTACATTTTACACAAAATCAATTGTATGCGTCACAGAGTCGTTCAAAGCATGAATTTTCCCTGGAAACTAGCTCTAAATCCCTTGTGCAAAGAGAGATCTGCTCCCTCTGTAGTTAATGCTCAGACTATTGTTGTAATCCTGTTTCGATTGAGATTGCTTAGTGTTTTTTTGTGTGTGTTGTAGAATGAAAAGTCAACGACGCCTGTGTCAAAGTCCAGCACTCCCACGTCGCGCTCTGAAGCCCCCACACCCAGCAGCGCCTCCACCCCGGGCCTGAGGACTGCACCTGCTAAACCACCAGGAATCGAAATGCTGGGTGAGAGTGGCAAATATCTTAAAATATGTCGATGCAAGCATTAGTGAGACAAGGTGTATGAATCAGTAAGAAGCTAGACTGAAGTTTTGAGGACTGTAAAACCATGTCACCAGTAATAAAGCATATATGTAGCTGTATGAACTCCATCTCTACACTACCTTGGTGAAGGTCTGAGTCTCAAATTTAATGGGAATGTAAACATAAAAATTTAACCCTTAGGCGCAAATGTCCCAGCTTGTATCAGACTGACATGTGTTTTGTCTCCTAGCTCCTGGTCTCCGTACGCCGTTGGCAGTGCCTTGCTCGTACCCCAGTCCATTTGGAATGGTCCCACACCCGGGTCTAAACGGAGAGCTGAGCGCAGCGGGAGCAGCCTACACCGGCCTGCATAACATTTCTCCACAGATGAGCGCCGTGGCTGCTGCTGCAGTGGCAGCTTATGGACGCACACAAGTGGTACCTCAAACATGCACAAACATACACCTTGTATACATATACACTTTTTCAGTGTATTCTTCACAATCGAAATATTGTCATTTAAATGCTCTTGACATAATGACATTTTCGAACAGAAGTAACAGGAATGTAGACAATCATCATGATACCAGCTACCAACAGTTGTACTTCATTTGTGGTTGATTGTCCCTAAACTATCTTTTTCTTATTCTACAGGTGGGATTTGATCCTCACCACCACATGCGTGTCCCTGGCCTCCCGCACAACCTGTCAGGCATTCCTGGTGGAAAACCGTATGTTTATAACATGTATCTTTTATTTTGACACATTTGCATTAAACCATCCCCACACATCCACCTCTCGTCCCTTATCTCTTTCTTCTAGGGCCTATTCCTTTCACGTGAGCGCTGATGGACAAATGCAGCCTGTGCCTTTTCCTCCTGATTCTCTGATTGGTCCTGGCATTCCACGCCACGCCCGGCAGATCAATACACTGAGCCACGGGGAGGTGGTGTGTGCCGTCACCATCAGTAACCCCACACGCCATGTTTACACTGGTGGCAAGGGCTGCGTCAAGGTGTGGGACATCAGTCACCCGGGCAACAAGACCCCTGTATCCCAGCTGGACTGCCTTGTGAGTGCTCTGACACTCACAAAATATGGCACACCGATGCCATACAAAATGGTTAAAGGAGGAATCAGCGATTCTTGAGAATGCTTGTTGTCAAAATCACATTTTTGTCAAAATCAGTAAATACTGAATCTCCTCATAGTCCACTACGTGTCTATACTCTGTGTCCTGAAAACAAATCTGATGTTAATACACAGCCTAGGCTATGTAAACTGGTATATAAACAAAGGGTGCCCATGTAAACTGGTATGTAAACAAAGGGCGCCCACCGTAGCTAGCAACATAAGCCGAGGCTGTGTATTCACCCTGGATTTTTTTCAGTGTATACACATTTTGAACAGGTAGCGGATTGTGAGGATATGTTCACTGATTCTGACAAAAAGTGATTTTGACAAATATCGTTCTCTATAATCACTGACTCCAGCTTGAAAATGCAGGACATGTTTTCAAATGGTTTATCACTTACAGCAACTAGTTTACGCATTGATTTGCTTTTTTTTCATGACTGTGCGTATGTCACATCAGAACAGAGATAACTACATCCGCTCATGCCGGCTACTTCCGGACGGTCGGACTCTCATAGTCGGAGGCGAGGCGAGTACTTTGTCTATCTGGGATTTGGCGACACCGACTCCACGGATCAAGGCTGAACTAACGTCATCAGCGCCTGCCTGTTACGCTCTGGCCATCAGCCCTGACTCCAAGGTCTGCTTCTCCTGCTGCTCCGATGGGAACATAGCCGTCTGGGATCTTCACAACCAGACTCTGGTTAGGTACGGAGCTGGGCAGGGCAGGGGATTTGAAGTTGTGCCAAACAATAAAAGCAAATGTTTTGATTTGATGTTACTTTTAATGTCTTACAAGCTTTTAAATCAGTCATCAGAACCCCAGAACCTCATTAAACTGAAAGTAGCTACAACAAGAACAACCAATAATCTAACCATGAGTTTAACAAGCGTCTCAGTCCAAAATGTCCCCCCAGGCGCTTTATTATCACACAGTATCACTGATTAGTTCCACAGACACCGGCAGATGTGTCTTAAAGTGAGACATTGCAGATAAATAGGGTTAAAATGTTGATCTATCATCATGAAACTTTACCAGCTCATTGCTTACATTACAACAATTATGTTTGTATTAGAAAACTACTGTTTTAGCCTTCAGTGTCTCCCCTTAAGAGTGACTCTTCTCTCTATTACATCACACAAATATTCGTATGTCTTTTTTGATTTGATGAACTTCCTTTTGCATATTGTTGTACTTGTCTGCAGACAGTTCCAGGGCCACACGGATGGAGCCAGCTGTATAGACATCTCTAACGATGGGACCAAGCTGTGGACCGGAGGCCTGGATAACACAGTGAGGTCCTGGGACCTGAGAGAGGGACGACAGCTGCAGCAACACGACTTCACCTCCCAGGTGCATAACACACTCCTTACACACAAACCCACCTGTTCTATCAGTGCTGTAACTATGCCCTACCACTGTTAAAAGGCAAAATATGCTGCTACTTTCTGAGCTCCCAACACTTCTACCAGCTTCTGTATGAGCTGTGAATGTTTTGTATTTGTGTAAAAATCTTTATGGATGATAGTTTGTTTGATCTCTCTAGCAGTTTGCAGAAGTAAGTGTGTTTGGTTTTGCTTTTTATCATTATTATCATTTGGTTGTTAAAGTAAAAGGCACAAATTGTTGGAAATTGTGCACCTCACGAATAGTCACAGCCATTTGCAGTTTGGCTGATTAAAACCTCCGGCTCTGCTTCATTGCAGTAATTTGGAAGCTCAGTTCAGAACATTTAACCCACCGTAAAGGCCAGACTGAGCTCCGCTTTCCTGCCATTTGCTCAAATACCTTTAAGAGACAATAATAATACCGCCAGTTAGAATGTAGTTCCTTTCAGATGGAGAGAAAAGCAGCAATAATAGACCATTACTGCAATTTTTTCCTGAAAAGTGCCATTTCACAACCTCAGAGTGCATGGGAAGAGGCATGGGGGGGGGGGGGGGTTGTGGTGTCAAAGAGAACTCTGAGAGGGAAGGGCAGACACGGCCAATTGTGTGTGCCTATGCCATTCGATGATTTCCCCCCAATACTAAAAAGACATTAGCAAATGTTGCACCAGTGGTTGGGTTAAAAAAAATATATGTATACTGTATATATTTTATTTACCAGGTTTATTAAGCCATATTCCCTGTATGCCTTCTTCGCTTTTCATTTCCTGGAAAAAATATTGTTTGAGATTTGTTTCAAAAATGATAATTGACTAAATCATTCACCCACCTCATTTCATGACGTATAATTGCTTTCTCCAACTGCCTTGCTGGCAGCAGTGTTGCGTACTTACTGTAATACCGTTTCAGAAAATCAAACGACCATCTGTTTCGACAGATTAGATTGTCACAGAGGGAAATGTTTATGATGCCATAGAAAATCATTCGTAAAGTTTAGCCAGCATCCAGATACAGTATACAATCAAAGTCAACCAATACAGACCAACACAGTATTGATGCACTGAAAAAGGAGATCTCAAATAATGGCAATTTATTGTGTATAAACTGTTGGATTTTTTGACCACAGATCTTTTCACTGGGATACTGTCCAACGGGCGAGTGGCTGGCGGTGGGGATGGAGAACAATAATGTGGAGGTTCTGCATGTCACCAAGCCTGACAAGTACCAGCTTCACCTGCATGAAAGCTGTGTGCTCTCACTCAGATTTGCCCACTGTGGTAAGGATCAACCAAACTATTGAAACAATTCTGTCTTTTAACATGTTTTCTACAGGAATACAATGAATGTACTGTATTTTTATCCGAAACTCAGACTCCATAAACTCATTCAAAAGCCAACTCAAAACTCACCTCTTCAAGAAAGCATACGACCCCTGACTTCACCCTTACCACACCTGACTCTATTTTTTTTTTTTTTTTTTTAATTTGTTTTCGTGTTTTTCTTTTTCTTTTCCTTTATGTTTATTCTATGCAATGTAAAGCGTCTTTGAGTGACCTACAAAAAAGCGCTATATAAAATCTATCAATTATTATTATTATTATTATGTACCAATTCAACTCCCGTTACTCTCTCTCTCTCTCTCTCTCTCTCTACATTATACTAATTTCATTTAAACACATTTTTGAGTGGATTAGTTTCAATAGACAGTAAAAAGCATAAGTCATAAAATATAACAATGCTGTCAGTATATGTTTTGAGAATTTATTTTAAAATTACGGGCACATATTTTGTCTGATGTGACTCTAATGTAGTTTGCCATCCTCTGCAGGGAAGTGGTTTGTGAGCACAGGAAAAGACAATCTGCTCAACGCTTGGAGGACCCCATATGGAGCCAGCATATTCCAGGTGAGTGGAGGAATGTACTCATACCAGCAAGAGCATAAACATGGATGACGGTAAAGCTGAGAGGCCAAATACAGCGCTGTCCATTAGACAGGATGCTGCATGTCCTATGGAAAAATATTTGTTCACTGACTGAAAGCCTTTGTGGGAAGTTGTGGACATAAAAAATAAGTTAAATGGTGGATAGTGGGGGGCGGGGGGGCTCAGAAGTGAAGGTGAGTGAATGCAGCAAAAACAGAAATCTTAAGGAGAAAATAAAATGTTGCCACACGCTCAGCTCTCAGTCTGGAATATTACAACGACGGCCCTCATGAGGGTCGAGAAAAGAAAAAGACAAGAGTTGCTGCACTTTTACTTTTCCAGATATAAAATAAATCAAATTATATTAATAATGAAACAAATCTTCTGTAACACACACACACACACACACACACATTCCCTGAGACTGCTTCATCTCAATCTTCTGTAACGCACGCGCACACACACACACACACACACACACACACACACACACACACACACACACACACACACACACACACACACACACACACACAGCCTTTCGTCTCAAGCGCATATTATTTATATTTTTATTTTGTTTTACACTTTCCCTCCTCTTTTATTCCCCTTACAGTCAAAGGAATCTTCGTCCGTGCTGAGCTGTGACATCTCCATAGATGATAAATACATTGTGACGGGTTCAGGAGATAAGAAAGCCACTGTCTACGAGGTCAACTACTAGACGCGGCTGTGGTGGTGTCATTAAACGACAGCCCTTTCCCGTACAGGCTCACCCATCATGTACAATTTCTAATGTGTATGAAATGAATTTTGAATGGAACTCACCAAACAGACAGAGTTTTTCTCGGACAGTGACAGTTTGACCTCATAGCTGGTCGTGGATCAAAAACGAACAAGCAGAACCAAGCACAGAGATTGTTTTTTTAGTTTAGTTTTGCTTTTTGCTTTGTGTTTTTTTGTTATTGTGATGGATGAGTGAAAGTCCCTGTGCACAGTATCTGAAGAGGATGCTGTTGTTGCAGCATGCAGCCGGACAGCATTCCTTAACAATTTTTAGTCCACTGTTTTTTTTGTACCAACACATTTGCACAGAAAAGCAGCTACAACAATGTGCGCTCACCTGAAAGCTTCTAAGGATTTCAAAGGGGCCTGATCATTCCCGACTGACACAGGGATGTCGTCTATGGGTAAACTCTGATTTGGCACAACATAAACATACTTATCTGAAAATACAGTGCTCCAGACGGTAACTATTGGGTTTATGTAAATATCATGGGATAAAAGTGACGGCAAGCGGCAACAGTTTCCCTTCAAAACCTAATAGGACTCCTGTTGTCATCTGTTTGCAGTCTGCCACTAACCTTATTTCACAATACTGCTACTACGCTCTGAGGGAACACATGGATTGCCATCATGCATGTTAACATGTGGTTGAAAGCAAGTATAACCCAGGCTTTACTCAATCACAATTTATTGTGGAAGTTTGCATAACATTGATTGTCTTATACGTTTTTACTTTGCTCAACAGCTTCTATTAATTACTTCTCTAAAGGCAGTATTGTTTTTGTTAGTTTTTTTGGTACATTTTTAATGTCTCATTGTTGCCTTTAGGCACTGTGTGCCCTCACTGCAGTATGACCTTTGCACTCGGTTCTGCCCCCTCAGTACAGACTCCGCTTGATGCTCTCCGATTTGGTGTTTTAAGGTTAACCAGCCCTTCCATTCCTGCCTGGGTTTTTTTTTGTTTTTATGTTTGACCATTTCTCTTGGATTCACTTCTGTTGGCGTGTAGAAATAACACAGTGCCTTTATGCTGCAGCGCTTCTGACTCCATTTTGTCCCACTGAGATTAACCTGATGGTTTTTTATTTATTTTTTATTCTTATTTATGTTTTCTAAGGGAACACCTTGCAACGTTTAGATTTGGGTTTTGATAAAAAGATCATCTTATTAGCAAATTGTGTAACCCAGATTATGTATGTGTATGATGAAGTGTAGTGATTTGTATCACTTCCCTGTTGTCCACTTTGAGGTTCAATCAGGACCAAACTCCTTATGTCGCCTGCTTTGCTGAACATTAAATATTAAAAACTTAAATAGATCAGGTATTAACTTTTATTTTAGTTTCTGATTAGCTCTTTGCAGAGAAAATGCTTAGTAATGCACTGCACTGGAGGGGAACGTTAAATTCCAAGGAGAAGCATGTTTGAAGATGTTGGTTCTTTTTAAAGTTTTCTGTACAATTTGAATGTCTTTTACAGGTGTGAAACAGACAGATTTCTATTTGAGTTGAAAAAACTACTGATAATAACTTCATTTGTGTCAAAGGGACTTTTTGCAGTATTATTTTGACAGGCACAGAGGTAATGATGTCTACATTTGTTTTCTACAGTGCTTGCCTTATTCTGTGCTTTTATTTCTTAATCTGAAACATTTCTGTGTTTGCTGCAATCAGCCACGCTTTCAAATTAAAACCACAATTCATTCATTTTGCTTTTCGCTGCGTTTTCTGCTCTTGAATGAGTCATGACATAATGTACCTTTTGTACTGACTAGTTCCTGTGCAACGGTCTTACCTGTTCATAATGGAAAAATAAAATACACTTGGGTTGTAGGGGAGAACGGGGTAAGTAGGCACACTTTTTACTCTAGTGAGAATTGCTTATCACCTAAACATCTTTCAATAGTCATTCCTACATTAAATTGAAGCTTAAGGTGTTGGCTTGAAATGTGTACCCCTCACTTTTTCTATCTTATTGTAATAAAGAAGAAATTAATCATCAAAGACACCCTTACACATTGTGACAACCAACCCCATCAAGGGGTCGGTTGTCAAACGCTATGGGGTTGTTTGTCACAATGTTATCTTAATGAGAATAATCTTAAAAAGAAGGCAAGAAAGTAGAACTAAATTTGAAAGTTTAATTGCATTGTCAAATTGACAAATAGGCCTACATAACTTACTGTAGCCTTGGCAGCTGGTCTAGTTTGGGATGCACTGGGTTGTTTTGATTTTGTTGCCCTTTTGTCTTTTGCATGCTAGCTGCCTTTTCCTGCTCTATTCTTTCCTTCTCTGGGGTGTCAGTGAGGATACAGCTTGACAATTTCTTTCGTTATTGGGTTCCTTTTCTGGCTGCAGCCTTGAGATAACATGTGACAACCAACCCCCCAAAAAATGTGACGACCAACCCCAACTTGAATTTCTTGCTAGCATCAAGGCCAACAACCATCTGACAACTAATTAGCTTGCTAAACACAATCTAAGTTATAGTTTACCCTTCACACTTTTTATGGGTAACAAGTGTTTTGTTATAAACCCATTGTGTAAATGCCTAGAAGAAAATTACTGAGGAGCTAAATATTTTGAATTTGACATGAAAAACACAAACAGTTCTCTCACCTCAAATTCAGCAGTCTAACTCCAAGGAAGACTATGTAGGTGACCTCTGATCCCAATTCTGGATATTTACATACCAAAATTTCACAGACAGCGCCTTCTGGTTCAGAGATATAACGATTGTGACAACCAACCCGTGTGACAAATTACCCCGTTCTCACCTACATGCGTCTAATGTCCAAGAGTAAAATGCCTCAAGGTTAATTTTTAGACAAGTTAGCCGGCCAACATGACCTGACACAGAAATTATGTTGTGTGCAGTAACGATGTGTAGAGCATTTAGCTTGACAGAACTCATGAAGATATTCTACATTTGCTGTAAAAAGATTATCCCTGTTGCTAGTTGAAAAATGTTTCCCCCCTTATAATACAAAATGCCTTTGCTCTCTTTTTTTCTAGTCTGTGGTTGATTTTATTAAATTACTGTGTGGAGTACTTTGTCTGAGACTCATCCTCTGTTCCCACTTTTATTTTAGACCTGTTCTGGCATCTCATTATTTAAATCAAAGTTATTGAGAAATTATGCAATGCATTTAAATGAAAGCACTAAAATAAGACCAGCAGCTTGTGCCGAAACTTTCACTAAAAATCATTTGATTTGAAAGTATTTTTTGACTGAAATATTGTTTTCCTCCATGGCAATGGCATTACAGTGTGCATCAAAGACGGATTTTCCTCTGTCTCTGGTGAGTGTCCATGGAAGTTGAATACACATAGAGCAGAAATGGAAAAATGCTGTTTGAGTGTTAGGGACTCGGGACACAGGTTAACCTTCAGCCGTCAGTCGGTAACAGCGGATTTGGACTCATTATCAACCTGCCTCTTCTGTTTGCATGCTCAGGGCATTAATGCTGCTCCATTGGCTACAGCGTCAGTCAGCCACAGAAGACATTAATTTAACATTAAAGGTTAGTCCACTGCGTCTGGGCTCTGCTGGCTCTCTGCCCCTGAAATAAATGTACAGAACTGTCTTGTGGCAAAACAACCCATAAGAACAGCTTCTAGTTTGTCCTTCGATTTGTTTACTTTCCAGCTCTCTCCTAACACTATATATGAAGTACCCTTTGCTTAACCTGTCTCTGAATCCTCTCTGCACCTTAGCAGAAAGCAGATACTTTGCCGGATAAACTATAAAGGCTACATAGAGTATCCACATTGTATCTGCTAATTGGGCTATTGGGTTCATTCCAACGATTTGACTGGCAGTTTTAAACCATTTCCCCATTTTCTCTATATCACTTTCTCTACATTCACTACAAACTACTACCACAGCTCTACAACCAATCCATATTAAAATGGACTCACAGCAGTGGATTGCATGGAAAACACTTACAACACAGTAATTGTCAGGATTAATCTTCTTTTTCGTCTTTAAAGTAGCCTATAAATTCGAAAAACTTTTTTTTTTGGTGAACAAAAGCTTCAGATTGTGACTGGTAGTGTGTGGCAGGCAAAGCATATTCCACATCATCCATACTAAGTGAGCCAGATAACAAGGGCTTTTCAAGTGTCTTATAGTATGGCATTTTAGTGCTGAAACTGACAGGTCAGCGCTATAGTCTCCGGTCTTACCTCCCATTGTGAACGTGCTGTGTAGTTTGCGTTGGGCTGCTGAAGTGGATTAAGTGATATAAGTGAGGGCTGTGGAGGAGGACGCTCCACCATTACAGTGAATGATACTCCTGTTACAGCTCTCCAAGCGCCACTACAAACGGCCCAGAGAGCGAGAGAAGGAGGAAAGGTGGGGACGCAATGTGGGAATGAGCCACCCCTACTTCAACATTTTATATTAAGAGCACTTGCTACTTGCAAATTGCCCACTTTTCTGACAGACATAGAAGTTGGATTAAACAAACAGGCCACACAACAGCAAGATGGCTGCAGTAGCCTGCATGCGGTGTGTCACATGGCAGACATATTTATAGCTCATAAAACTGCAAAGATCTGATTTACTTATTTACTGATGAAACTACACTGTTCTGTATGTTTGTGACCATGGCTATGGCATGTTTGTAGTCCTTTCAAAAACCTTCCTGACCGTGCGAGCAACCTCACAGTTTGCAGGCATTATCCAAAGTGCCACTTTAAAGCACCATTACAATGTTCTACTTACTTCAGGGACCTGTCGGAATATTCACTCTTAATTATTTCACTTTTAGAGCACTGACAGCACACTCTGGAGTCTCCCAGAGAGGATTATAACAGAATGAATATTTACTGAAGTTCAAAACAAAGAGTGTGAAGCTCTCCTTTAAACCACCATCCGCTACAAAAGCATTGAACAAGACTCTCCAGCCACACTATAGCAGCTCCGAGAGCCTGTACTTAGGCACATTGGTGCTTTGAGCTAAATGCTAATGTCAGCATGTTAACGTGTTGGCAATTACAATCTTACCGTGTTTTAATTCAATGTTCACTATCTGTGTTTAGAGTCTCGGCATAACGAATAAGAATTAGTACTTTAGACATTCATGCATTAGACACAATTTTATCACCATTTAAAGATCAATCAAAATATTTTTGGTCCAGTCACTACATCCGCATTCATACATCGAGCTTTCTTGTCCTCTAAGGACCAATTAAAACTGCTCTATAAAAGTCCTTCTTCCTTTTAGCAGCAGTCATGGTTGCTAGGAGATTTGTTTTTCTTAACAAAACCTTAACACCTTATAACAGGAATGGGGAGGTGAATGATTAACATAATTTCTGTCCAGCCGCTACATCTGTTTGATGAACTTGGAATCATTGGTTCAATTCTTATGATGGGAAACAGAAAAAGCCCAAGAGATAGCAGTGAATATGCTGCAGTGCTGTGTATCTTTTAAGGTCTGCACAAAAGGGATAGTTATAGCTACCTCAGTACAAGAATGCAAGAATGTGTCTTACTACACCGAGAGGGCTGCAACTAACAATTATTTCAATAATCGATTAATCGGTCGATTATTTTTTCGATTAATCGATGAATCGGATAAAAAAAAGAAACATTTGTAAATGCCGCATCTTTATTCAAAAACTGAACATTACTTCAAATTCACAGTGCAGACTGAAGTGTCAAAACACCAGGTTATTGCTCCAACGTCCCGGAACTATTAAAAGTAATATTAAATGATAAAAAATTAAAAATAAACTTAACTGAGATAACACAAAAAAAACATACAATGTATGATATACATTTATACAGTATAAGGGATGTCCATGGTAAACCAGTCAACCGATAATATTTATAACCGGTAAATACTAACGGTTAAAAAAATTAAATCATTTTAATTTCTCTCAGATGACAGGAGATCGTTAATTTGTATTGATATTGATACCATTTTCAAGACTCCTTAACGATCAAAGTCTTTATTGATATCACATAATTTTCTATTATTGTGTTGAAATAGAACTTGTATTATTGCTTTAATTGCTGATAAGATCATAGCTCAAGATAGGACATTAAACAGGTCATAATTCCATCTTTACTATCTATTTTATATTGCTGGGAAAACAAGTTTCGCCAAAATCTCAAATTTCCTTTTTTTTGTGTTGCATTTGAACACATCAATCATATTACTGAGCCGGCCTGAACACATCACAGTTGACATGTTTGCTACTTTTTTTAAGCTAACTAGCTCTATATCCTTCCGATTTTAACATGGATTTAAAATCTGGATCACTATTTTTAACTGACGGGACTTTCTACACCGTTCGGTTGTGTGATTACTGCCGCTGCTTTGAATGACTGTTGATGCGCCGATGCCGACTCTTCGAGCACGTCTGCACACCGTCTGCAGCAGCAGCAGCTGACAGAGTTTTTTTGGACTAGACGGATACTGAGTTGAAGGAGTTTTTTTTTAAACCCAAAGAAAGCAAAGGTACAACACTTTTCTATAGGCCTGCAGTCCAGTGTTAGATATGACCAAAATACAAGCTGTGGCCGCTCACACTATAGCTTTCCCGCACGTGAAGCGAGCCTTCACGTGCGGAGGGCTCGCTGTGGGCGTGCATGAACCTGTCGGCTGCTGGATGTAAACAGTGCCGCGCCTGCAAGTGACTTATTAATCGCGCGACTCAACGAATCGATGACCAAATTCGTTGACAACGCTTTTAGAAATCGATTTTAATCGATTTTATCGATTCGTTGTTGCAGCCCTAGGTGAGACCAATGAAAGGATATTCATGTGAATAGAGATTTGTTCCTTTGGTATTTGGAGGGAAGGCTTATGCATTCAGGCTGGGCTTTCATGTATCTTTAAGGAGATTATATCACAGCTTTTCTTCTTTTTAATGACCTTGTATTGCATTTGAACTCTTCTCAAATCTATCCATGTCAAATCTGAATTTCCTAAATTCTCATCTCATTTTTCACGTTGCTAGTCCTATGCATGCATCTGTGAAAGAGACTGATTGGTGGAACAAAGGAGGGAGCATCCCTCAGCAGGGTGATGGTGATCTTGTAATGAGATGAAGGATTTGTAAGGAGTTTTTTTTTTTTTTTTTTTTTTTTTTTTTTTTACTTGGGAGCAATTCAAAGGGGACCTTTTTTCACAACAACTGACGCCGCTGACAATTTCCTGCCCAATTACAGGGTGGACTGATGATTAATTCATGTTTCCGCCAATCTTAACGAGGTTGTGCCAGTTAGTGGGCGTGAGGGGGGTGCACTCTGCGTCGCTTTGATATCCTACATTCAAGGCTGTCTCACAAATTAATGACTTCTTTGAGCTGAGAAACGAGCATCAGGGAAAGAGGAGAGATTTCAGCGCAGCTTGTGTTTAAAGACAGGGGAGGAATCAGTGTGTGTGTGTGTGTGTGTGTGTGTGTGTGTGTGTGTGTGTGTGTGTGTGTGTGTGTGTGTGTGTGTGTGTGTGTGTGTGTGTGTGTGTGTGTGTGTGTGTGTGTGTGTGTACGTGAGTGATTGAGTGACACTTGAGGTCTGTATTGCCCTAACATCAATTAATGCTGTTGAAAGAGGTTCACTATGAGAGAACAACCATATATCATAAAAAAAAAAATGAAAAAATACTGTAATTAAAACAGTAAATACATTAAGGTAGAATGGTTTCCTGATAGTCATTGATGCTCTTAGAGACCTCACTACATGTTTTATCAGACCCTGATGTTTTCCAATATTTTCTCACTAAATGATACCCTGTTGTCTTCCTTGTCCCACCCAGGTTTGCTTTTCCATTCTGCAATCGACTTCCAGTCATTAAATATATATAAAAATAAATATTTACTTCACAAAGGCTATTCATACCTCTACATCTATTCTGTCACTTCCTCGTATACGGCAGTGAAAAGGGTTGAAGGGTCACGGCAAAGTAGAGAGAGTTGGATGAGTGAGAGGGTTCGAAGTTCACGCAGAGAGTGGAGGATTGCATATTCCCTAAGAATAACAGTATCCATTTGAGTGGAGGTCATGGACATTTCTACGCACGCAGATAGAATAGGTGGAAGCGTTGTAGGAGAAAGGCCTCTTATACCTAAATGAACTAAAAGCTCTTGGTTTGAATGCTCTTCAGCCCACTCTGCCAAATGTACTCTAGCTCAAATAAAGCACTCGGGTCAGAAGGGGATGTTTTTTTTTAAGCTTTTAGGCTTCCCACTTAAAACCAACTTTAGTTCCCATTTCTAGACCAGACAAGGCCTTTTTTCCTCTGCATCTGTTTCAGTGTTAGATTAGCATGTCACAGTGGAAGAGAATTTTTATTTTACACATTCTCCTACCTCAACATACCTGTGATTGAATGTGGGAGGATACGTCTACTGTAGAATATATTTTACATCATTTTACAAATCCCAATATATGGCATTATTTTATTTGAAAACAATGTGTGATTACACAGTAGCCTACTCAAAGAGAAAGAAAATGCATTTTTTTTTAATCTACATTTTTCTCTCCTCTCTCAACAACAACTATTTCCAAAATTTAAGTTTATATCTTTAAAGCGGCTATGAGTAACATTTAAATATCTTTTAAACAGCCCCTTGTTTCCTCTGATAATCATAAATTACCTTTAACAGCAAACGAGACCATCAGTGCAAAGAAATACGTTTTTAAATAGTTTTTATTACTGCTTTTGGTCTGGTCGCACACCCAGTCCGATTTTCGGTTCGCTCGTGCAGGCTCTATGGTCACATATCCGTGGTCGCAGATTTCATTGTGGCGCAGCAACGTGAATTGAGAAGCCTATCCCTCCAGGTGATGGAAGGGGAGCGGGAGCTTTGTTTGAGACAGTTATTTGTCGTCACTATTTATTTATTTATTTATTTATTTATTTATTTATTTATTTATTTATTAATTAATTATTATTCTTCCGGACAATTACACACAATACATAATTTTCTCATTGCATATTCATACATATTACTTTGTGTTATCGTCCGAAGGGAAGCAGGAGAAGCCAAAGGCTTATCGGGTCCCGCCCCCACTGCCATAAGATTCAGATACACAGATACACAGCTACTACAGTTAGAACATTTTTTTTTCTTTTTTTTTTAAGAAGAATCATTCTAAAACACAAATAATTTTAGGTCTCTAATTTCCTCTCTGCCTGTGACAATGCAGATATGGCCTTGTCCATTTCTTCTCTAGTAGCCTAAACCAGTGCTTCTCAAATGGTGGGGCGGTGGGGTCTCAGGGGGGGCGCGAGCGGCAGGGGGGACTTAGTGTTTTTATTTTTTTTTTTATTTATTTTTTTTTTATATATATTTTTTTTTTCTTAAATAAACATTATACCAAGGGTCAGAAGTGTAACATAATTTAGATCTTACAAAGAAAGGGAGTATCCACTCATTGGACAGAAGGCTGTCAACATCTTACTACCCTTTGCCACATCCTATCTGTGTGAGATGGGCTTTTCCACTGTTGCTGCACTCAAGACAAAGTACAGGTCCCAGCTTAACATTGAGCAAGAGTTAAGAGTAGCAGTATCAAGTTTGAAGCCCAGATTTGGAATGATGTGCACTGCAAAGAGGGCTCACTGCAGCCACTAGAATACAGAGCAAATTGTATTTTTGTGTATTATAAGCAGAATGTGTTCATATAAAACAGACAAATAGGGAAATAAGTTCAAAATAATTGTGAAGGTGAATTTAGTTATATTAAAAAAGCTCAAACTGATGTAGCTGCCAGTTTCAAATAGTTCAGGGTTCAAGGCTTTTTTAATGTCTTGTGTTATATTCAGGGAAAGTATGCAAATTGTACATTAAATATTGTTGCAAATGTTGCACACAAAGAGTAATGTTTATTTTTAAGTCATATATATTTTTGAAAGGGAATAAGCTGATGAAGCTGACTGACAAGTGACCAATGTTTACTGTTTAAAAATGTTATTAATTAAATGAAAACCCCAGTGAAACATTTGCTCTTGTTTCTGTGTTTTGAGATTCACACAGACTGAACGGTCTTGTTTAAATGTTACAAATTGAGTTAATAAACTTGGAAATTGTTTTAAGATGTTGCAGATGTCAGCAAATTTTATTCATCTATTTTAATAATAAGGTGATTGTATGCAGAATGCTGGTGCTAGCAACTCAAACTCATATATAACTCTTATACAGATAAATAAATAAATATTAGCAGGTTCTCAATAGTATTTCAATTTAGGGGGGTCGCGAAAAAATTTCAGTCTCCTAGGGGGGGCATGACAGAAAATAATTGAGAAGCACTGGCCTAAACACATCTGCAAAAGTATTCAAAACAGTCAGTGTGTCTGCTGACCTCGGCTACAGTCCCAAAACATGCAGTGTATTTACAAATTCTTCAGTCAGAGAAAGTCTTCCATTTTTGAATCGGGTGTTCTGAACACACAGTTGATAATTAATAATAGCAGAGCACATTGTATTTTACGATTTCAAACCTTATATTTTGACACAAACCAGTTAAAATCCCTTTAGTTCAAAGTCCATGCTATTGCCTTCTTTAATCCAAAAAGTCCATGCTTTTGCCTTCTTTAATCCTCGTCCCTCCGGAATTGATCCAAATCCTCCTCCGTTTTGATTTGCACAATTTTGGCTTCTTCGGGTGTAGCTCCATTCATTTTGATGAAGATTCTTCCATCTCTCGTCCAAGTTTGTTGGACCTGTCCACATTTTTTTAACCCTCTCGCTTGATAGGCCAAATAAGCCTTTCTCTTGGTTAAATTTTCACTCATTCCAATTTGTTCACCTTTAAGCTTCTTGCCTTGACTGAGCAGGTTTATCTTATGCTTTCTACTCACAAATTTCAGAATGACAGCACGCTTTTTGGCGAATTTCCCCTTCGGGAGAAGAAAACAGGACTCCACGTTTTCTAGATCCAGATTAATGGCTTTGCTTCTCAGAAACATTGCCACTTGTTTTATAATGACTGATAACGGGGCTGAATCATCAAAGAAAAAATGCAATGAAGAAAAGCTAAAAGGGGGAGTGATATAGCCTAGGCTACGGGCGGGACCAGGGCGTTGCCAACCAACGTGTATACAATTTCACGAGAGCGAAACTAGACTGCAGTGTTTACTCCTAAAATGAATGAGAGGTTGGTACTAACACAAAGTTTGCTTTGCTTCACCATCATCAGATAACCATTATCTGAAATAGTCATTATTTACAACAACATAAACACATTACCTCATCGTGATCCATACTAACTGCCGTCTCTCGTTCATTCGCTTTCTGTGAGGAGTCGGACACGTAATCTTTCAGCTCCGTGAGAGAGAGAGTAGTTAGCCTAGGTGACACTGCTGCATCAACTCATTGCAATCAGGTGCGTGTGGCAGTGACTGGCATTAGTTGATGCAGTGTGAAAACCACTCTCACGGAGCCGAAAAGAGTCCTCACACTTTCAACACACGGACATGCACTATATTGCTCCCTTCTCAGGTCACACTCGCGCGCCTGGCACGAGGTAGAAAACAGCTTTGCGACAGCGGGCGTCGTAAAAATACTACCGCTTTTGTCCAAAGGGGACGCCAACGTGCCATGTTACTCGTAGTGGCTTTAAGTATGGATATGCACACCCAATCACATAATTCACTGATATTAGCCATGTAATGCTTGTAAAATCCACATGATGGCAGCATGGACATGACTAATGATCAATATTTAGGTGCTTGACATCTTGGTTTGTAACTAAATTAGTCATAAACGATTTAAATGCTTTAAAACATCACATTTGAAATGGTGTCCCCTTACTAGCCTTTTCTTCTCCACATTACTTTTTATGTTTTCTTCTACTCTTTTACTTCTTTTATTTCATTGTGCTGCTGCAACCACCTGAATGCCTATCTTTAACAGCAGGTGGCAGTGAGGAGCTTGACCCATGCTAACACTTAACCACAGAAGAAGAACGCTGCTAGGTTAGCTCATAGACATTATAATGTCTATGGGTTAGCTAGCCAGCTACGAAAGACCCCAGTTTGGTTAGAGGTGTGCATCAAAATGCTCCTTCAGGTGGTCAGACCGTGGCTGCTGCGTTGCAGGAGTCTACCTTTGGCTTGCTCAAGATCTTACTACGCCGACCAAGTTGCTCGACTGGGCTCTCAGCCAGACAAACAGACTTCTGAATACCAGGTAGGCCATCCTGATGCTAAATCTAGCTAGCCAAAATGTAACGTTAAGGCTCCACTTGCTGCCAATGTCAACACTAATTCACCTGACAAGCCAGTGTTAAGTCACGTTTAGGTCAGCAAAAGTTGATCAGCATTACGGCTATAGTTTATTTAGCTTCTTAACCAAACATAGAGGAAATATAGTCTTTTAACTGGCTACAGGAGGTCAAAACCTTGAGTTTACATGGAGCTCATCCAAGGTCTCAGCAATCATCATTAACATATGTCACAGCCAGGTCTAGGCATGGAACGATATTAAAATGTATCACAATTATCCCGTTCAAAATCATTTCAATTCACCATATTATAAAGATAATAATCAACATATTCTTAATACTCTTAAAATGGCTCCTACTGGAGTCAGTTCACCTTACATTTGGTTAAGAAACACACCTTTTTTTGCATCACAGATGAGACACATTTAGGCACATAAAGAAAAAACTCAGGCAAACTAGGTAGCAGAAAATGCAAATTATGGGTTACTTTTTGTTTATGTATAGGGGTTTTATGTTTAAAGGTGTTGGATTGAAGTTATAATTTAATCCTATTAGAGTAGATAAACTACTGTTGGTAAATGTACGTATACTACTTAAAGTGTCCACCTTCAGTAAACACCATAGGTAAACACTAACCAATTCACCTTCACTGATGCAATGCCAAATCATGTCACTGGATGGCACCATATACGCGTTTTCCATCTTGGAGAAATACTTGTTAAAAATGTACCACCGGCATAAACATCTCTATAAGGAGGAGACTGAGGTTCACATTAAACAGTTCCCTGTGTTATGCAGATGTGCTCTTTAAGTTGAATGACAAAGTGTTGAGCGATAGTAAACTTCTTCTTTGCAAATGGTCTAGAGCAGACTGAACCATTTAATAAGCCCCATGATCATAACTTGTCCTATTTTGTAAGGTCAAAAACATTCTTTCTCAATCTTTGCCCACATGGATCTTGTTTTTTTTCATTTTAAGCACTGTTTTCATTATTGTACTTGGATGGTGTGTTAATTGAGGGGAAAATCGATTGTAGTCCAAAACCTTAATATCTAAGCTGTGTCATAGAAACATGAAATAAAATACATTTAAAAGTTAAGATTACAGGTTTAGTAAACAGCTCCCTTGCTACAAACAACAAATATTCAAAAATCGTAAAATTAGATGAATTAGAAAATATTAAATATTGTTAATAAATAGATGAATGTGTTGTGTGATTTTCGTCAGTAGTCTATAGTAGACTGATTCTGGACCAAACCATAATGTTCGTCGCCGAATAGTGGGTATTTTTTTATTATTTTGTTTTATTTTTTATTTTTTATTTTTTGATTTAGGATTTTCGAAACCACAAACTTTGGGTGGTATGTTTAAAAAATCAACAAAACACTCATGTGTATTTGAACAAGAAGTGATTTATGTGGGAATAGAAAATTAGATAAAATAAGGATAATAGGAAAAAAAAGGGTTAAAAAAAATCTTGATTTATGTATTTTTTTAAATGGTTCCCCTGTAATTCTGAGCATTCCAGGCTTCGATGTTGTTTTTTTATGCCACTTGACACTTTCGCAAAGTGGTGCTATGTCTGCCACAGGTTGTGTCATTGGTAGAACATCATACAACATAACATACAAAACAAAATTCTGACTACTGCCTCTTCTTGCTTTTCAGGAGAATTATGAGCGAATGAAAGTTCTTGTCGATGAACTGAAAAGCCGGACAGAGAAGATTAAATTGGGTGGGTGGGTGTGTGTGTGAGGACATATGCCATGATTACACACAACTACATTAATGTTAAATGCATTGCTTTGTATTTTAAACACAACAATCCAACAAAAAATTATGTCAAATTTCAAATTTGACATGTTACATAATCTACAGTGACTTTAGGGTTGAGTTTTTGTAGCGTAAAATAGTATATCCATACTGAATGTTTATCTTTTAATGTGTAGTGTAGATGTGGTGTTTTGGTCAGGACACACACGTTTCATAGTGTTAGCAAATTGTTTGTCAAAATGCTTTTTATTTTGTATCATTCCAGGTGGGGGAGAAAAAGCCAGGAGACTTCATATTTCACGTGGGAAACTCCTGCCTAGAGAGCGCATAGACAGACTGCTGGATCCAGGGTACCTCCATCTACTTTCATCTTTTGGTGTTGGCCACATTCATAATTCATGGCTGACTCATACCTAGCAGACCAGATGCATTATATTTTTAGTGTTCTGGTTTGACATCATCATATAAAAAAAGATTGTGCTGCCAGGTAGTTTGGAATATCTGATGCTAAACACTTCACCTTTACACATAGAGAACACGGAAAGGGGGTTAACTGTAGATCTCTCACATGATCTACTATCACCACACAGACATCACTCTTTCATGCTCAAAAATGTGAACATCTTTTTCCATCAGACTTTTCTCCTATACTAAGAATTGTTTTTGTGATTGTTTTTTTCCCCTTCAGGTCCCCTTTCTTGGAGTTCTCTCAGTTTGCGGCATATGAACTGTATGGTAAAGAAGAAGTCCCAGCAGCGGGTATCATCACGGGGATTGGGCGGGTTTCTGGGTAAGAGCTATGAATGCCATTTTTTGTGTTCAGAATATATATTTTGATTAGAACGGATAATATGTTAAAAGTCACAATGATGATAATGCTCATTTATTTGCTGTGTTCATTTCATCTTTGTTTACCTCAGTACTCCAGATGGATCAGACAAATGTCAATATTTTCTTTATTTCTCATAGGGTGGAATGTGTCATTGTTGCAAATGATGCTACTGTCAAAGGGGGAACATACTACCCGGTTACAGTGAAGAAACACCTCCGTGCGCAGGAAATAGCCCAGCAGAACAACTTGCCATGCATTTATTTGGGTGAGTTTTTAGGCTGAATACAAGTGTTGGTCACAACAAAAGGAGGGGACATTTTTATGCATTCAACACCAGAAGCAAACCTATAAATATTAATGTTATACTGGAGAAATAGATTGATCAGCCATGACTCTGCAGTTGGTCCAAATGCCCTGTGGGAAAACTCCTAATGTTTTTTTTTTTAGTTAATGTGGCTTTGAGGCTTCAGTTCATCATAAAATGAGACACTGGATGTATGTAATATAGCAAAAGGCCCAATGTTAATAATAATCATTGACATCTATAGATTTTCTGATTTTCTTTAGTGGATTCGGGAGGAGCCAATCTACCCCGACAGGCCGATGTTTTTCCAGACAGAGATCACTTTGGACGCATTTTCTACAACCAGGCCCGGCTGTCTTCAGAGGGCATATCACAGGTGATGCTGCTGTTTGGCTTGATAGCATTGTATTTCACATTGATCCTATAACACTCTTAGAACATCTTCATACTCTCTCTCTCCCTCACTATCTCTTACTGGAGCCTATTGTTGTTATCTTGGATGGATCTCTTGTGTGGTTTTCAAAAAAACTTTGCGTTGATTCATGGAGCCGTTGTTAAAAGCTGTGAGAGTTGGTTCTGAAAAATGATGCCTGTGGGAGCAGATATGGCAAATTTAAATGGACTGCTCTGCTGCAGGTTATTCATCTTTCCATTCCGTGCCCCGGCCACAAAAAAATCCATCTTGCTATTGACTGTTGAAGAATAGACGTCCTTGTGTTTTTAAAAGCAAAGCATAAACGTGTGTGTGTGTGTGTGTGTGTGTGTGTGTGTGTGTGTGTGTGTGTGTGTGTGTGTGTGTGTGTGTGTGTGTGTGTGTGTGTGAGCAAGCTGATAAATGTGAAAGGTGCTGCTGTAGAGAAAGTCAGGTCTTTCACTCACATCTCTCCACTGAACCCAGGGGTGATAAACAAAGCACAATATATTCATCCCACTTCGCCGAGCTGAATGCCCATAAAAATTCATGCTAATATTCTTTCTCCTGATTATTAATATGATGTATTATTCACACATTTCCCTTTTTCTGGCAGCTATTATTTTATTCTTTAGACTTTTTCCGAACCTATTTATCATATTACTGTCAGATTTACCACTAGATTGCTTTATAACAAAGTACAGTTGCTGCTAGTGCTATGTCAAAAGTTTCCCTGGTCAGATATGTTTTGTGCCATATTTACATATTCAAGTAATGACAACTGAGGCTTATTAAGGTATTTGAAGGGATTGGCCTTAAGTACCATTCTTTTTTTTTACAACAAGCCAGGATAGTGCTACAGTGTGAAATCAATACTGAATCATATTGGACTTTTTCTTGACTCTCTCAGGTTGCGGTTGTGATGGGCTCCTGCACTGCCGGTGGTGCGTATGTACCTGCCATGGCTGATGAGAGCATCATTGTGCGGAAGCAGGGAACCATTTTCCTCGGAGGACCTCCACTGGTTGGTCATATTTTTGTATTAAAATTTTATTAAGAATAGGATTAACACTGGTGCATCAAGTTGGCTCGTATTCCTGTTAGTGGATTGATGCTTCATTTCCCAGGCTATAGGTTTGACCAACATCATTAAAGGTTTGCTATGCAGAACCAAATATTTTTTTTAGACACATGGAACCAAAAGTAACTAGAATATGTTTGTAAACCAAACTGTGGGCCCTGCTGCTGTAACAACAACAACAACAACAACAACAGTGAAACAGTAATTTTTCAGGAAGCTTTCTAACCTCAAACAGTGTTCCAGGGATCACATTTTCCTTTGAGGAAAGTTACGAGAATATAACGAGAAAATGTTCACTTCTCTGAAACACCCGAAGTTTGATAGTGCACCTTAAAATGAGCAAAATAAATACTTTTTGTTTTAGTCCATTCAAGCTGTTTAGTAAATGGCGGTGGAAAAAGAACTCCACTCCATATTGTGTTTGTTGTTTCCATTCGTTTGAGGTTCTCTTTGTATTTACAGGTCAAAGCTGCCACTGGGGAAGAGGTGTCTGCAGAGGATCTTGGTGGGGCTGATCTTCACTGCAGGTATGATATAACAATACTTTTCATAACAATGCAATGGTTCTGCTTTTAAAGAAGTGTTTGAGTTAACAATCAATAGGCTTTTGTCCATAGTGAACCTATTTATGAACCTGCTGTTCACAAACGCCCCTGACCAGTACCTCAAGAAATTGGATACCGTCTACCACTGTGCTCTGCGATTTTTAACTGGCTGTGGAAATCGTGTCCACTATTGTACCCTGTATGCCACTGCAAAATGTCCATCGCTATCTGTACGCAGACTCTCACATTGATTGTTTTTTGTTTACAAGTGTCTTATTGGGCTGGTCCCTTCATATCTATGTGTTTACATGTCCACAAACAAATGTAGCTATGGTTTGCGTTCTAGGGATGTGTTACAGATGTTGGTACCCAGAGCTAGAACTGAGTTAGGGAAAAATGCCTTTAAATATGCTGCGCCTTCTGCCTGGAACACTGTGCAAAAGCAGCTGAAGCTGCCGGAGCTGGTCACCTTGGTAGAATTCAAAGGAATCCTGAAGGACAGAGAAGATAGTTCTCTTGGTCAATGCAATTGTTTGTAAAGCTATTTTCTGATAACGGCCGGGTTTATTCATTCATCTGTCACCAGTTTATTTATTTAATTTTTAACTGTACTCATTTCAATCTTCATATAGTCTTGTTCCTGATCTTGTATTGTACTTTACCTGACGTTGAATGTGGTGTATGAGAATTGTGGTTGATTGTTCTTATTGTATCATGGTGCTGCCTTCTTGGCCAGGTCATTCTTGAAAAAGAGATTTTAATCTCAATGAATTTTACCTGGTTAAATAAAGGATATTGATTGATTGATTGACATAGCAACGCTGTGACTCAGCCCTAAAGTCAATCTGAGTTTGGTCAACATTCTTGATAAGACTCAGATGGTAAAGACAATGCTGCAGTAGGGATTTCTATTTTTTAAACGTGGAACAAATGTAATTAATTATACACACATCACATGTGCATGAGGTGCAAGGCTATTGAAAATCAGAACTGATGAACATTTTAAGGTTCAGTGTTTTTGATATGCCAACCCCTTAATGGCATCAAAACACTGTTTATTTAAATAACTAGTGCAGTGCCGGTAGGAATTAGCAAGTGCATGCTTATATGTAACCCGTCTATGAAAGTGGGACACAGAAACGGATCTAGCCTACACATAGGCAGTGTCACACAGTCATTGAAATGGCTGTCGCATCGCTCTTCAATGTCAGTTTTGGTCTATCTTTAATATTTTTGACAGCTCGAAGACAGCAGAATTGATTTTTGCATTGAATGAGAAGGTAACAACAGGTTGTGTCTGCAGTGAGTGTCCCGCTCGTCAATGCAAGTTTTGGTCGGAGCAGCCAATCAAATCAGAGGGAGGCGGGGTTTAGTCAGGGATTATTTCATGCTCCGTGCTCACTGTGGCCTTCAGTGTGTGCACACGTATTCGCCGCCAGCATGACATAAATATGATGACTTCACATATTTGGTCCAAAAAACTTAAAAATCAAGGATGCACACCTTTGTGCCTTGCGCAAGCCATATCCAGAAGCTCAGGCCGATCTGACTAAAGTCAGAGAGATATGTGAGTCACAGACAGACAGACAGTCAGACGTTTCTTGCTTTATTGATAGATTTTGTGGTTTGAAGTCAGTGTGCTGGCTTTATTCTTAACCCATTGATGACGGCTGCTGCGCGATGCCACATTGGCTCTCCTGCCTGATGCTGCATCGCGCAGCATTATTACTTTATCTAATTTTCATGGCATTCCCAGCATAGAATGCACTGTCATTGGTTCAAATACACAAGAGGTGGGTTCTGTTGATTTTTTTAAGACCACGTGACCACCCAAAAGTTGTGTGGTTTGCTGAAAATCACGTCAATCAAAAAAATAAAAAATAAAAAAATAAAACAAAATAATAATAAAAATACGCCGGCTATGTCGACGACGGAACAGTTAGTGGCGTTTGGTGCCCAGAATCAAGGTCTACTATAGACTACTGACGAAAATCACACAACACATTGCATCTATTTATTAACAATATTTAATAATTTTCTAATTCATCTAATTTTGACGATTTTTAGAAATATTTATTGGTTTGTAAGCGCTAAGGGAGCATGTTTAAATAAAACCTGTGAACCTTAACTTTTAAATGTATTTTATTTCATGTTTCTATGTGCTACACAGGCTTAGATATTAAGGTTTTGGTAGACTTGACAATTCGTACTATTTTTTCAGAAAACCCTCAGGCATTAAGGACATGCATCCTAGATTGCCATAGTCATCAATGGGTTAATTTGATTTGATTTGAAATGTCCATTGAGCTCAGTATTTTTATAACTCAACAAAAGAGACAAAAGGTCCACATTTACTGATTGACGTACTGTCGTTGATGGGAAAAAATTATTTTCTGTAATAACTTCAGTGATTTGTTGCTTGCGTAACAGAAAATCTGGTGTGACGGACCACTACGCTTTGGATGATAACCATGCGCTCCATTTAGCGAGGAAGACAGTGAGGAGCCTCAACTACATGAAACAGATTGAGGTCAGTCCAGTGGTGACAATCCTGAACAATCACCGTCTAGTGCTGTCTGTTATGTCTTTATGCTGACACACTGTCTGTTGTATTTCTCAGGTCACCACAGAACCTACTGAAGCCCCGCTCTACCCTGCAGATGAACTCTATGGCATAGTCGGAGATAACCTAAAACGCAACTTTGATGTCAGAGAGGTATCTGTCTAGTTTCCTGTACTTTGTCTTAAAGGGGCAAGAAAAAAAAGGTCATAGGCTGTACTCCCAAGAGGAAATTAATTTAATATTTTCACAAGAGTTAAATGGGTAGTTTGGGTCACCTTTTAAAGTTATAAAAGGACTTGAAGCTACAACACAGGAAAAACATAATCAATCAGTCAATTTATAATCCTTCTTTAGCTCCCACTCAGTAAGCCACTTATATAAAACTTTGCCATGATGCCCTTTGTTTAAAATGTGTTTCACGGAGCATTCGAATGAATTAAATTGATTTTGTAATAGTATTACCACCAGAAAACAAGATTTATAGAACGTAAGCCCAATTTGGACGGGCTTTGTGTCCCTAGGGGAGGTAGGGTAATATGGTTATTACTTTTGCAAACAAGAGCACACAAGTGGGTCATTTCTCCCAGTCCCTATCCACCCTGGTGTTTATTCCACCTGCAAAACACTTGTTGGACCTCTGATCATTTTTCTCCGGTCCAAATGCAATGTCTGTGTATTCACGCGGTATTGCTATATTTCTTGGTGGTTCATGTGCACCATTTTGTGGGTTTGGATATACTGTATAAGACACAAAATTCGACTTTGCAGCCCAAAAGAAAACGTTGAAAAATAAAATCCATAAGGAGAGCCGGTACCCACATACTATTACAATGGGCCATTGTAATGACTGCTACAGGGAAGCACTATAGGCTGGTCACGAGGGATTGAATAGATTTAATTTGTACAAAATTGAAGGCAGTTGGCCATTGTCTGTGAAATAGGCCTACCAAAAGAACTACCGTATAATGATGTAGAAATTTTGTGTGTTCTGTTCTGTGAACGAGTAGCATATTAGTAGCAACGGTGGAGTATCTCAAATTTTATCCAATACCTTGGCAAAAAGGCCTTCTGGAACCATGTGGTTAATTATGGAGGAACATGACTAAACACCCACATTTCCATGATATTGTAATTTTCTCAGAATGGGTCTTTTGACACACTTTGCGATCTCTGTTTTATGCTGAAAAAACTGGTATAATACAAACAAACCTGCCTTTTACAGGTTCAAGAAACACTGTAAACAATGTTTAGCTGTCAGGTCAATAATAGCCAGCTACCATCAATCACTTACTTCATTGTGGGCTCTCTAGCAGAAGTGTGCCAGATGTTCCCATTTGGTTTCAAGCCTGTGCCTTTTTATTGTTGTTGTAGACCCATGAGCAAGAAATCCTGCTTTGTATTGTAGAACGTTATTGGCAATCCATTTAGGATGCAACATTAACCGGCTGCTCCCTCTTAACAGGAGAGGTTCGACTGTAATAGGCTTTTCAACACAGGGCACCAATTCACCACTAAAGAATCATTTGCTTAAAGTATCAATCTGGTGAGATTATATATTTTGTCTGTTTAACAATTCCTATGAAAACACCAACACCGACAACAAGTTGATCCAAATAACAAGACTTATAGTGTAGCCATAGTCCTCCATTGTTGTCCAAAAACTTTTAAACCCACATCTAGGAGCCATGCTGTTGCACTGGACAAAACATGGACATTGTAGTTTATTTTGAGTTGATTAAACATACACCGTCCTGCTGCTATACCAAAACATATGGCAGAAAATCCCCAACAAATACACATTTTACTCCTGTTTAAGAAAACTACCGTGCCCCGCTGTTTTAGGAAAGAAACCATATATTTTTATATTTGCCCATTTGTTTGTTACATCAGTAGAAATGATTGTACACTTATTGTCTCAAGCTAAACAAACAAAGTCTTGTCTATTGGCGGTCTTGGCCTCTGTATTTGCTATTGCATTACTGGCCCTAACAACTTCTATTCATTTAATTGCAGGTCATCGCCAGAATCGTAGACGGCAGTAGATTTGACGAGTTCAAGGCTTTCTATGGAGACACACTGGTAACAGGTTTGTGAAATATATGATTTTTCCTTTTCTACAACCCAAACAATTCCACTTTTCTTTTCATTTGTTTTCTCATCCTTTAATCGTTTGACTTTCTGTTTGCACATTCAGGATTTTCAAGAATATTTGGTTACCCCGTCGGAATCATTGGCAACAACGGAGTCTTGTTTTCAGAGTCTGCCAAAAAGGTAAGGAACACTTGCAACCAAGGACGGTAAAAGTGAATGTTCCCTAAAGAATTAATGTGCATTGAATCGAATATGGACACAGTGAAATTTGCCTCTGGCTGAAGAACATTTTTTGGACTCAGGGTTCAGCTTCAATCCTTTGAAATGATGATCAAACAGGACGCCACAACTGTATAAAAATGTTAAAACCTCAGCATCACAATCATTATTCATTTCCGAATTAGTAAGCGTTGGTTTGACAATGTGTCTTTCAAAAAGTCAAGGACATTAACATAACACTGAAGAAGTTCACATAGCATCCTTCACAAAGAATCACTGCTTACAACCATTGACTACCAAAATTTCTCTCTTGAGGGAGCTTTAGTCTTCATAGATGGTTTGTACTGACCTTCCACAGTCAAAGCGCTCGTACAATAAGCTTAAATTGGACGTGTCTCGTGACCATCTCACGAGTGCTCTAATGAATGGCACTGTAATAATATAGCATTTAGAAGACCATGGACAAGAGACAATCAGGATTTTCATTTAATATAATTCACTTAAATTGCCATGAACACAGCTGAACTTTACCCAGGCTTAAGAAAGATGAGGAGCTGAATTTGTGATTATAGACTATTACATTTTTTTCCAAACACATTTTGAATTTGATTACAAGCTTGGCTTGGGGGGGGAGGTTTCTTTGATTCATTTTTTTTGTCTGATAGTATGAGCATTGGATATCTCGTCGCTGTAATTGCTGTTGAAAGGGACTGACACAGTGCTTCAGACAGACACAGATGTGGAACAGACACGCTCAGACAGCATATCCAAGAGGAATCAATACAGCACCTGCATTTTGAGATGAGATGCCTTTTTTTGAAACACGCTGTCATCAATTAAGACGGACCCTGGCTCCTATTATGCTAACTACTCAACAAAAATATAAACGCAACACTTCTGTTTTTGCTCCCATTTTTCATGAGATGGACTTAAAGATCTAAAATTCATTCCAGATACACAATTGTACCATTTCTCTCAAACATTGTTCACAAATCTGTCTAAATGTGTGATAGTGAGCACTTTTGCTTTGCTGAGGTAATCCATCCCACCTCACAGGTGTGCCACATCAAGATGCTGATCTGACATCATGATTAGTGCACAGGTGTGCCTTAGACTGTCCACAATAAAAGGCCACCCTGAAATGTGCAGTTTTTTTGTCTCACAGCAAAATGCCACAGATGCCACAAGCATTGAGGGAGCGTGCAATTGGCATGCTGACAGCAGGAATGTCAACCAGATCTGTTGCTCGTGCATTGAATGTTCATTTCTCCACCATAAGCCGTCTCCAGCAACTTCGCACAGCCATTGAAGAGGAGTGGAACAACATTCCACAGGCCACAATTGACAATCTGATAAACTCTATGCGAAGAAGATGTGTTCCACTGCATGAGGCAAATGGTGGTCACACCAGATACTGACTGGTTCCGAGTCCCCAGACCCCCAATAAAGCAAAAAAATGCACATTTCAGAGTGGCCTTTTATTGTGGTCTAAGGCACACCTGTGCACTAATCATGATGTCAGATCAGCATCTTGATGTGGCACACCTGTGAGGTGGGATGGATTATCTCAGCAAAGCAGAAGTGCTCACTATCACACATTTAGACAGATTTGTGAACAATGTTTGAGAGAAATGGTACAATTGTGTATCTGGAATGAATTTTAGATCTTTAAGTCCATCTCATGAAAAATGGGAGCAAAAACAAAAGTGTTGCGTTTATATTTTTGTTGAGTATATTTAACTGTTAAAAGATTTTCCCTCTGCATCTGTGTTGTGTGAAAGGGACAGGTAACGGAGAGAAGATTAGATTTCTGTTGTCAAGCGAGAGCAACGTGATGGATCACTTATCTCCAAGTGACAGTTTCCAATAGGCAGCCGTCTTTTACACAGTCTCCAACTAGTGTTTACACTTGAGGCAGGATGCTTGACGGAAAGAAAGCCCGCAGAAGCTAACTGCCAAAATAAAGAAAACACCCGAGCAATTCAGCAACACAAAGTATATGGAAATGAGGTGTCTTTCTCCACACACAGTGCACAGCTTTTGTGCTTGTTTTCCTGTGCGATGATTTCTGGCAGCTCTGTGTTGTTAAGCGGCTCCTTCGTATTCAAAGTCAAATCTAGCAAAAACAAAAATCAGTGTGAAACCTGGGGCCTGTTTCAGGTAGCTGGTTTGAGGCAACCCAGAGTTTGTTCGCTCTGAGTTGGTGGAAACTCTGGGTTTTCCGTTTCAGGTAGCAGGTTCAGCGCAACCGAGAGTCAGTTACTGCGGCAACATACGCCGTGTGTCTAACCTGCTCGGGAGGTGGTTAGACCTACCCTGAGTTTGTTTTCACTTTACGCTGCAGCTCCGACTGAAGAAAGAGTGTCCCTGTCACACGCGTCCCTGTACAGTTTGAAGCAAAATCACTCTATAGAAATCTCCATCGGGATGTTTTTATCATTTCCTGATGATTTTACGTTTGACCGATCATTTATCTGATCAGTAGCCTTGTTCTCAGCCCTCGGTCCGTTCATATAGGCGGCCACCTTACACATCGTGACATGCTCTACATTCAGATTAATAAACCTATTTGTATTGTATGTTTTTTAACGTCTGTGCCACTGAACAGATTTATGTCAGGTGGATTCATGTAACGCTGCGGCTGCACGCGATCGTTGTAGTTCACTTGTGCGATCCTAAAGTCACAGACAAGCCTCGTTAAATAGCCTAATATGAATATAAAAATTATATAATAATTTAAACTGTGATCACTTGAGGAAAATGGATCTGGTAATAAATCAATCAGGCTCTTCAATGGAAACTGTCACCTAATGTGTCTTGACGTTAATGTATTTCACTCCCCATTTAAAAAAAGCGACAGTCTGTTCTGTTTACTGCTCAGTAGGTTTTAGGCACTGTCAGCAATGCTGTGCCGCGCCAGCTTTATTACTTTACAGCTGAAATGCGTAACTTTTTAAAATAATATGGCTTCTCATACGGAAGGGAAATGATTATCTTGACAAAAAATGTTTGCTCTGTTTTTTTCTGAATTGCCGAGGAGATTAGATCAGAGTTATGAGACAATATCCCGTTAATTCTTCTCCATAGGCTACCATAAGCTCATTCGTTAATATTTCTAACTCTAGTGGGAGGAGCGGAGATTTCTTTTTTTCTTTTTTGAGAAGTGGAGAAGTGGGAGGATCAATCATTTGTTTCTTCTGTTTCCATGGTGAATCATGTTATCAGCGATCCATTGACGATGGCTTTTATGCACACGCTCCACCCAGAGTGAACACGCTCAGAGTTGATAAACCCAACGCTGAAACCGAAAACCCAGAGTTGCTTATCAACCCTGCGCTCTGAGTTTACCAACTCAGAGCGCAGGATTTAACTCAGAGTATGTAAAACCAGCTACCTGAAACAGGCCCCAGATGACCTCCCTCCCTTTCATACATTTCGACCCCCCCGACTGTTCTCAATTCAAATGAAGATGATGATGAAGGTGAGGATGATTAGAGGAACATGAAGCAGTTGTACATTTTTATGCTAAGTTTGAAATGTCCTGTTAAATCAGCTCCTTCAGAGGTTTCCAGCCACTCGTTTAAGCACAAACTCCTGTTTGATGCACAAACACACACACTGTGTGTGTGTGTGTGTGTGTGTGTGTGTGTGTGTGTGTGTGTGTTTGTGTCTTCTAGTCAAGCATGTCAAGCAGTTCAGCTGACACACTTCATTTATATTCTCTCTTACATATTTATGCAGTTGTTTTTGTTGGCGGATCATATTACTGTTAATAATTTAAGTTGCCAAGAAAAAAAGAATCATTACCATCCAATCATCTGTTTTCATCTGTGATATCACGTCTGTGTCTCTGTTTTTTCTGTTGCAATGAGGCTATACGAGATTCACTGAATATTTTGATTTCTTTTCAGGGGACCCATTTCATCGAATTATGCTGCCAACGAAACATTCCGCTTATTTTTCTCCAAAACATAACAGGTCAGTGGGAATTTGAAAGATTTAAAAGAGGATTATTGACACATGACATTTTTCTTTTGTTGTGCCTTTTTTTATGTTTTTCTCCTCTTAGGGTATTTATTAATATTTAAGTACTAATAACTTAAAAATATCATGTCAATGTTTTTGCTTTAAGTATGATCTCAGGCACCTAATGAACCCTTTCAACACAATCTTTTAATTTGTAAATGGAAATTGATAAAAGATAACTCTACACATTTTGCATGGTATTTGGAGCGTATCAGATAATGACTAAATTCTTCACAGTTATTTTGTTATTATTAACCATTCACTTTCAACTCCATTTCAACTTGCACTCTCCCCTTCTTAGGCTTCATGGTGGGTAGAGAGTATGAAGCAGGAGGAATTGCCAAGGATGGAGCCAAGATGGTGACCGCAGTTGCCTGTGCCAACGTGCCCAAGCTCACTGTTATAATTGGCGGCTCCTACGGTGCAGGAAACTATGGCATGTGCGGCAGAGCCTACAGGTAGGAAGAAGTTAATGAATGATGTGTGGTGGTGGAACAATACGACAAGCATCACAAATAGAAGCCTGGGCAAGACCTTGTTACTACATACATGTGAAAATCATCAGCTGTCACAGAGTTGTTGTTTGTGTATAATTGAAATGTATAGAGACAGTAGAGATGGTACAATGCATTTCAGTATGTAGAATAATAAGCATCAGATGTTCTTGGACTTTTTGCATTCAAATAGAAGCAACCTTTTGTATTTGCAGTTTTGAACCTCTTTTCAATGATATAAACACATTTTATAATAGAAAGTTACAAACATCCATTTTTGTCTATATAATTTCCCCAAACAGTATTTTTTCTAATGGAAAAGGAATGATAAGATAAAGAGAACTACGTGATGGTTTTGATTGTTTGCCGGCCTTATTTTAAAGGTTCTCCTCTGATTTTAGCTTTGGATTCATAATGGACAGTTGATATACAAATAAATCAATAGGAATCTAAATCGATGCAGTACATCTCTTCATTCGACTTTAAGCTGTGCCCTCTGGACCCACGTATATATTATATAACTTTTCTTTTTGCAGAAGTTTATTCCCAAGACCTGTAAACAAACTTTGATGTGTGAAATCAGTGGAGTTCCTCTTCAATATTTTGTCTGCGTTGGGTTTCACACTGATACTCTTCATTTTGTATATCTCCTCAATAGCTCAGAATACAAGCTATTGTCATATTGAAGGATGGAGTCTTCTGAAACTTCTTCTCATCTGTTTGTTTTCCATCAATTTATTGAACACATTTAGAAAAAAAGTGACGGGCATCCTCTTCTTGTGAACTGTAAATAAGCAAAGATGATTTAGCATTAGGCATTTAATGCTGTTATTCACCTTTTGTTAGACTTTTTGAGTTATTTAGTGTTTGCTAAGTCGTCTGCTCCGTGCCTAAGGTCTCATTAATCATGTTTTGCCGTAGTTGTCATCGAATTATTAGACTGTTACCAGAGCATTACATCTCCGTTAATACGAGCCTCTGTTTTTGTTTTGCTCTTTATTAGTTCTTAGTCTGTGATTTAGCTGGCTGTTCTGGCTCAGCAAACACAAGCAAACTGATGCTTTTATATATATATATAAAGTCAAACAAGAGATTCACTTACACAAGAATGAATAAAACAACAATTTGCAAAGTTAAATAAAGATACTTGAAATACATTAATTAGAGAAAAAGTAGAAAAAAGCAAAGTTAATAGGATCCCTTGAGCAAAATAAAAGGAAAAAAAGTAATAACATTTTGATAGACAGTGGCAAATCTTTTACATGTGACATGAGCAAATTTGTTCCCATTTTTATATTGTGTAGTGTTACTTTCTAATGGTTTTATGCAATCGTTTTCTTTAAAAAAAAAAACATTGGCTAAGCACTTTATTTATTTTTTTACTTTTAGATTAAAATGTGCTTTTAGATTAAGCTTTATATTTTTATCCAACTGACACTTGTTCATTTCCCACTGGCAGCCCTCGCTTCCTGTACATGTGGCCAAATTCCCGAATCTCCGTAATGGGCGGTGAGCAGGCGGCCACTGTCCTGGCAACCATCACCAAGGATCAGAAGGCACGCGAGGGAAAGGAGGTAACGACTTCCCATTAATCATACCTTCTGCACTTCACCGGGAAAGGCTTAAATGAGCTTGTGTGGACATGCTGCCAACAAGGATATACATTATGAAAGACACTTTTTCTTTCAGGAACGGTTTGACATGGCACTTATACAAGGATAAAAGTATATCGGTGTTAAATGTTACAAGCTATGACTCATCCTGAATAGTGCAGTCTTCAAAGGGCTGCAATTAAACCGTGTCAGGTATGCGGCTATGGCTGTATTAAGTGTGTGTTAAGAGGGTGTTCACATCAGAATCACTCCGCACATCGGAGCCCTGATGGCAGACATGTTGTTCAGTGATATTTAAGATCGTTAAAACAACCTATGACAATTAAAAGACTACAAAGGTAGAAAAAAGTAATCACAAACTTTCATAAACAAACTAAACTATGAAGTAGACATGTCACCAATTCCTTCTGGCAGGACATCAACTTGACTGAATGTCTCAGTAAAAAAAAGCAGCCAGAGCGTCTTTATCTTCTGTAATTTTGACATATTTTCGAGTCATTTGTGGCAGACGGGGGATTGTAACGAGAGGAGGTTAAATCAACATTTTGCAACTAGAGATGGAGCTGTCGAGGATGGTTGGCCTCCACCCACACACTGCTTATTAATGTAATGAGATCAGGAGACAGTGGATGAGGGAGAAATTAATGAATTAGAAACCTCCATCTTGCCAACTTACATCCAAACAAACACCTCATAATATCACTCTTCCAGCAACACAAGCTGATACTTCGATCTAGCATTGTGTGAAAGGCAAGGTAAGCCTGTCGCCCACAAATCAAATTGGATTGAATTCCTTTGTGAATAAACCTAAAAATGATATGTTTTTTTGGCTTTGTCTTCAACCAACATTTATTGTGTCTTCCTAGATCCCGGATGATTCAAAACTTCTGCAATGAATCTTTGTCAAACCAATGGTACTAATTCCTTTTTATTTAAACCTTTTCTCCACTCCAACACAGTTCACAGCAGAGCAAGAGGCTGCCATGAAGGAACCAATAGTGCAGCGGTTTGAACAGGAGGGCAGTCCATACTTCTCTAGCGCCAGGTGAGGTTTAGTATTTGACACATCATACTATCTGTCTCAGGCAGGTGTGTGATAAAATGTTTTTAACTTTGATTGAAAAAAGGAAATCGCATCCTGAGCAAAAAGATTTTTAAAAACCTTTTAGAAGTGTATTTAAACTGGAGGAAGAGCGAGGGAGATGAACACAGACTCTTTCATTGATCACAGACCTTCATATGTTCTATACAAAACATTGAGTGAGATGTAATCTGACATATAATAATGTGACACACCTTATTTATTTATTCATTTATTAATGACAGATTGTGGGACGACGGAATCATTGATCCTGCAGATACTCGTCTGGTTTTGGGACTGAGCCTCAGCGCCGCCTTGAACGCACCATCGAAGAAGACACGTTTTGGAGTGTTCAGGATGTAAACGCTTGGTTAGACCTCTGACCTACCTATCAGAGTTTGACATGTTCTGTGCTTGAACTAGTCTTTGTAGTTTTAACAGATAAAGAGCAACAATCATAGATAAGAAAAGAAGAAAAAAAACCCTAAAGTCGAATCACACAACCTTGTATCCACAGGGATGTGATTGGATGGTGTGCTGTTGTCTTGGGACATTTCCACTAACAAGTTGTGCCTTAACTGTTAACTACTCCAGTGTAAATGCAAACTGTATTTAACTGTCTCCTTCCCCCCATTCCTCTTTTTGATGGATTGTTTTTTTTAAACAGTTACTGTAAATGTTGAATTATTAAAATGTAAAAATGCATTCAAGTGTTTTTTAAAATAAGGACAATAACTGCTGCTCAGTGATAACAGTACCTGACAAAGGAATATCAAGAGAAAATAAATCTTAAGGGGGCGCTGTTTAGCTATAAATATCTGATTGGCCACAGTCTAGATGGATGGTAGCAACATTTTTTAAGCTTATTGCCTTTTTAAATGACACATAAAGCTGTTGTGAGCAAAACTATAACAAAACCTTTTTTTTCAGGTTGGGAAAACGCAGTGCAATTATCGTTCTAAGCAGCTACAATAAAATCTCCTTTCGCGAGACTGAGCCATGCAGCCTGCCTTTGGTGTTTATAATGCTGTGTACCGTAGATGAGCCACAGAGACCAGTGCTTAACTTTGCCAGCTGGCCACCCTTTCTCCTGCTTCCAGTTTGTCAGTGTATCTCTTTATCTGAGCATGTTGCACACAGTTGGCAAGCTCACATATTGGTATATAAACCATCTGAGTTCAGTCTGGCAACATGTTACATTTTTCCCCCCATAGAACTTGTATAGGCCAAGGATAAGGTGCAACTGTGGTTTTTGAACGATTGAATGGCTTCCTAAAAGCCAGCTGATGAATGTGCATAACTAAAGGTCCCCTCATGCTCCTCTTTGTATGACTGTATGGCTGCTACAAGCTGCTTTAGCCTCACCTTTGGGAGAACAGAAATACACCGGGCCATGATGTGTGAAACACACACACACACACACACACACACACACACACACACACACACACACACACACACACACACACACACACACACACACACACACACTTCACTACTTCCTACCAGCAATTTAAATACAGTGATTCACTGGTTATGCCTTCATCGTTTGCCACCAAATATCACTGTGGGAGGCCTTATCAAAAAACATGAACTAGTTTTAGAAGTTTGGATTTTATTGAAGTACGCAAGAGTAAACTGAGATATTGAGATCAAATGATACAGAAAAGTATTCATTTTTTTTTCTACAGAAACATAATATGTTGATCAATAAAGTCTATTCACTCTATCTCTCTGATGTCAAAGCTGATCGAACTGTTCTCACTGAGCAGGACTGCTGGTAATTGCTTTAATAATCACTCACTGGGTTGCTTCAAGGTCTCCTGTTACAGATATGTGAGGCGGACCGTTTGTGAGGCCAGAACATCTTGCAAGCGTTCCATCTGATGTCGAGCATTTTGCTTTTGAGATTGTTCAACACTTCACACCTGCCGAGGAGATGACAGCCTTCACTAGCGTACAATGGATCAATAGGTAACCAGGACCTTGTTGACAGACACTCAGAATATCTCATTAACAGAAGTAGAAGCCATTGGAAGAGCCTCAAAAAAAAGAAATGCCACATTCAAATGGGTGTGTAAAACCTTCAGAGGACCAAAATAATTTCCAACTACAATCCATTTTGCGTCCATGTCAAAACATTATTGTGTACCTCTGGAGTGCCTCTACTGGAGCCAATAGTGCTGCTGCGAGGCCATTTCAGTCAGATACAGAGTGAAGCTGCATTCTGACTGAACTTATTGCTTTACTTGATGATGAAGGCCAGTCCAATGCAGTGTGTTGCTATGCGTGGGTCGGTATCCAGGGTATCAGGCAATTTTACAACTTTAATAAAAAAACTTCTGAGTAAACTGACTGCTGCCAACAGTAGCCTATGCCAATTTTAAAAAGTGATCCCAATCTTCATTAAAGTGACAAGAAGATGATGCTCCATATAGGGGGTTAACAATAAACATATTCGTACCGAACCACACAGGCCGTACCGCATTATGCAACAATGGCGTAAATGGCTTCAAGATAACGTAAATATGCCAAATGTACAGGCTTGTTTTTATTGTGGTGCTTAACATGCACTTTTATTTGAGAGGTACACCCCCAGCTCCATTACATCTTATGGTCAGGATCTTTTCTCACATGCCACCTCATATGTAGCCTACTTGGTCACCAAAATGTACTTGTGGCAATTGTTTTTGTTGATTTGACCTTCTGAGGGCAAGTTGAAGTTTCTAGTTTGTAGATCACAAAAGTAACCACATATTTCTGCAGTCACTCTGCAAAGAGCAAAGCAAGCCTTTGTTATGTGGATTTTGTTTGCCTCATTGTGACTTACTGTATTAGATCAATTAACTTCTTGTACAGACTAGGTTGATTCATAGCAAACTATTCTGTTGTCAGTTGTTGCAGCCTAAAATAAAGCTAAAGCTTTGTGTGTTTAAGGTCAACAACAACTCAACCTGCTCATTATTCTTATCCGTCTAGACATTTGCTCTTCCCTCAGTGATTAAATTAATCATTGAGCAATTCAGTTTAATGATTAATTTATGTCCAAAAATAAATAAATAGAGCCAACCTGATTTAGGAGCTCATTCACTCTCTAAAAGATCTGCTTTGGCAGTTATGACTCATGCTGAAGTCACCCAGTGGACTAAAAATAATCACGACTGAGAATTTGGGTCAGTCTTAATGTCTAGATCCTGGAGGAGAATGGATTATTGTCATGTTTAGAACAGAAATGTGACATTCCTTGTAATTTAGTCCTCATGAAAAGTCCAAATGGACAAGTTTAGTTCTCACGTATATCCAGGAAACTGGATTCTCACACACTCACCTGTGTGTTTAAAAAAAACGTGTTTTCTATTAACAACTGTAAATTGATTAATTTGTTTTTCGTTTTGTTTATGTATGACATGAACACATTGGCACTTTTTAGTTTCTGCGATAAACTCAATCTCAATGGCATTTTTTGCTGGCATATGCCTTTTCGTATTACTATATTTTGTTGACAATTTGTCAATTTGATAGGCCCTATATGAATTTACAGAGTAGTTTGAACCACTTTTGAGTTAAAGCGGCTACGAGTAGCCTAACATTTAAATATCTTGTAAACAGCCTCATGTTTCCTCTCATAATCATAAATTACCTTTAACAGCAAACCAGACCATCAGTGCAAAGAAAGACGTTTTTAAATAGTTTTTATTACTGCATTTGATCTGGTCGTACACCCAGTCCGATTTTCGGTTCACGCGTGCATGCTCTATGGTCACATATCCGTATTGGTCACAGATTTCAGCGTGGCGCAGGAACGTGAATTGAGAAGCCTATCCCTCCAGGTGAGGGAAGGGGAGCGGGAGCCTTGTTTGAGACAGTTGTTTGTTCATAATGACTGATAACGGGGCTGCACCATAAAAGAAAAAAAAGAAAATGCAATGAAGAAAAGCTAAAAGGGAGAGTGATAGTCGGGCGGGAGGGCGTTGCCAAGCAACGTATACACAATTTCACGCAGCGAAACTAGACTGCAGTGTTTACTCCTAAATGAATGAGCGGTAGCCTACTAAAACAAAGTTTACTTTGCCTCACCAGCATCATCAGATGACCATTATTCATCGGAAATAGTCATTATTTACAACATAAACACATTACCTCATCGTGATCCATACTAACTAACTGCCATCTCTCGTTCATTCGCTTTGTGTGAGGACACGGGACTCGTTCAGCTCCGTGAGAGGTGACAATGCATCAACTCATTGCAATCAGGTGTGTTTAGCACTTACTGGCATTAGTTGGTGCTGTGTCACCCATAGACTCACGGAGCCGAAAAGAGTCCGGTGCCCTCACACTTTCAACACACGGACACGCCACGCACCATATTGCTTCCTGATTATTTGAATCTTGCACTCCCTGCACGAGCTAGAAAACAGCTTCACGACAGCTGGCGTCGTAATAATACTACCGCTTTTGTTCAAAGGTGTCGCCAACGTGCCGACTTACTCGTAGTAGCTTTAACCAAAATAAACTGTTTCCACTTTGCTCTAGTTCAACTTCTTCCCCTGTGAAGTCATTAGTAGTTTGCAAAGCTATGCTGAAAAAGCATTTCTCCCACACTGCTCAGGACACATCAGATCAGATCAGTTCAGGTGCTCTTATCCCCCATGCACCCCCTTCCCCCAACCGTTCTGTCCCGGGTGAGGAGGCTGTATCCTCGGGGAGGGGGGAATCTGCAGCCTCCGTCCTTCTCCACATTCGGCTCTGTGTGGGTGCGTGCGAGCGTGCGTGCGTGTGTGTGTGTGTGTGTGTGTGTGTGTGTGTGTGTGTGTGTGTGTGTGTGTGTGTGTGTGTGTGTGTGGTGGCGGCCCGGACGCCGAAGTGACGAGCCTTGTGGTGCAATCTACGTGTGTGCACCGTGCCTGGACTGACAGGGCCGGAGGTCCAATGAAAACACGTCGACATGTTGAGTTTGTCAAATCAAAGCCAAAGGGGAGGCGCTGTCCCGACGTCGTCTGAATTACGTCATGCCCAAACAGCTGGTCTTTGGCAAAAAAAAAAAATGTGAAAAAATGTAGACCAGCACAGCGACTGAGAACTGAAACCGGGCAGTAGCCCCTTCACTAAATATTTGGCTTTTAACGATGTGGCAACTGGAGCGTCTGGGCTCAGGATGTAGCCCTCCGAGGCTCCTCTTGCTTGTTTACACATCTCTCTGCGCTCTTGGAGGTGAGTGCTTTCCGTTCAGTGTTCGCTGCTTTGATTCGCGAGGAGCTGTTCCTTTTGTCGGGGTGCTGAAATCCTCCCACAGAGCAGCGGTAGTGCCAAAAGCGGCGAGTCCGGGCTCTCTCACCACAGCTGCTGCTCTCTGCTTGGCCACCGACCAAACCGTTTTTCGTGAGCACAGACTTCAGGCTTCAGTTCCGTAACGCATGGTTGTTTCTGCTAATAATGTCATGCAAACACATTGACAGATGCTCCTTGAGGTTGTTATACGCTAAAATAGCCTACCAGGGGTCTGAATGTGGCCACAAGAGAACACATCAGGCTGGGCGCTTTGTGTGGTTGTTGCCTTCGGTAGTTCGTGTATGTTTTAGTTGACAAGTTTAACAATAGCGTTGGCATAGATCAACATCTGACCAGACTCACCAGACATTGAGACAATGTTTGAGTTCAACCCTGTTATTTCTTGTCTTTAATTTAGCCCTAAAACGAACAGATTGTATTGGATAATATGGCATTGTTGAATGAAAACCTTTTAACTCCATTTAATTATTGCTTATTTTTTAAAAGAAAAATCTAATGTGGACCGGCTTAAATCATGATTTTTGTGTCCAGACCACCAAGATGCCCCCGCTGCTTCAAGACAAGACATGCAGAGGCGTTAAACAAAAACCTCATTGCTCAATTGTGGGACAACAATTAATCCATATACCCACCACAACACAAGCCTGTTAAAAGCTCTGTCTGAGGATGTTGCAGTCCCCCTGACAGACTTGTTGCTGTTTTGCTCCATCAGTTTTGGTAAATCTTTGGACTTGGTTGAAGTCACTCAGATCAATTTCCCTCTCTGCCCTTCTATTCCCCTCGAGGGGAAAAGTGTAATCTGGATTGGGTCTTCAGAGGAGAATGCAGAATTGGAGGCTTTTCTCAGGAAATAATTCATGTTTATTTGTATGGCCATTGTCTCGACGATCAGTTGTGTATCAGTTAAAATGCTCTAAAAAGATTAGATGTTCAGTTTTGTAATGAGTGTTAGTATTACACACATGACTCCTCGGGTTTTGAGGTCTGTGATGTTGGAAGAAGAAAGTCCATACGTTTTCATGGCTGTGTGTTTGATTTTTTATTCATCAGTTCCTGAAGGAGGTTGTGAGTAACATGAAGCAGATAATACTGTATGTGTGTGTGCATAGAAGTGGGAAATTGATGGCCAATTTACCCCATAAAGAATATGTCTTATAATCAATTTTGTCACTACATGGTAATGCTAGTAGAGGAGGTGGACTTTTGAAAGGCAACCTTAACCTACGCATTTTGAATATCCAGCTAAATATTCAAGAAAGAATCCGATGGCAAAAATGCAGGATTATGTCTGTATTACGCCTCTAACAGAGTAAAACAGTGGTTGGGAGGCGCTCATTGAACAGATTACTGAATATAGAGCCGTGCTGTAAGAAAGCCTGTTATCTTCAAATGAGAGATCTTTATTCAGCTGGCAAACGCAAAAGCATATTTTCGATATTCTCACATGTTTACACATGTGGCTTTGGCGTTATTACTGACACTTGTGTAGTTTTTCTGGGCACATTTCCATTGAAGAATCTTTTTCTTTCCACACTGAATTGTTTGAAAATAGATATGCACGTTTATTATTCAATTCTTCTAATAACAATCTTGCATGTGGGTTTCAGAGTCGATTAGTCAAAACAACTTTGGATAATAATATTTTTTTAAATGTATAGCCTGACTTGTCAGTTGTAACTATATCGATCCATATATACTGTACACATTACAAAACATTAGAAAATAATATTTGTTATGTGAAATCTGGCTAACACACGGTCGTGACATTTAACAATAAACTTCTCCCTATGATAGAATACTGACCATCTACAGTCCATTGGAATACAACGATTAAAGATGGTTGCACAACTGCAAATAAAGAGGTGTGTAGGAGAATACATCATAACACACAGACGACACACAAAAAAGGTTACATGTTGGTACTAGACTTAGGTAGCTTTTTAGACCATTTGTCTGTTTCCTTTAATATGACGCGACTACATCTACATGCAAACCCAACAGGATGCATGGCATGACCTTGAGTTGTGGGACGTTCATTTGAGGAACGATTTTCCTTCACTGAAATATTGGATTTGTTTTTGTATGCTTGAAGAGGTGAAACTACAAATAGAGAAAATAATGGATAAAAAAGATGACAGATAAACATAGTTGTATGTATCAGGAATCAGATTTTCTTCATTTATATCCCCAGTAATGTTCTCACAACCCTTTTGGGGCGATGTGTGGAAGTCTAATAAAATGCTGACTTTCTTGTAACTAAGGTGACACTGCCTTGGGCATGTGTGGGATGAGCGATTCATCCCAATTAAAAGTCTTTCTATGTAGAGGTGCCAAATGTGTCACTTTTTCCTTTAAAATGTCAGTCTGACCAACAAGTTAATATCCGCCACATACAGTGTGTCATCATTAGTGGTCTAAGCTGTGATCTGCACCTGGAAGAAAACCCTTTTCTTTTTCTTTCTAATCAGACAAGCAGAACATACGGCTGACTTACTGCATGCACACTCTGGCAGTGTTAGTGACACACTCCAGACTCCACTTATCGAATTGTACCACTTCAATAAATTACAAGTTTCTCCTCAGTCTCAGTCGTAGCAGGTATCTATGTAATAAAAGGCAAACAACATCAACCTAAATGTTAAAAAAGAAAAAAACGGCAAATGCAGATAGTGGATGTAAGGAAGGCTGGCAATGGAGTGGCTGGGAGCTTTGTATGGGATTAGGATTTAGCACTTGACAGCAAAATTGCCTCGCTGTGTTGATTATTTTTTTGTTGCCTCCATATTCTGCACCTTTAGTATTGAAGGTTGCTTCCATAGGTTGAAGCCATGCAGCGTGAGCTTTGAGGGCTGGAAATAGTGTGGGGGAGAGAGGAGTACAGCAGAGCCATTTTTCTCTTTTCAGCTCCTCACACACATTGGCACACACATTCAAGAAAAACCTTTGTCTTTACGCATCCACGCCTCAGCGCCTTGTCACTGTTAAAGGCTCTCATGGTTTTCCTTCACCGTGTCATCATCAAGGAAAAAAGCAGAAGCAAGGGACATAATAGGTACAGTTACTGTCTCATTACAACTGGTAAATGAATTGGAACTAACTAATTGGTTATCTATTGAATACTGTGACATTTGACTATTTTTGTACAAATTGCAGGTGAGATAATTATCCCCCTAGAGAGAGAAAAAAAACTGTGAAAGACATTGCCAGTACAGATGGTAGAAATGGTTGATATGCCAAAACACAAAGGGAGTGTGCTTTGGAAAAGCCACTCTCCTCTAGTGAAACATTAAGGTGCCTCCACATTGTTCCCATGAAATCTGATGCCTTCCTTCTTATCCTTCTATCTTATAACACTTACTGTATCTGACGGATATAATATGTTTTTAATATAGCAATTATGTGACTCACGCAGATTTTGACCCCCGCTGGGTGTGCTCAATTGCCAGCCGTGCTCATGGTAATATGCGATATACAACCTGTCACTTGTTCTGCGGCTTTTATACGCAGTGTCTTCGGTGGATGTAATCCAAGGATTTAACATTATGCAGGATGTAAGTGAATCTGCATGCATATGTCTCCCTCAGCTGCTTTAAAGGGATTTTGAGTCTGTGATCACACATTTAGATGATCTAGCTCCTTACAAACAGGTTGGCGCGTTAAAGGAGAAACTTGTCATTATGGACTTAAGACAGCAATACTACTTTATACCTCTGCTCTCATTTTCAAGGCAAATGGTGCTGACATATTGGAAAATGTTTGTGCTAAAGATTCAGTCTTTATGTTAGCAAAGGTCTAGCAGCATGGTGAAGCACGGCAATGTAGATCTGTGTATTGATCGATTGGTCCACCACTTGGTTCAGACTGAAATCTCTCAACAAATATTGGATCTGATGACAATTATTTTTGTACTATAAAAGGTTTTCCAAAAGGATGAAATAAAATGACTTTAATGATACTTTTATCCGGTGGCGCCATAAAGTCAGATTTTTCACTTATGCTGGGAAATAAATATCTGAACACTCTTGGTTTCAAGAGGATGAAACCCATACTTTGATGATCCCTTGACATTTTCATAGTGTTCGGAATCAGGTCAAAATTGTAATCGTCGAAAACTGGTTTAACATTCCATACATACCTGCAAATCGACCTCAGCTTAGCAAATGCTAGCATGCTAGTACACAAAAATGTCAAACGTAATGAACATTATATGTTCTAAACATTATTCCAATGACATCAGGATCTAGCATGGCTGTAGACTCTATAAGTCATGTTGATCGACTGTAGGAACCTTTTACATTTTCTCAAGAAGTGTACCTCATTTGTTCCTGGTTTATACTCACAAATCTTCAGGAACATATACTCATACTATGTTTCTGTTGCCCCACAGATTGCCTTTTTGTGACTGAATACTTCACCCGCACGCCTCGTAAACTGAATGCTTTCAACTCCTTTGCGAGTGTGGAACTGTTCCACTTCAATGTGCCTGACGACACCATGATGGCCGTATGGAACCTCATCACCTTCAAGGAGCAAGGGGGCACCTTTGGAGACAGCTGCCCGAACCGCAATGTGACTGTGTAAGACAATTGATTTTGTCATAAAATATGTAATTCTTTTTCTGATGTTTCTTGTGTTGATCTCAAAGCCTTTTCCTTTGTTGTTCTTTTGATGAACTAACGTATGGAAGCTGGAGTCTGGTTCTTATCTAGGGAACAAATGGAAAAATAATCAGCGTGGTTTACATTTTACCTTTGGGGAAAAGGTTATACAAGCTGGTTAACCCTGAGCAGTGTCAGCTATTACTGGCAGCCTCTGACATATGGAAGAACTGCTGTATAACATTATTGCTGCATTTGGCTTTTCATTTTGCCTGTATATTTTTAATCATATTGGTAAGCACAGCGTTTCTCATGTGAGCTTGTGCGTCGGGTGACTCCTCTGTGTTCCTGCGTGATGTTGTGATTGACGTTGACACGATGATCACATTCATATATGTGGGGCTGCTGGATATGATTATTAATGATTTGGATTATGAATTTTTCATATTTTAATCAGAACATGCCATCTGTGCTCATCCAGTCAGCTGTTTTCTATGGAGAAATTTTATGTATTTTGTCCTCCTCTGTTGTTTTCAATTTTGGCTGCTTGTGATTTATAGGTACTTCAGGTCGGGGGCTCCTCCAGTAATCAACCCCCTGTTCACCAGCTTCCCTCGGGACACAGTCGTCCCAGGATCCTTTGCGGTGACTCTTACCTGGACTCTTCCAAACCGTACCACAGGAGCTTTCAACGTGACCAGCCCGCTCCCAGGAGACTGGTTCCTAGCCGCACATTTACCCAAGGACGAAGGCAAGATCTCAGTCAAGGTTAGCCTGAACAATTTTTTTAGCCCAAATAAAAACCATTGTTCCATGTAGAGATGTGAAACTGGGAGTTGTAGTGACGATGTAGTTGGTGCTATTATCAGTCACTGCGTCTCCCAGAGGTCATGCACTGTCTTCTGGAGATAGCACTGTTTTGTGTGTCTGTTCAGCCATAGTTGCGTTTGCTAGGGAATGTTGTGAAAGCTTTGCAGTTATTCAGTCATAAACTAAAGTACTGGACAAATGAGAATAATAAATTTTTTGCCTGATATTGGAGCTAGATTAGAAGTCAGGGGATCATTAGGCCACATTACATTACATATCCTATAGCTTACAGTTGTATCTAAAGCACCTTCCAATGAGTGCATTCACTCATTTCAAACCCAGAACAGCAAAAATCCATTCAACTCATCCAGTAGCTGGTTAGACATTCAACTCATAACCAAAAACTGTCTACCCCATGGTGGTGCCATTTAAAAGCAATGGGGGTCCTAATTTAACGTTATTAGGAGGACCCTCCCCCAGGACCATGAATGTCTGTACAAAATTGCATGACAATTCATCAAGTCTGGAACAATGCGATTGACTCACTGACCAGTGAGCCATCATTTCCATCCCTAGGGACAGAGTGAGCCAGTATGGATAAACAAATCTCCCACATCATCAGAGGTTAAGAGCCCAAATGAAAAGCTGGAAACACTGTGTTGGTATACATCACTCTCTAATGGGAAGTGAAACGGAAGCTTATTTATGTAAAAGTATTACTCAAATAAGATCTCTTCATGGCTACTTAACTCCCCCTCGTAATATAAAACAAATCTAATAAAAATGATGTAAGTATGTGTTGGGATTATTATTCCAGTTTGTGCTGCAGAGCTTAAAGAGCCAGAACAGTGTCAGCAAGTTTTTCCTTCATCCCAATCATTTCTCCCATAAACACCTGCTGATTCCCATTTCAGGCAATTTATTTGTCACTGGCTTGGCGTTCAGTTGTGCTTCCTCTGTGGTTTCCACCGGCTGGTGAAAGGTGTTTCTTGAATACACAACAATCAAAAATGTCATCAGAAGTTGCTATCAACATTGCACGTACAAAAGGAATTGGGTTTGCTTTGGAGGCCCCGGGAATAGAAGCCGCCGTGGCCAAAATGTGACTAGCCTCCAATGACACGCTGTATAGATGGAAATAACACACCCATTCCCAATTCTGCTTTCTGAGGCAATTCTCCAGCAGCCGAGACGTGATGTGTTCAGATCGCAAAAGGAAACGCGGGTGAAAGCAATGCAAGCAGAGCAGCAGGAACGCACACTGCATTAATAACAACCTCAGTCAAATCCTGAACCTAGCACACAAGACCTAGCATCCAAAATAAAGACACAGATGAACTGCATTCAGACATCGGCACATATTCTTTGACTTTCTGAAATGTTATTGCAATACGGATAGGCTACATGATACAAGTCGTGATTGTGTTTATGTGAGCATATATATTTCTAAATTATACCTATTTGAAATACCGGTAACTCGTTATCAAAAGTGTTTTTTTTATTAATTATTTGTTTTTATTTGTATATCATTCTTACATTGTAGTGTCTTTAAGAAGACATAAAGCAACACTGGATACTGTCCAGACACTTTTTCAATTGCTCGCTTATCAAGACCAGCTGCATCATATCCTGATTTAATTAATTACTCGCCATATAAAGCTCGGTGTAGAAGAGGAAATTGAGGGGAACTGATATAAATAATAAATGTTATTACATGTTTAGCCATCAATCCAACCATCTTTGTGTTTCTGGGCATCTGCTGGCACAACTTCATCAAAGTGTATCACAACCACTTTAACACAATCTGGGAAATGGTGACACTATTCAGATTTAGGCTGTATTGATACAGGCATGGCCCACTCTATAATATAATCGATCACTGTACTGGAGGGGCTCTTTTCTTTCACTTAGCCATCACTTAAAGAGACCTGGCTGTTTTATGATGACCATTAAAATCAGGGTTGACATAGTGGTTTGCAAGGGTATAATAGTCTTTTATTAAATGCTGGCTATAATGTCCACTACGCTTGTCTTCTGACAGAACAGTAGAGCTGCAAATTTACATAAACCTGTAAAAACTGGAATTAAATAGGATTTCTTTCACACATTACTGACAAACTCAATTGTGCATGTCTATTTGTGTTACAAATAAGCACAATAAATGAGACTCAAACGACCATGGAGTTCAGAAAGGCTGAAAATAAGCTCTCAGAGGTTGTGTTTTTATGGCAGCACGTTGATGGATTGAATTAAAATTGTTCAGGTGTACCTAATAAACTGGAAACTCAGTGTATACACCAGAGTATTCCCTGAAATTGAATTTTCTCAGTGGGCCATTTTGACTGAAGGAGCAACAATAATGCAATTCTTCATGTTTTCAATGGCAGTTTTTGTGCTCTTTGGGCTAAATTGATTTTTAGAGTTTTAAACATCCTGCCACAAATTAAATTCAGAAAATAAATGAATGTCTATTTCTTTTTTTTCTGGAATGAAAATGGTCTGATTCTCAAACACTATCAAAAGCTGTGCGGTGTAAAAACATTGGCTTTCAAAAAACCCATATTGGTTGAGCCTTAATTAAACGCAACTTGCCTGCATGACGCATGTGCGGGTCCAACTGACAGGCTGTAATAAATCAAAGGGGTCACCTCTGCGGCTCCCGGACTAATGCCACATGTCACGGTAATAGTGGCTCGGGCGGGCGGGGTTAGTGAGCGGTTGACAGAAACGAAGGACCTCATTTGCCATTCACACTTGTCCGTTTGAATCAGGAGCAAAAGGGCTCCCGTTTCGTTTTCAGCACAGATTTTTTACAGCAAATATTGTGTGTAGAAACAGAGCAGTGCACGGCATCCTGGCTCTAAAGCCATTCTCCCCTGCTCGGCTCATCTCACAGACGTAAAGCACATCAAGCATTAATGGTTCAGAACAACACGGCTGAAATAGTGGGTGTGTGTTACGCTGTGTGGCAGGCAGGCAGGCAGGCAGGCAGGCAGAGCGAGAACAGAGTGATATTAATCCAAGAGGGTGACAGGCTTTATGCACACAGTCCATTAGGAATTTTCAGACAGTCTGAAGGATATCTAATCTTGTCCTTACCAGCTTTTAAGAAATATTGCTGAGTTAACCACTGAAATACACTGAAATGCCATCTGCACCGCTGCTGTCTGATCTCTGCAGGGTCTGTCTGAAGAATGCCAGTATCTGTTCCAACCTCAGCTCATTGTCCAAAGGCTGATCGGGATTTCAACGCTTTACCCTGGTTACTTCATTGACCAGATGATCCCCGTCCATAACAGATCTGCACTATATAAGTAAGTCTACTAACCTAGCTTCAAAAACCAAAAGCCGGGATGGGTTGGCTTTGAAAGAGAAAATAATACATGTTGCACTATCTACCTCCCCACTCTATTGGTTTTCCTGGAGTCTGCCCCACAAGCTTATCTTGCGTTTTCACATTTTGAAAAGATGCTATTTCCAAGTGCATGCTTATAGTTTGAGCACTTTTATTAACTTCTCATCCTCTAAAAGTCACCTCAGTCGAGCAATATAATTTTTTTGGTAGGGGGTTATGTAAATCTCTGCAGGATGTTTTGAAGGTGCCCAACGGAAGTCCATATTATGCATAAGGAAATAATGTCAAGGGTAACAACATTTTATTTTATTATTTAAATAGTAAATATAGAGTGTATGTACAGTACAACAAAAGGAAGTTCTTGGTGAGTGTGTGTGCTATGCTATGTGTTTGTATGAAAATGATATACCGATGTATACTCATTAAAGGAATACTTCACCCATACGGAACCAGCGTTCTATCATTATAAAATAACTATTATAATATAATGAATGAGGATTTTCTTCCCTCAGTCTTCCCTCTGTCTTCCCTTGGCCCAGCTGTCCTGTTAATCCTAACCCTTACTGTGATGTCACAAGAAGGAAACTGTAGGGTTAGACAGTGAGACCATAAAACACTCTTTCTGCCTTTTCTCAGGCTAGGATGATCCGATTTCATTTTTTTTTGCACATTTATACTAAATAGAATCTCAGAGTTCAATACACCTTCATATTCCAACCGGTGAAGTAGGCATTTAAATTTAAAGCACCAGTCTGCAGATTATTCTTACTATTATTAAACGAAAGGCAACATTACCACCTGACCAATTATTTAAATAAAAATTCCATTAGTTATGAAGTTCCGACATACGTTTCTCTGCTTGCTGCTGAAAAACAATAGGTATTTACAGTAACATGTTTTGCTGTACAATTTAAGGACATATAACAGCAAAAACACCCTATCCACCCTATTCCATGAATGATAGAGCCTTTCCTTTTCATATAGTTTTAATAAACCTTAATTTGGATACATGTTATTGACAGTACAGTTGCATTATGATATAGTGTGTTATTACTGTCTAAACCGTGTGTGTGTGTGTGTGCGCGCGCTTGTCTGTGTGTGTGTGTGTGTGTGTGTGTGTGTGTGTGTGTGTGTGTGTGTGTGTGTGTGTGTGTGTGTGTGCGCGCGCGTGTGTGTGTTCGTGTGTGTGTGTTTCTGTCTTGTGTGCTTGTGCAGAGTGTTTATCCCCAATTATACATCAAAGGTGAAGGTGCAGCTGGTAAACTGCAGCACCAAGAACAAGAGTAGTGAGAGTTGTCCCGTGGTGCTGAAGATAAGAGCGCGGGCGCCACCGGTCCATAACTCAAGTGCCCTGGACTGCAGGGAGTGGAGCCCTTGTGAATTAGACACCCTGGTACCTGCCTGGGAACAATGGTACTACATCCTGGTGGAGAGATATCTCAGCAACTCCAACGTCTACTTCCGCATCGGGGTGCAGGTCACTGGTGAGTTTGTATTACAGGCAAAATGTGATTGATGATTCTTATGTTTTTTTTCCCCCCGTTATTGTTATGAATGTTATTTTGCGGCTTGTTCTTCTGGCTTGCAACAACAATGTTACCTCTGGGGATGAATAAAGTATCATATGCATTCTTTGTACATATAAGAACATAATTAACACATAAAACACTATTGATTAGACTTGATGGGTCTGGCCATGCAGGCAGAGAGCCTCATTCGTATATTGTTCATTTCTAGCAGCTATAAGAGGTAAATGAGAAAATTACGTCATTTTAAAATTAGTCCAGGTAAATTTTCTTCAAAAGCAGAATTTCCAGCCAAAAGGTGTTAAATCAACTTAATAGTGATTGTTAAAACATAATGTTACAGTAGCACAAACAGAGAATAGTCATAAAGTCAGACACAGAGTACACAATAAATAAATAAAGTTTTCTAACTATGGCTAACATTAGCCACCATTATGTTACAACAGCAAAACAAGTGTTTTCAATTAAGAAAGGGTGCTTTAACTTTCTTATGACACCAGGCTTCAGTATGGCCATGTGTCATTTAAAATAACAACTATTAACATTACATCAAATGCAGCAGAAATTCTAACTTTTGAAACAATACGAGTGAGTTCCTGGTTTGTCATAGTGGTTTATTCTGTTCATTGCTTAAATTTAATAATACAATAAAATCATGCAAGGTTAAACATGTATACTCTTTAAAATTGTATTATTGTATTACTTAAAAGTCACGCACAGCCTTTGAGCACACACACTAATTTTCCTAATGCGAAAATAACTTGCAGCGCTTTAGTCTCATCAGGGTTGCACCTACTGCGATGTCTTGGCAATTAAACACAATTACTTTATGATTTATTGCAGGTAAATGGGTGGATTTCTCTTTTCCATCATCATTTTCAAATAAAGTGTAATAATGTTTATTGCAACGATCTGTGAGCTGTTTGCTTCTGGCGTTTCTCATCATTTTTTTCCTCGCGCTGCTTTTGATGTGTAATTTAAGAGCATTCTGGGGTAGTTTCTATAAACCTGAGCTGTTAGGAATGAGGCCTAACAAAAGCTCAAAGTAGATCTCTGCAGCATATCATATTCAACATCCCAAATGATACAGTGGAAAGTATAAAGGCTTTCAAATTGCAGAGGGGAAAAAAATACAAAAATGACTGATGATTGCTAGGTAAAAGTTTTTCTTCAAATAAAAGCAAAATGTTTTTTTTAAAGTGCGAGTGAGATTTTCAGCTGACAGATAAGTGGAGTAGAAATTGATATTTGGACATGTGTTTTGATGGGAGAAGATGGGCCAGACACAGTAGGACCATTAAGAGGCTTACACAAGAAAAAGAGAGGAGTCCACACTGAGCGGGTACAGATAGGGGTTCCTAAGAGGACAGCGATATCACGCCTAAGTGCTACATGTTGTGTGTGGGGTTGTAGAGAGCCGAGATATTTCTTTATGCTCGCTCCACGGGGATGGCTCTCAAATCTGTCGAATGTCTACTCTCATTTTGCGACCCGCCCCCCCCTCTTCATTGGACACTATACAGTGCACTTTGTCACCATGGCAACACTGACACTAATTATTCACACTCTGTTTTCTCCTCTCGTCTGCCAGGCAGATCTAGCTTGACCTTTTGTGGATTTAAATTGAAGAACACCTCAAGTCCAGGGACCATCTGGAGTCCTCACTTTCTTCATACTTTTTCTAACCATTATTGGTTCCTGTGGTTATGAGCTGTCTTGGATATATGTGCCCTTGTTTGAATTGGGTCCAATTTAGTGGCATCGCGGCTGCTGGATAGACAGGAAGTGGTGAAACTAGGTTGCTGTTTATTATTTATTACTGTTGTTGTTTATACAGTATTTTCAGCAGGTGTCTTGCCCTCATTGAAGAGAGTTTCTATACTTAAGCATGCATTCTCCAGAGTAGGCGATAGTAAAAGCAATTTTTGGGGGGATCATGAATATTATGTAAAGAAACGGTATGTTTACAGAACTGCTACAATTATTCCCACCCACACTTACACATACATATATTATATTTTGGTCTAAACTGATTTTCCACTTTTTTTCTTTTCTTGTTTCTACACAAGCCACACTTGCCTCTAACCAACAGAATTTGGTATTTTGGTAAATTTATGAATGCTTCGGCTGCCTGAAACGGACATCAAAATACTTCAAACCCTTTCAGAGACAACACTATGCAAAAACGAGGCTGAGCTAGAAAAGCCTTTGAAATCCTTTTCCCTTGGGGTTTGGTGGTTTTTCATGGTATTTTGCCAGTTGCCATCAGTGACCATGTTTGCAATGTGCTGCTTTTGTGTTGAGGGAAAGCATACGGTTTGCAATTACTGTGAATCTTTTTCTCATTAATAATCAGTGTGTGTTGAACCTTGTTGTTAACATGACGGAAGCCACACAGCTGAAGGGGATCCTTTCAAACATTTGCAAAATACTTGGTTGCTTATCATGCATTATGTGGTTTGCTTGATATTCCCGAGGATGGGTTGTGCTATTTATAATAGGGTTTACTACCTTACATTACATTGCAGTAGATTGTTGCGGTGTGCATTCTTAAACTGTTCTGCAACAAGCCAGTGATAATCCACCAGAATGTTGAGCTCATTGAGGAATCAGTTTAAAGGTGCAATTCGGTGATTATGGAAAACGCTTGTGTCGAAATCAGTGAATATCTCCTCACGATCCGTCAACTGTGTAAGCACTGAAAAAAGATCTGGCGTTAATACACATCTTAGGCTCCGTAAACTGGTATGTAAAAAAAACAAAGGCTATGTAATCAAAGGGGGCCCACTGTAGCAACCTAGCAACATGCTGTTTCAACATCTTCATCTTCTCTTTCCTAGATTGCTCCAAGTCCAATTTGTCCAAGGACCAATCCCAGCCCGGCTCCTCGATGAACATGCCTCAGTCGTTCGGTATGGCGATGGGCTTCTCCCTGTCCGAGACGCTGTCTGTGGTGGCGCTGCCCGGCCCCTCACAGAACCTCAGTCACCTGCACTCCTCTGAGGACAGTGTGGTTTACCTGGCCCCCACAGCAGACACTAACAGGTGCTGGCCCATCCGCCCCACTCTGCGCAACGAGCTGGACACCTTCTCTGTGCACTTCTACGTCTTCTTCGGTCCAAACATATCCATACCGCCAGACAGAGCCGCCGTGTTCGCCATCAACCTGATGCCAGTGTTGGACAGTGGGGGGGTCCTAAACATGGAGCTCAAACTCAACATGGTGAGTAGGTTTAATGACAGTATTCCTTGACTAGTGTGTTCTTAAAGGTATGAACAATACACAAACTAAAATCTAAATGACTAGTGTTTTCTGATTCTGTTGAGTTTTTTTTATATATATATATATATATATATATATAAATATATATATATATATATATATATATATATATATATATATATATATATATATATATATATATTCTGCAAATTCAGCTTCAACTAACGTCAAAAAATTCTGGATTGACCCATATTGAGCGTTTTCATTTGATATCTTGACAATGCTAAAGAAATGTGCAGACATTGCTTCTAAATATATTGTATGCCTACTGTTTTCCTGGTAAATTAGTCGATATTTTGCTTTAAGATGTTTGACACAGCCCTGTTGCCACCCTCACCATTCACCTACTGTATGATTGCAGGAGGATCAGATAGTAATCAGCGAAGTAAACATGCTGTAGTTATTGCAGGGAAAATCCCCAGCCAATAAGGGGTGAATCATTGGCCTCACAAAGTGTCTGGCTCAGCTGCCCTGCTAAATATGGATGCTCGTATGGTCACAGACTTTGCTGTAAAAAGTTCACAATGAAACAGCCGTCAGTGTTTGGGCTTGTGACATATGTTTCTAATTTAGAATGAACACAATGCAGAAAATCAGCCAAGAAGTATTTGTTGTGTCTCTGTAAAGCTGTCCTTCAGATAGTAATGATATTAGAAATGCACCTGCAGGGATACAGAGAAGCAGACATTGGAGAGCTATTGGCTGGCAGATGGACTAAATATAGAACTCGTAATAGAAAGCGAGTGTTGAAAAAACCTAGAGGATGGAACATCAAACCCTAACAAATGTCTTTGATTGTTCTGTTTAAAAGAATATCCTGACATTTTGGGAAATATACTTTTTTGCTTTTCATCTCTCTCAAAAATATATTTGAGGAGGATATTTTTGGTCTTCAGAAAAGATGAGCAAAAATGTGCCCTTCCAACAATATTAAAATGAACAAAACAATCTCCATTCAGTAGCTTTTTTTACCGTATCACATTACATTCCTCAGTAAATGGAATTGCTCATTTGTCTCGGAATAGAAGATATTGAAAATTCATTTGATCCACAACATTTTGTAAATTTTTATGCTTAAAAGTTGAGATTGAAACTTCATTCTTGACCATGACATTTATTTTCCTATTTTCTAAGAGTTTACATAATCATAGAAATAATATCAGATTAATCAAAATAGAAAGTAACAGTTCGTTGCTGGGCGACATGCAAAAATGACAGGTTTGAAGGTGTTGTCATGAAGCCTCGCTGCTGCTTCTCCCACACTTTGTAATGAGCTAGTCTAAACACATCTTACACCTCCACTGAAAACAAAGGAATGGTATTGATAATCAATCCTCTCATATTACAAACGGTAGGAAAGCAAACAGCTTTATAACCCCAAATGTCAGAGGAAAACATAAATAATTGACTTTTAAGGAAATGAAAGTAATTGACCGTAATGGAATTTCAGGGTTTATTGATTGACTGATTCTTTGATTGATTGCTTGTTGATGTGGTGACACGGAGGGTAAGTGGCTATGTCACCTCACATAGATTTCCCTGGGCGAAATGGTTACCTTGGTCATTTTCTTTTGTCTGTGTGTTAGCCCTGCAGTAGCTATTTGTCCTGACCTCTCTGAAACCACTGCAAAAAACACACACACACACACACACACACACACACACACACACACACACACACACACACACACACACACACACACACACACACACACACACAAACACACACACACACACACACACACACACACGTGTATTTGGATGACTTTTACCTGGGTGGATTCTGCAGGTGTCAAAGAAACAGTATGCTGCTGTGATTAAACCTGGTTGCTGTGACTGTCATATGAACTGTGAGACGTGTTCTTCAGAGACACAGTTCTACTATAATATTGTATGGACACATTTCTCTCCCCTCGGTGGTGATCTGTCACTTGCTTGTCAAAGGCGCAGAATCCAGTCAGGCGCTGCCAGTGGGGGACGCGGGCAGATTTGCAGAGCTTAAGAGACAATAGCTGGAGCTGCTTGTCTGCCTTGCATCACTCTCTGTGTGAGAGATAGTGAAAGGAATGCATATGGCTTTTCATTTTGCTCTGATACCTCGAGTGGCTTTAACCGCTTTGGATCCACTTTTCAAATGTTTTTTTATACAAGGGTTTATGCAGGGAAAGCAATCGTTAGCCCTGTAATACACTTTAGTCCTTTAGAAAGAATCATCGTACGCCTCGTTAGCTTTCGTAACAGTTGCTTTTCCACAGTAAAACACTATCACATGAGTAAGGGGTCCAGAATGTGGTTTGGGAAATTAATTGTTTATGAAATTCTCTCAAATGTGCATAATACATTAAAAATAAATCAATGACTAAAGATGTTACATAACAATAACAAATAATGTGGCTATGGATGGCAATAAATAAACAAAGACAATTATATTTCTCTGTATGTATGTATGTATTTATTTATTTTTCATGTGCATACTGTATGTATATATTTACATATTATTTAAGACCAATATATATGGTATAACCCGAAAATAAATTCATGAATAAATCAATACAGAAAAATATAAAATTATTTACTTATTCATTGCCTGTTGATATATCTATTTCCGGGGGTCAAAATTATAATTAATTTAATTTTTTATTTTATTATTATGCTACTTTTTTTATCTCCCATGCCGCTCCCCAGAATGTGAGAACTGGTTTGTAAAAATATGTTTGACTTTAAAAGAACAAATTGAACTGAAGCAAAAACAACCTAATAATAAAAGCGCTTGCCCTTGCTAAGCGGCATAAGTATATGTTCAGAGGGTGAAATTCTCAAGAGTCAAAACATTTGACAGTTCAATATTCAATAACATTTTAATTAAATTGAATTAGATTGGGCACTCGGATGTGCATCATATACTGTAGTACACATGCCAGCTATATCCGTGTTGTTGCGTCAGTTGGCATTGGGTCCTGGCTGGAAAATGTCATCAACATCACTCCTGGGAAATTTAGCCAAAACACTGAGAGAAACCGACATCCATCAAAGGTTTTTTTCAAGCATTTTTGTCCGGTTGTAATGGTGCTTTTTATGGTAATGTTTATTACCATTACCATAAAGTTAGATAGAGTTTTTTTCAAGTGGTTTTCTTCAGTGAGTAACCTTCAGCATTGCATGGTTGTAAGATAACAGTCCTGATTGAATTACGCCCCCGCCGCTCAAATTCCACAACAATAATAACGAACAGCTGCATAATGGATCAGGCGTATAAATCACAATATGCAATGGGATTAATGTGCCAATGTTCACAACAATATTATAAAGTGCTTTACAAGTTACGCCGATAAATAAAACCCAAAACAAAATTACCATTAGCATTTCAGACGTGAACTTGGAATGGGGCACCAAGAAGGACATTAAAAACAATGCCCTGACAACACAAACGCTCTTTTAGAAGTGATTGATAGCCGTTTTGAATCACTGGTTACTTGACAGCAAAGATCAAAGGTGCTGAGGAATGGTCAAGGGAAATTATATCAGATGGAGGGGAGCTGGAGGACAGGTTGAGCCACCAAAGTTATTGGTTAAAATCTTCATTTCTACTACACACACACACACACACACACACACACACACACACACACACACACACACACACACACACACACACACACACACACACACGTGATGTTTGATGTTTCCTGTTGAAACAAGGTGTTGGTGACCACATGTGATGGGACCATTTAAAACTGTAAACCAATAAGATATAAAGGATTTGAATTCTATGGCCTGAGTTACTGTCAATACAATGTAAATAAATTGAACTGTGACGCAACGGTGCACATGGAGGAATGGTATGAATTTGTAAAGTTGACGTGGCAGTTTCAACCCTTGGTCAGACGTGCTGCAAGATGTACAGTATGTCCTCAATAGCAGTTTTTTTGCAATTTGCTTATCACATTGTTTCAAATTATTTGAAATAGTTTTGTTGTTCAGCCCTACCAAAGTGGTGGTCCTAATGATTGGTAGAACGACATTGCCATGCTGGTAGAGTGACTTAAAATGTTTTCTTTTTTGACTGAGCCCTATACAATATGTCTAAACATCCAGGCATCTTTATTGCAGTCACTTCATATGAAGAATCTGGCTTTGGGGAGCTCCTGAGCTCTTTGGGGCCCCTGGGCCTGCATCTGGTAATGCATCTATGAGTGTGTTCTCACTTAATCCTTCATCATATGAAAGGGGGAGGAGGGAGGGGAGAGACTATCTTGAAATGTCAATGGCCATGATTGAGTCTTACTACCAAGAGAGTACAGGACAGATGGTGAGTTTAGGGAGCCTGACACCTCAGGACCTGGCAAAGTGTTTGTTGAGTCATTGAATTAATCAACAGCTTTGCCAACTTCCTGCATTATGCCCATTTTAAGCTATGAGAAAACATATTTTTTCGTTCAACAAAAATTATCCTTACTGCCAAATTCATCGTGTCATATGATGTAACTTCTTCTGTGAGACGTTTGTCTGAACAATATTTACTTTCAATCTTTTTGACTGTCAGATTCCAGTTAGGTTACTTATTCTGACACTTCTTAAAGTTGTCCTAAAACAACACTCTGCTCTCGCCAGCGAGACACAGAGACACTATGAATACATTAGAGGACTTTTGAAATTAATGAAGTGTCACATTTGATGCCTGAGTGCACACTGATGATATATGTGTGAATGCAGTGATTTTCCGGCTGCTATTTGTTCTCCTGTTGTCTTTTACTGATACACCTAATTGGACTTTAGCTGTCTCCTTTCACACCTCTGCAGGATGAGCCAATTTGGTATAAGCATATGCAGTTCCCAGCGCTTGAATAATTCTCTAGGATTTTTCAGTTTAAATTCATGTCCGTGTTAATGTATAATTGATGCTTTAAGGCAATAAACTGCCAACATCTTCATCTATGTGCCTTAGGCTGACAGGGGGAGAGAAATTTGACTTGATTTGTTAGTTTTAAAGTTTACTATGTCAGTGGCAGTGCTGATGGGAAATGAGACTTGAGACATGCCTGGAAAGTGTTGGCTCCCTAGCAGCATGACGGCAGCAGACAGTTGATGGTTGGATGGATGACTGAAGTTTGCTTATGTTTTACCCTGCAGTCTACGCTGAAAGGAGCCAATGTCACAGTGTTTGGCTGCCTGAACCACGGGATGCCTCTTTTCTTACGGGAAAACTCATCCTCACTCAAGTGTGAATCAGGTATATGTCAAATTGTACTTCGAACAAAATTTGTGAAAATTTAAACTTTTACTTCTTTCTGTATCAGCATTTCCACAGCAAGCGTTTTTTTTCAACCATTTTCCCATTAGTATTTAAAAAAGAAAAATGTTCACACCTTTTTCCCATCATTGATTTCTTCTCGTGCAGAATCGGAGGCTGGGTTTTTCCTTTCAGTGAACACCTCTACTAATATCACCAAATTGAGGATTCCCTACCCACAGACAGGCACCTGGTACCTCAGCCTGCGCTCTCTATGTGCCACAGAACATGGGTAAGACTGACGATACTGCTTTTGCATTTCCACAGACATTTTGGTTCATGCTAATATGCTTAGATACCGCTTCAATGGAGAACTGAACTACATTTACAATGATGAAATGAAAATGCTGGCAAGAATGTGACTTGTTCTTATGTCTTAGTAGCTAAATAGGAGGGTTTGAACATTTGGGGACAAACATCCTTTGCCTTTTCATGATTTAGAAGATGTACACAATTCTTATGCCTACAGTAAATATGAAGCAACTGCGGGAAGCCAAAGTATAAAAATCTCAAGTGAACTTTAGTGATGACAGTACGTGGATTTAGTTAGCTTTGCACAAAACCAGGCTAGCTGTTTCCCTGTTTACAACCTTTTAGGCTAAACGTAGGTGGCTGGTGGTAGCCACATAATGGTGTACAGACATGACAATGGCATCTACCCTGTCATGTGGTATTCCCCAATATTTTGAGCAGTTAATTTGAAATGCAAACAAAAGTGTAAATTGTGCGCTCTGCTGTAGTCAACACACAAGATCTTCAAAACATCATTTACAAGCAGGAATTCACTGAAACCAGCTGAATGACTGTTGCTCATAAATATTTGACATTCTCATTATCAACTCTTCGGCTCGGTTCCACTGCCCCAGAGCAACCTCTGAGCGACAATGTTTGCTGTCAATTACAGGAAGACAATTGCTTAATACGACATTCCATCTTTCTTTAAAAACACATTTCTGTATAACCATCACTAGTTTATTTACCAAAATGAATAATTCAGTGGTCTAATGAAGACAGCTCGCTTTGCATGGTGCAGCATCCCTCGTTCAGCCATATCTTTTCCCATCTGTCACCCACCAGATTAATTTGGGATTGGCTCAGTGAATGTGTTTCTGATACACACCTAGCATATGACATGGAAGAGGGTTACATTTTGAGGTTTAAGAAGCAGATTCTTTCACATTTGCACATTAGCATATTGAGAAAAGAATTCAAATATGGACTTTCTGAAATTCCCGCATCTATTTTATTTTGTCTATGGTATCTGCCGGTTAAACATACTGTAACATCTAAAATGTCAGATTTTAGTGTTAGTCTTATGGAAGAGCATCTTTTTTCATTGTTTTGTGCACCGTTGTCACAGGTAGAAATTGCGAAAGAGGAAGATACGGTAGTTTTCTTTAACCTTTATACTAAGCAAACCATAAAGCATTGAAGTCTGTGTCCCATTTTATAAAGGGCACAGCTCTCATCTCTTCTTGACTAGAAAAAAATGCTCTTATCTCTGTTGTCCTACTCACTTTCATGTACAGTTTAATCCACAGATAAATGTGTTTAGTACAAAATCCTTTAAAGGTTGTTTACCCTCAATGTGAGAAATATCTGTTAAGTTATCCAAAGCAATGTTTTTCACCAATTCTTAAGCGTTATTCAGCCGATTAAGCTGTTTAGCAGAAGCCTTAATGGTACCACAATGTGAACAGAATGAAATTAAGCAGATTTTTTTTGCAGGCCACTTGGGAGTTCCGAATTGAATTTGAATAACAAATAATAACAGATGGTGTGAGACATGGTCTTATCCTCACATGAGAGCACTGCTGAGGTATGGAAACATGGAGAACATTGGCACACAGCTATGTATAAGGTTTCCACACATTTCCACGTGTTAAATCAATCAGCTCTTGTTAAAGAATAAATTAGGTACTGTAGTGCGAATGATAGGTGCTTCTTAACACTGCAATTATTTTGATTGATATAATTTAAGAATAAGGGAGCAGGCAGCTGTGTCAATTAAACAATACAATGCGAAAAAGACACATGTGGAACCTCGCGGAGTGTTATTCTTTGTGACTGATTGTACAGGCAAGCAATTTGAAGAGATACAATGCAAACACGACTATTCCGGTTTTTCCCCCCCATGTATCTCATGTAGTTTCAGAGATAAACAATTTATTGTCTGGGTCCATGTGCAGGTGCTACTTAAGCTGCATAACATAAAAACAAACCATCTATCAGGCTGTGAATTCCCTCCCAAGGAAAGTTTGAAGCTTTTGGTTGAAATGTTTCTCTAGAAATAACTAAAAAGGAGATGTTGAAAAAATGGTCTGTCATCTAAAAGCCCTCAAATTAAATATTTTGATCTCCAACACGCTGTGATGATGATTGTGCTGGAGGACATTAAACAGACTAACTCTGTGAGGTCACTGGCTTTGAGTGACATGTGAATGTCAGCATGCTAACATACTCACAGTGACAATGCTAACGTGCTGATATTTAACAAGTACAAAGGTTACTATGTTCACTCTCTTGATTTAGCTTGTTGGCTGCCTTTGCTAATTAACACTACAGAACAAAGTACAGGTGAGGGTGATGTGAATGGGATCAGTTTGGTCATATTTTGGCCATTAAAACAAGTATAATTAAGTGATTATCAGAATTGTTTCAAATTATCCTGAGGGTGTTATGAATGGCTATCAAACCATTTTTATCTTTTAAAAAAAGGAAATAAAATGTGGATCCTTATCTGGGTATCATTGACATCTATTGACATCAAAATGTTGTGACAACTCCCCTGATAGTTGTTGATATACTTTAGTGCCAGTGTCTCTTGCATGACTTAAAACAACTACAGTACACAGCCCACAATTAAAAAAGGTTTAGGTTGAATATGTCATTTGAAATCTGCATACTTTAGTGAAAAAGCAGTGAATGTCTACCTTCACACTGGCAAAAATGTTTTACCTAAATTCACCAGTTGTACTGCAGTGACGTTCCTCATGCTCACCTCAGTGTAATATTCTGTCTGCCTGTGGCTTTTCCAGATTTGAGGCATGCCCCAATGTCACCGCCGAGGTGTACATGCGCTCATACCTGACTCCGTGCATCAATGACTGTGGCACGTACGGACAGTGCAAGCTCCTGCGCACCAACAACTACCTTTATGCTGCGTGTGAATGCAAAGCAGGTAACATCTTGCTTTAAGAATCTAATGCAACATATTGCATTGCATATTGAGTATTTTTCCAGCTCACATGGAAAGCTTTTTTTCCTCTTTGTTTGTTGATTGGAATTTGCGCACAACGTGAATCTGTACTAAATTCAGACTGAGTAGTCTGTTCATGTCCTCCTTTGATTCTATTTTAATGTGCTCTTTATTTTCAAATTGCATCCTGCTAACAAAAAAACGCAAGTTGTTTGATATAAGTGGAAAAATGAATAGTATAAATATGATGTATACTCAACAATGGCTTTAACTATTAATCAGTAATTCATTATTAGCAAAAAATGCGTGACAATTAATTTAATATTTGGAAAGGATTTTCAGCAGTCAAAGGCTTTTTTTCATTTATTTTATAGATAAGGTAAAACCTTGCGTGCGGAAATTGGGTCATCACTGCCGCAAAGACTTTCTAATTTGTTGGAGAACACATTATGCAGAGTGACATAAAGATGGGAGAGAACAAGCTGGGGTGGCACACAGGTCTTTTTCCAGACGAGCTGAACTGACAATACAGCTATTACAGCGGCCTGGTATTCATTTTTCTCATATAAGCTGTTATGATAAGAACAATAAAACAGGCTCTTAATTAAGCACAGCTTTTCAATAAAATATGAGCTTATAAAACTAAACAAAGCATGTCCTCCGAGGCTTTTCTTAAATCCCGCCTATGATCTTCGTTTATCAGCGCTGGTTTTCTCTTCAGTTAAATTCATTGTCATACTTCATATGTGTGACCTATTCTTGGCAGGCGCTCTGCATTCAGCACTTACCCTTGGCCCGTCTCAGTCTGAAAACCATGCATACAGTGCTTCTAAGCATATTTAATTCAAACCGTCTTATCCAACCCCCTGCCAGATAAGGATCTTCAGGTGGTTAAGCAAAGGTGTGCTTTAACATAGGCTGGGTGTCACACCAGTAGGCTCTATTGTGCAGGATAAACAACTTCACAAAAACTTTGTTTTTGATTATTTTTTGTCACGGCCAAATGTTTGCTTATGAGGGATGGCTGGTAGAGCATTCATTGTGTCGAGAGATAAATACTTTATCCGTTTTAAGAGATACTGCAAATTCTAAAGGGGTCGAGCTTTTGAAACAAACTAATTCATCTGCAGCAACATTTCTTATCATCCATTCAACCAGATTTAAAAACAAATCTTTTGGGGGGATGGCGGTATAAGGGATGAGGGAAATGAGGACTGTCGTCCCAAATAAAAAGATGCATTTTTTTCATTCAATTCAGATTTCCCTGACCTATAAAGCCTGCCAACACAAATGCTCTTTAGTATCTTAGATCTCTTCATTCTCTTAGATCAATATAGAGTAAAGGTACTGACTGTGTGTGTGTGTGTGTGTGTGTGTGTGTGTGTGTGTGTGTGTGTGTGTGTGTGTGTGTGCGCGTGTGCGTGCGCGTGCGTGCGTGCGTCAGGCTGGGAGGGATGGGGCTGCACTGACAACTCGGGGGCCTACTCCTACAGCTTCCAGCTCCTCTCCACCCTGCTGCTCTGTCTCAGTAACCTGATGTTCGTCCCTCCGGTGGCCATCGCCATCCGGAGCCACTACCTGCTGGAGGCCTCTGTCTACATCTTCACCATGTTCTTCTCCACTGTGAGTTTGTATGCCAAACAAAATGGTGCATGTTTTATGCTCTATAAAAAAAACAAAAAAAATTAGTTGACCTATAAAATACTTTTGAGTTTGACTGATAGCAGCACAAACGTGTTACTGCTTTGTCTGCAGCTAAACTGAGATGTTCCTGTCAGCTGTAACAGAAAGAAATATGCTGATCAGGATTCAAAACCTCTGTTAAAGAAACCACAAATGTAGAAATATACAAAAGTACTAAAGCCTATACAAACACAATAGCAGAAAATAATTAGGTGATGACGGTGTTGCCTAAAACAAATGGACCAATTTTGGTCAGCTGGACTAAAAATTGTCGGGCCAATCCAAAATGTGAGCTGAAACATTTTGTGTGGCCCATATACCAGATGTTTGCTTATACACATCTACTTGTTGTTCTAACTGCTGCCTCTTCCCCTTTTCCTCTGACAGTTCTACCATGCATGTGACCAGCCAGGCATCGTAGTCTTCTGCATCATGGAGTATGACGTCCTGCAGTTCTGTGACTTCCTTGGCTCGCTCATGTCAGTGTGGGTCACTGTCATCGCTATGGCCAGGCTAAAGTCCATCATCAAACAGGTATACACTTACTGTAATTCTACCAGATTATATCTAAAATGAGAGTGTAAAAAATTACAATTTTAATGGAAATTTATTTTGTCTATAGTAGTGAGTGTGGGCCAAGTTTGTCCTGTTATTCTGCCTGAATGGCCATTGTGTTTCAAATTCCACTTTAATAAAACGTGTGAGCTTGTGTCTTTTCATATAATGCGTGCATTTACAGTATGCCAGGTTTTTGCTCCTTATCAATTCTCTTGATAAAACAGCACTTCTCAATTGTGTGTCGAGCTGCTGTTTTATTACTTGCTGATAGTGATTCAATGACCTACCTGTCACCTCGTATGTTGCCTGCACTGCGTTTAAGTGCTTTTACTCCAGCCTCGTTGCTATGTAACAAACGGCATATTGGCACGGTCATCACCTCTGCTGTGTGTTGCAGTCTGGCGGCAGCTAAGCTTGAAAAGTAGAGGTGTAGTACTATGGAGAAGAAGCATAAATGAGTCCTTCATACACCTCAATTTGTACTTATAAATGAAAAGATCAATGTGTTACAAACAGTGGCGTGTGGTGCTAAATTTGCCTGTTGTTGTTGACATATTGCGGTGGATAGCGGTAAACGCTAACAGGTGCACATTCTCCCTAGGTCACTCTCTGGCTCCACACCAAAATGGAGCAGTCTCAGGGAATGTGGGTGTGTGTGTCTGTGTGTGTGTGGGTGTGTGTGTGTGTCTATAAATGAGACAGGAGAGAGGAGGGACGAGGGGGGGGGGCGGTAGTGGGAGGGAGGGAGAGTTCACGAACATCTGCTGTCCTCTAGAGTTTTAATTTTTGCTGAGCGCTGCAGTACGCGGCCACTAATCAAATCGCACATGTCTGGACTGGCAAGTGGAAGTGTTTGTGTAGTATACAGAGACTCTCCGATTGTGTGTCTGTGTTTGTTTGTTTGTTTGTTTGTTTGTTTCGTGAATGCGCGTGTTTGTTTGTGTGTATGTGAGTGTGCATGTGTGCGACTTCTACACCTCAAATGTCACATGTCAGCAGAATATCCTGCAAGGATGTTTTTAGCTCGTTCACATACAGAAAGTGTCATGTGAATTGCTAATCTCAATTTGCTGAAGGTTGTTACATCAGATTCATATAAATCAATTTAATGGATATAATTAGGTTTTATCACAACTTGGATCTCATCCCCGTAGTTTCTGCCCTCTTAAAACTGTGTCTCGTAGCAATTAACTTGGTAAGTGCAATGTTACAATTACTGATAAGAATAATGGCCTCATCTAAAAAAGAAATCAGACCTACATATAAGATGCCATAAAAAGACAGAATTATCCTTTTATGTCCATGCAAATTTGAGTTTGAGAGTTTAATAAGATTTCTGGTCACCTTGATGTTGTGTGAAACTGTAAATTGGGCTGTGAAAGCAAATGTTATAATGCAGAGACACATAAGGTTTGTAACGATAAACTATTCAATGTGGTGTAGATAGTGTGAAAGCCCAAGGTCTTAACACATAGCAAATGATCATGAGATTTGTTGGAAAGGCCCTGAAAAATAGCAGTGGGCCTTTTGTCCCAAGATGCCCTTCAAAAATAATAATAAGGTCTTGGTCAGTTTATTCATTGAGTCTATCACCAATAACAACTTTGCCTCAAACGGCTTTGTGCTCAAAGGTCAAGAATGAACATCCATGCCTAAATGATTTAATCTATTCAATCAGAGACATCTTTGTCCAGCGTGACCCTTCTGTGACCGCTTATAGTGGCGGTGGTGTTTGGCATGTTGTCATGCTACACATGCTAAAATACAGTCCCCATACTACTGTACATTGGCAAGCGTGAAAAAATGTATGTGGCGGATAAAAATAGGCTTCTTCCAGAAATCCAACAAGCTCGTCCGTCACAGTGACGGATAATGATTCATTACAAAGGAAGCTCTTGCCTGGGAGCGGGTGTGCATTCATGCCTGCATTATAATACATGTATACATGCATGTTTTCCTCCTGCTCCTGACCCAGCGGTGCAGTATGACTGATGACTGTAGCTGTATAGCACAGAGTCCTCGGGCTGCACCACGCTGCTCCTCTCCTCCTCGCCTCGGCCTGTGCCAATTAGTCCTGCTTTCCTGCAGGCGGGCCTTACCCTGCCTGCTCAAAAAAACCCAATTTTCTCTCCTCATGTTTCCTACCAAACAGAAGATTGTAGACCTTGGGCATCCTGGACAGACTCACGTTCTCCAAAAGCATGTGTAGCTCAGCTTATTGATTTTTCTCCTTCTCACTTTATCTCTTTTATATCCAGTGGCTTTACGTCAAAAAAAACTTGAACTGGTATTATAAAGTATTTAAAGCATGGGCGTCTATTGTTAGTGTTTGTTTTCATTGTTTTCATTGTTATATTGTTATCCTACTCTTTGGCTGCTCAGGGTGACATGGGTTGGATTCCTGGTACAATAAGGAGAAAGTGTGATATGATTAGACTGTGGAATCGTTTTATTAATATGTCAGATGACAGGATCAATAAGAAAGTTTTCCTTTGGAGTAAACTTCAGAACTCTCCATGGGCTGCAGAGATTCATGCTGTCTTGGAAGAAGCCGATTTTCAGTATATCTATAGAAATAATTTATCATGCAGCATCAACAAAATTAGAAAAAAGTTACTTGTCGCGTTCAATGAAAAATGGTTAAATGATATAATGTTAAAACCAAAATTACGGACATACATCCAGATCAAGCATAATTATGAAACAGAATTATATGTTAAAACTATTTTACCAAGAAATCAGAGATCCTTGATTGCCCAATTAAGAATGGGAATCCTTCCCCTGGCTCTTGAGGTTGGCAGATTTAAGAACATCCCAGAGGAACAGAGACTGTGTGAACTGTGTGACCTAGGAGAAGTGGAGAATGAATCTCATTTTCTTTTATACTGTCCCTTCTATGATGAACTGAGAGTATTTTTTGTAAATGAACTGTTTGCTCAAAATCCAGAAATATTTTGGAGTAATGATGATGTCAGGATGGAATGTTTGTTTACCTTTAATGTTTATAAGTTAGCCTCTTTTGTTACTAAAGCCTGGATGAAACGTCAGGATTGTTTATATCGTTAATGTTAGTATTGTTTAGCATCTATTTTTGTTTTTGTGTTTTATAATGGTGTCTTGTAAGCCCTTGTGGGCTGGGCATGCTAATGCATGACACAATAATAAAATATTCAATTCAAATCAAATCAAAATCATAAAGAGGAAGATAATTTGGTGTATTAATCTGCAAGAATTTAGAAATTCTGAAAATTTTGACTTAATTAAGTAAATTATTACCTTTTATTTGTTGTAAAGATTTGCTTGTTATTTATAAAAGCCATATCTTGTAATGGCTGTTTAAATTACAGGATAAGACTAGCATAATTTTATATTCTTTCCTTCAGTCAACAAATCCCATGAAAAGCACAAACCACAATGTGTTCACAATGTGTAATCTCTTGGCTTTCTGGTGGTCAGCCCCAAGTCCATTAGTTACTAAAGAAAAGGTGAATCTTAACAACAAAGATATTGTTTAATTAAATAAAAAGGCTAATCTTCCCCCCTAAAAAACTGGGCATTGAATTACATGGGAAATTAGTGCATTCGTTCAGGACTATTTTTAGCTGTGTGTTAATATAGCCTACATTTGGTGCTCTTGTGCATATTTACTGCAGCAGGACAGTGTTTTTGGGATTGAGTCGAAGTAAACAGCAGAGTGTGTGTTCATGGTAAAGACAATGGCCCAGAGGAATAAGCTGTATCGGACTTTGGCTACACATAGTTTTTCGATTCATTGTTGGTGTTGTTCATTGTTTCTGGAATTGGTTGACAGCTAAATATAGAATAACTTCAGCACTAACCATTGATATACATGATTTACCAAATTGGAGTTTACTACTGTATATTGACTACAACCAAATAAACAAGATTTCCAGCTCTCCTTCGCTGTACTAATTATTTTTCTTAACCTCACTAATGGAATCTAACTTACATCCACAACATTTATTTTTTCAGTAAGGCATGTCTTTTATTTTTCCTGCCTGCAAAACAACACAACACAATTCCACACCAGACCTCCTTAAAGGCACCTTAAAGGTTAGGAAAACTACAACTCACACATACAAAAAAAAAACAGGACACTGGTGCGGAAATAATGAAAGGAAAGCCCTATGTTCTGCAGCTGAAAATTTGTCTCCTGGTGTTTTAGTAGCTGGCAATCATTGCTTCAAAATTCGTGATGCAACTGCAAATATTTTCTCCCCCATGTGGGGAGGTTTCTTCACCATACTGACATCCTATTATTTACTGGGGGATGTAGCAGTGTCGACAGTGTTTATGGAAGGCCGATATTGATCCATGTGTTTTCTCTTTTTTCCCCCAAGGTGCTGTATCTGCTGGGGGCCATGTCTCTGTCCATGGCTCTGCAGCTAGACCGTCACGGTCTGTGGAACCTGCTGGGACCCAGCCTGTTTGCTTTGGGCATCATGGCCGTGGCATGGGTAAGGCCAGCGCCTATATTTACTGCAGAGTAGAGCAGTAGTCTAGAGCTAAAAGCTGCTTCATGCCATAATGAGTTGACTTGCATTTGGAAACAGTAGCCACTGCAATTAGCGTCAAAGTAAAAAAATAGGTGATGGGAATATAGCAAAAATATGACAAAAAATAGTTTGACGCAATTTAAGCTTCTTAATCCTGTATTTAAGAAGTAAAAAAAGAAAAGAAGGTACACATGTGAACATAAGGTCTACAAGGAATTTTTAACACTGGATAAAAGACTATTAATTTTCATACATACTGTAATGTGTGTTTTACATTCATGGACAAGCTTGTTCAAACATGCATATGAAACATGTCAGCACTGTCCCTCTATTGTTCATCACGCCAGTAAGTGAAAAATTACTTAATCCATCATTTAAGCTTAGAGGTTGGAACATGTGCAATGGCTAAAAAACTGTGGGTTTCTGACCAATGAAGCTACTGAACATTAGTGTGAAGGGGGCTTTAAAAGTTTTGCAGGCTGTGGGTATTAGTCATGGGCTGTAGTTTCATTATAAGTCAGCTTGTACTTTCCTTGACTCTTCTCCCAGTCATAATGTGCTCCCTGAACTGAGAAGATAAAAAATAATAGTCTTTCAGGCAAAGTTCTTTGGGGGAGAAAAAAGCCTTGAACGCCGAACCTCTGACATGAGTTTGAAAACAAGGTTTGTGGCTTCCTCGGAGAAAGATTTTGCTTTGAATAAAGTGTGGGAGTTGTTGCTCTGAGAGTTATCTCTGTTTGAGCTGGAGGATCCTACAGAAAAAGTCGAAGAAACCAAGAAACTGTTTAATGCCTCTATGTGAACCCCCCAGTGCTAGTTACTAAAGTAGGAGACAGTATATTTGAGCATGTATGATATGGTTTGTCTTCTGAGATTAATAACAGCACCTCAGAATTCATGCACACGCCACTATTGTATCATTCAAATGTGAGTCTATTCTGCAATTTACATAAATCCACTGGCTTCCAAATTTTTTGGCTGCTTTTCGTAAGGCTTTTCCACGTTTGTTATTCAATTATAGATGGCTCGTTGACACGTGTTATTTGGCAAATATAAAATGCAAATATCATTGTCTGGTATACTGCGACTATATCCACACAGAATGGAAGAAAGCTGTTGAACAATGTAAAAAATGACTGAAACAGAGAGATCTTCCCATGGCATTATTACCTCACATTAGCAAGCCACAATGAAGTAAAGTCACTGGTGCACTTGTTGAAAGATATCTCAAGCTCTTGTTTTGATTACTTGACACTTGATCATTTGTTCAGCTGTTCAATAGTGTATGTCTGCATTTCAGCATTTGCTCCTCAGCGCTGCACACTTTCTCCAAGAACCTTTTTCATTTCAACATGTCATGTCTCTGCAAAGCCTGGCATTCTGAATGTTCCCAGGCACTGGCGAATTAGATCAGTCAAGCGGAGGGCACAGAGCAGCTGCTGCTGCTGCTGCTTTGCAGGGGTGTAATGCACAGGAGGAGAGGGGGAGAGGTTCAAATATGACAATGCCAAATATCCCACAATTCTCCAAACTAAATGAGGTACCTGACTTATGCACGGGAAAAAAACACCATCCTTGGCTGAAATTGTTCTTCTTATCTTCTTCAGTTGGCTTCACATCGATTATTAGGCTTGAACCTAGAATGTACACACAGCATAATAACTTAGTCACAGCCATTCCCCTGCTAGAATACATGTAATTATTTTTGCCATTCATGAGCAGCTTTCATTTCCCCTGACAGAGTAAGAATTTCGTTATGGTAATGTAAAAATATAATGCAAGCAATCAGTGTTTACAAACCGATGAAAATAAAGACGGCGTGCAATAATGAAGCAGCGCTCTCCAAAAGCTGTTAAGAAGGAACTGAAATGAAATGTCACACTGTGCCACACTTTAACCCAGTCTGGGCCACTTACAGAAAGACTAGGCACCAATCTCTGTGCCGAACAATTAGAGGCATCATACCCAGCTACTGGCAAAGGAAACATGAGTATAAGTAACAAAACAGCTACAGCACTATTAGGTCAATCACTTATACTACCAATTTGAAGCATCTATCAGCTGATTATGGTGATTGTGATGGACTTTATCCTGCAGCATGAATACCAATTTCAGAAAATAAAACCAATTGGGATTTATGAAGAATCCCATCCCTCTGATCGTAAGTGAATTGCCTGCTGCCCCCTCACAGCAACTCCCATTGGTCTCCATGTTTGAATGACTACTCTCTGTGTGCTCTCCCACTCCAATGTGTTTCTATGTGCTCTCACATTTAGTTTTTGTTTAATATTTTTGCATAGCCAAGACAGCAGGTAGCGTTTAAGCTGGAAACATGCTTTGTAGAAATACACACAAATCTCAACAATGATTTTTCAGTTTGGTTGTACATTGAGCATAGTACTACCACAAGTTATCTTCTAGCAGAGCATAGGAACCTGAATTCCTCTTCAATAACTTAATATCATTGCTCATCATGTCACTGTCATATCAATTTGCATTAATGAATCCAAACTGGGTTAAGTAGAAGAATTACTTCGTTTACACTGTTACTTAAGTGAAATTAATTCCCATTTCCTGATTTCATCAACACTTTGGTTATCTTAATAGGGGAGTTGTTTCCTAACGGACACGTCCATTGTTTACCCAACATTCTAGTTTGCTAAAATTGAAATTTGTAACCAGTTTGTAACCCTGACATACTGAGAAATACAGAGTGAGTTTTGTAGGAGCTGATGTAGGCTTTAATCGACTTTGTGTCTGTTTGTGGCTTTTTATCAGACGGTGCGCACCATCCGTCGGCGGCGTTGCTACCCGCCCACCTGGAAGCGCTGGGTGTTCTTCCTGTTCCCGGGCACCATGATCGCCACGTCGGCGGTGGCGCTCTACGCCTTTGTGGAGACGGAGGAGAACTACTTCTACATCCACAGCATCTGGCACATGCTGATCGCCGGCAGCGTGGGCTTCCTGCTGCCGCCACGCGCCAAGCCCGACGCCAAAGTGACGCCGCTGAAGCGTAGGCGGGGCTGCGGCTATCAGCTGTGCGTCAACGAGCACGAGGAGCTAGGCCTGGTGGACCCGGCTATCATCTCCATCAACAGCATCTGTACTAGCTGATAAACTGGTACACCTTTTATTCTTACAAGACACTCCATTGCCTTCTTTTACTTGGGAAAATTCACATACACACACACACACACACACACACACACACACACACACACACACACACACACACACACCACACACACACACACACACCACACACACACACACTTTGGGAAATTAAGCCACAGAACTTAAACAAGCAATGTAAATACTTTAATGCAGATGTGCACACATTGGATTTCATTTAGTTTTTGTTTTGTTTATTGTTGTCATGGTAATTACTATCAACAACTGTAATTATGATTATATATAGTTGAAGTTGTTCTGATGATTTGTGGGTGTACAGTGACACAATGTTGTTTGTGAATATGTATTTAAAAAGTCAAAGCTGAAACACTGCTGCTATCTGACAGTGACTGTAAAACTGCTTCTGTTGGTTATTTATTGGTGGTCCTGGAAACGGACCAATTATTTGACTGTCAGGGGGAACAGATAAGGGGAAGAGACGCAAAGGGGGGGGGGGGGGGGGGACGTTTATCAAGGGCACGGCTTTTTCTGAAATTGTTTTGAAATATATCTTTTGCACTGAGACACAACAAAAATGTTATTCTGTACATTTTTTATATAACAATATAAACTACAGTGGGCATCACAAATGTGAAACCTAGTTGTCATGTGGAATGTTAGACTGTCTTTTGCAATTGCATTGTATCGCTTTTACACGAATGTGCTCATTGTTCTCCATGGGAACAATTCCAAAGTCCAGCTGCCTGCTGACAGACAAGACGGGAGGCAGGATTATTTCAGAGACCTCAAAACCCAGACCTCACCTCCCTGTTTCTTTACTGACAGGACTTGTTTGACTCCACATTCATAAACAATAAATGTTTTCTTTCTTTGCCTCAGTATTACTTGTGCTTTTCAAACCTCTTAAATGTAGCGCAACTGGTCACCCCCCCCCCCACACACACACACACACAATTCCTGCCCTAATGGAAGCCAGTGGTACTCAGACATTGAGTTGAAACGCTGTCAACAGCCTCCTCCTAGGAATAGAGCAAGAGATAAATAATTCTCCTTCAGAGAGCAGCAGCACACTGTCGTTATATACAGTAGCATCTCTCTTAAATAAGGAAAGAGAAAGCTTTAGGACTCTTTGCTTTATGCCTTATTAGATGTGTTCAGCGGCTCCTCAGTGTTTCTCATTCTGTGTGCACACCATGTATTTTCTGTCGAGTTATTTGAGAATAAAAAAAGGTTAACCAAACGGCTAATATTACATAATGCATTATATGTATACCATAATCACAATCTTAGTTGTATGTGTTATTATTCTAACAATTAGATTTGCATTCATTAGCTATTTGAGGTGCTTCTGTTGCATAGATTTTTTCATCTTTGGACAAAATCAGACTAGCTGTTTAACTGTATTTTAAGTGTGTATGCTAGGCAGAGTTTTACATCTCACTGCTAATAAGAAAGCTGTATCAATCTTCTCACCTAACTCACCAAGAAATCGTCAAAGTGCATTTTTTGTAAATGTGAAATTATTCCTTTAAGGATGTTTAAATAAACATAAACGAAAATAGATAGTAATGTTTTTCAATGTACCAAATAATTAGGCTAAGAGTGTAAAAAGAAAACTGGGTTTCCAGTGATACACCAACAACAAAGAAACACTCAAACACCTGCACTCTCACTTCAAATACCTAATGGTCAATTTCTATTTGTCAGGGTTTACAAGCAAAGCCTTTATACACAGGGCAAGAATGAAAGTGAATTCCTCTATTATTCCCACTTTAAGAGCTATTCTTATGCATCAATTCTGTACTTTGAGTGTTACTGTTTGGCTTTTAAAATGTGATGGAAAGAGCTCACTGGAGAACAGTACTTACATAAACTTTTTTTTATCTCTGTCTAAAAGAAATAAAAAATAACAAGAAATAACATGTCTATAGGCAAGGGGCAATATGACTTATAAACGGTGGAATAGCCTATTGCAATTTTTGTTGAATCCTATTCATACCCTGTGTATCCTTTGTATTATATTATACATTGTATATTAAACAGATTAAGGGTACAACCCACACAACCTGTATATTAAAAAAATAATCTTTGTTGCTCTCTTGATCTCATCAAACAGAGATTGAAATTGGCTTTCTTCTCCCTTTTTAAATGCAAGCAGATGATTTATGGAACACTATTCTGAAAGGATTCAGTTGATATTGAAAGGAGAAAAAAAAGTTCCCTTTGAAATGCAAAATGAAACGCTGGTTAAATCAACACAAGAATGGCGGAGCTGTCGATATTACAGGGCATTTCTCAGCTCCCCCCCTGCCACTTCAATGAAAAGCCAAGAAATGGAAATCCATGTAATAAGAGACTCAATATCCAAAATGTAGAGAGGCTGCCATGGTGGGAATTGAAGATCTGTGCATGTGCTTGAGACAAATTAGACCAAAATGACAAATTTCAAACAGTGGATATCCCTGTACTTCTCCAACACACATGGAATCAAAGCAAGCACCTTCTTTGTATTCATCAATTCTTGGCTAACATATCTAACAGGATTATTACTCTGACACACCACATCCTACAGCACTAGAGCAATCCCAGTCTTGCATATGTGTATGGCTTTTTCCCTTGGGGTAAATCTTGCAGTCTAGTCTGAGTGCAGGGCTGCTTTACTGGGCTGAATTATGACTATAGATTATACTGTGTGTGCGTACACCATCAAAATACATTGCAGCGTCCACATGTTGCTGCTCTGACTTATTCTTGCTTAAACAATGCTTTATAACCATGCATGCAGCTCTGTCAAGTTATCACATTATCGTTCAAGCTGAATGCTAAAATACCCTTGCTATCATGCTCACAACAACAACAATGCTCACATACTGGTCTGAAGCAGATATGATGTGATGATGTCAATGTGAAAAAACATCAGAAAAAGACACACAAGTTTCACTACAATTGAGTGGAAACAATGCAGCCAAAAAGGAGGTATAAATAGCAAACAAGACATATTCATTTGAATACTTATTTCACGTAACGTGTGTGGTTGAGTGAGTTTAAAAATCGACCTAAACAGCAAACCGTTACAAAGAGGTACACTAGATGCAACTCAAATTGCAGGAGCCATTGAATGCCACGGAGGGAAATGACAGCTTCCTCTAAATATAGACAGCTGCTTTCTTACTCAGCTTGGACTTAGTTCATTTCCAACTCAACATTAACAAAATTGCACATCATAAACATCCCAAAGCAACGGACTCTATCAGAAATGCAGTTTGTGCCACCACTCGTATCCAAGGTTAACAAACAAAAGTGCATTATGTGGTATAAGGAGCAGAAACACTAAAGGGCTGCTAGAGAACTATGAGGATAAGTCATCTGTAAACCTCTTTTCCTTCAGAATGGGTTGGATTTGAAAATAAAACCACAGGATGCATTTAACCTATAATTTCAGCTGCCCATACATTTTTTTGATAATATACGTGTGAAATCACTCTATATTCATATAGCAATCACTTAAAATGTTGAGTATCTATTCTTATTCAATCAGGAGACAGAGCGCTATAAAGTGGAGGGTTTCTGTGCCCGTGAATGATGACTCACTGCTAAATCACTATTATATTATATTACTTCTCCTTTAAACATGTTGGTCAGACTGTAATGGTTTGTGCATCTATCTGGTTGCTGGTCACAGTTCCAATGTTTGTTCTGCAAGATTGCAGAGCAACCAGGACCATTTTGTAGGACCAGATGCACTCTAGGGTGCAAACCCCGGAAAATTATTCTAAGTTAGTTTAGCTTGAGTTGATCAATAATCAATTACATTTTGAACAGGCCAATTTAATTACTGGAAATCATTAAAACTTTTCATTACATTTTTCGTGGAAAGTCCAAAGCCTGTTCTTTCCAACCGTGTTCCAGCACAGTCATCAGGGGGCAACGCACTGGTTGTTTCCTTCATTTTCTTCACACTATCACTCACTTAAATTGAGCTTGAAAATGTAACAAGCCTCATTTGCCTCATGAGCTAGACACTCTGCATAAAGTTGTGCTTTAAATATAAATGAGAGATTAGCAGATGTCCATGAAGGAAATTTAAAGTTATGAAAAAGAGCAAAAAAAACCCTGCAATGAAGTTGTTAGAGCTACTGTAGCTCTGTTGGTCAGAGGAGGCAGAGAGAGTAGGTTCTTTAACTGCAACAGCTCAGAGACTGAGGGGGAAGTGGAGACTCTTGAGCTTATCTCAGCCACTGATGTCAGGGCTGCAGGTTAAATAGTGTGCTGGGGAACAAGCCTTGCATTGAACAAAGCAGATAACAGGAGGAGGAAGAAGTCGACTGAGTTTCAAACCCTGAATATAATATTACTTTGCTTTAGCTGCACTAGCGCCATTATAGCACCTTCTGCCAGAAGGCCAGATTTACCACTTTGGAGTGAAATATCTCAATGCCCATTAAAAGGATTGACATGAAATCTTGCACAGACATTCATGTCTCACTCATGATGAAAAGGGGGTTACTTTGATGACCACCCTCTGGCTTCTCATCTAGGGCCATCATCAGGTCAACCTTCCAATTCATGAACCAATACTTCTGCAAAGCTAATATTCCCATCAGGCTTTGCTGTGTCTTATTCCTACTAATCTGCTAATTAGCAGCCGCTAATTAGCAGATGTTGGCATTGTTAGTATTGTCATTGTAAGCATGATAGCATGCAAGCATTATGTTTAGAACAAAGCAGCGCTGTGCCTCACTAATATTTGTGATTTAATTTCATATCAATACATTTTATTTAATTCATCATTGTCACTCAATGTCACCTGCCATGATATACACCAACAATATACTGTATGTTTGTATATTATGAACATACAAGCCCATATAGCTTCACAAAACTGTCATGGCTGTTGATTTGTATATGTTTAATTAAAAACAATTGAAGACTTGGTGATGAGCCATATCTTCAAAAATAAGGACTAAAGTGCCACTATCACATACAAACCAGACAGTTCTTTTTTTAAGTGCAGCACCACATGGCTAATAGCCGAGGGAACAAGGTATTTCTATGTTTCCGTTAAGCAAATGTTATTCAATTTACATCTTTGGTGCTGACATTAATAATTCAGTTGGCCTCTGGATTGTGTTTAATAGAACTCGAAGCAGACCAGGTTACAATGTTTTTAATTTAAATTATACTATGTTATGAGAACGTTTTATAAAATAAATAAATATACAGGACACAAATCATGATTACAATTGTTTCTTTCATAATCCATGATTTGGTTGCACTAAGCATTTGAAAATAGCCTGTGAGCCTCAAGTTCTGAGAACTAAAATCAGATAAATAAGTCACTTTAAAGTCTGTGTGCTCATCTTTCACATACACATAAAAAGGAAGCAGGGGTCTGCATCTTGTGTGACATGAGCAGTGGTGTGCACAGGCAGACCTGAAGTGGTGCTGAAGCACCTGCCCTTTTCCCCTGGCCCAATCAAGTGCCCTTTTGAGAAAAAAAGAAAAAAAAATCTGAAAGTTTTTTTTTTTTTTTTTAAGTTTTTTTACACAGTGTATGTGGCCTATGCCGACATACATTATCATCTATACATGCTCAACGATTAAAAACGTTTGACAATAATGCCCCAATAAATATGCCCCGACCCCTCCTCCTCCTCCGCACACACTTCCTTTGTCAACGTGAACGTGCAGAGTGGACACAAACTGAGGCGCGTTGCCGCAGCAGTTCACAGCTGCTGCACACCAGGCCCCCAGGATGCTGCCTTCTCCGAGCAGCCAGCATGGACATGTGGCCAACCCATTGGTATTGCATGGTAAGGGGTGGAGCTTATTTTCATGCGGCCCGTAGGCAGATTTCCCTGTCCACACAGTACAAGCGGCGAACAAGATTGTGTCTCTGCACATTTTTTCTGGATATCAATCATAGGCTCATACTTATCTTTAGACCATATACTATTAAAATGTAAGTTTTCTCATTTCAAAACGCCACCTCAAGCGTTTTATTAGCCCAACGGCTTTTAACGGCTTTCAGTTTGTTTTCGCCAGGCTAGATGCTACAGAACGAGACACCCGCCTCCAGTCCGCTACGCTTGCTGCCCTCTTTCTTGATAGGTCCATAATGCCGCTACGTCTATGCTACGTCATGCTTTGGGCCGTATGGAATTTCCGGATTATGCTTCCTTGTTGCTTCTCTGCGCCTATGAGCAGCTTTCATAGGAATGAATGGGCGCCATGTTTCAATACGGTGTCCATTTCTTTATATGTCCATGCTGCACACACACCTACTCCCCTGCCTGCCCTGCCCCACCAGCGAGGTAACACATACATGAATAGAATCAAGAGTGTCTTGTTTGCCCCCTAAGCCTCAGTTGCCAAGCTATAACTTGCATTTATTTGTCTCTGTTATAAAGTAGCCTCTATCATGCAGCGCCACACAGCTGAGCATAAATTAGCCGACTGTCCTGCTTAACAAGCTAGCCCAAAAAAAATAGATATGACGTGATGAACACAACTAATGTCGGCGGAGTTTGTCATTGGTACAGCATGTGAATCTATCAGTATGCTGAATATTTAGTGTTGTTTAGGTTTACTTTAGGCTATATAATTATATAATAATATTATATAATATAATATAATAACACATGCAGTAATGTATTTGCTAAATGACAAACAGGCAATTCCCAATTGCCTGCAGAAAAAGTAGCCTTGTGCCTGGCTGTAATGTAACCAAGCAGTCTTATTTTATATGGTTGGTCTCTTTTTATTTACAAATTGCAGTATAATGCCTAGAAAGGAGAGGTTAAAAAGGAAAAAGAAAGGGAGCTACAGCAGGCAGCCCAGGGGAGCAGCTCTCTGCTCTCCTGGATGAAAGCATCCACCAGCAGCAAGGAGGAAGATGAAGATGAAGAGTCAAGACCAGAGTCATGTTAACTGTTCAGGGCCTTTTAAAGCTCAGATTTTAATGTTGAACTGTTCCTCAAATGTTATTGAAATATTTTAAAAGCTGTCCACACATTTTATTTTAACTACGCAAAGTGGGTTGGTGGTACTAAAGCAGTCATGAAGCTATATAAGCTAATTATATTATTTTGTCCCAACCATAAGTTATTTCTATGTTATTATTTACCTTAATAGGATATTATTAGTACGGAGATCAGGGGCCTAACGAAGATTTTTTTTTTTCAAACATGTACATTTTTTCTTTTTTCTTTTTGGTAATTCTGTGTTTCCAAATTATTCCAGAAAATAGTACTAAATAGCCCACATTGACACAGGTGATTTAGCCTTAGCTTTCTTTTCAAAGTGCACTAGATTGATGAACTTTACTTTAAAAGGTTCAAATTTTTCTTCCGGGGGAGCATTCCCTCGGACACCCCTAGAAGGTCCAGAGTCCCAAACACAGTCTCCCAAATTCCTTTGAGAAACACTCTATGTGTGGCCGGGTATTAAAAGTCATTAGGCCAGGGGGGGATTTTAAAACAAGTACCCTTAAAATTATTTGGTCATTCATCGATAGACTATATTGTGCCCTTTTTTTGCACTGAGCACCTGCCCCCCAAAATGTCTGTGCACGCCACTGGACATGAGCATGCTGATTATCCAACTTCTGTATCCCGTGAGCACTTTGTTACTGTTGCCCAAAGATCAAAACTAAAAATTGTTATTCCAAGATCATTGCTTGCAACTCATAGGGCCAGTTTCACAGACATGGATTAAGCTTAGTCCTGGACTAAATGGAATTTTGAATGGAGATTGTCTATTGAAGGTACAATTTAGTCCAGAACTACGCTTAATCCATGTCTGTGAAACCGGCCCATAGAGTATCATAAATTAAGTGGTATCATAACTTATTTATTGCACAATATGGTCCCAGGCTTGCCTGAATATTCTACACACTGATCATCCAATGACACATGAAATTTGAGTTAACAAGGGTTTTGAAGTTAGTCCTTGATAGAGAGATATGGGAGGGGGAGCAAACTGTCAAAACACAGGGCAGATCTGAATAAGTAGCTTCACATCTCTTGACTTGGCCGCGCCCCGGCTCCTCCTTTGGATTTTCTGTCAGCACATAGTGGGACGCAAACACATCAAGCAGACAGCCTGGCAATCTGATGGGACCCGAAAGGTCATGCTACATTTCAGATGCCGTGTTAGAGAGGGGATGGGCCCAATGTTAAGGCTTGGGAGATTTAATAAGATCCGTCGTGGGTATGTATAGTGTGTAGCCCCACACAGACATCTGTCATACAGGACCAAATGATGCGTTTGAAACAGTGCAAAGCCTGGGGGTTAAGAGAGTGGTAATGATGCTCGCAGTATGAGATGCAAAGATGTTGGGACTTCAGAATTAAGGGTCTTTGTCCTTGTGGTTTAACCTCAAATTTGACTGCTGCAGATCAAAGGGACGGGGGCTTTCATGATCACACATCAATGTCAACACTCTGATGTGAGAGTTGAGATGGCAACTCTTTCAGTGTGTTTAATTTTTTTTTTTTTACCGCAGCTGTATAAGTTAATAGCGAAGCAGTTTAGTAAAACATTTTTTTTCATTTTATGTATTGTTTGGTTCACTATCATCATTCTCAATGTGTCGGTTAGCTTGCAAGCTTATCGGGGGGCTAAGGGCAGCATTAATAATAGTTAATAATAGTTGATGACATTTTCCATCAAGTGAAAAAATTGTCAAAATATTTGCAGAGTTTTTCCGGATTTGCTTGTACAAAGACAGTAAGATGTGGTTTAAAAGTAGACCTCTGAGCTTAGATGATTTTAAAATGTTTCCCAAAAATGAACACTTGGAGTGTGTACAGACCAGCTCTCATCTGTGTTGCAACAAATTCTTCACCAGTAGGGGAAGGTGGGGTGATTTGTGCAACTTTTTACTCAAAGTGATTTTAAAGTCAGGCCTTGACAGTTATGTCTCCAACTCAAATATGTACATATATTGCAGGATGTTGTGCATCCCTGGCAATAAAAACTTTGGATCTGGAATAAACTGTTTAAGAAATATCTTCTGAAAAAAAGTTGTCTTGTCGCACAAATCACCCCACGTAGTGGGGTGATTTCATTGTGTCACAATGACAAAGTCACCATCATCATCTTTCTGGCCATCTGAACTCTCATCAGTGGTGTCGTTAAGTGGAATTGAGATGTCACCCTCTTCTGAGCTACTGTAGACAATCACTTTCTTTTGGTGACCAGCGTATACAGCCATGCCACTGGCACAACTCTCAGAAATGTACTTTGCACTAGTTGCTCCGTGCTTGTGGAACCAACTGCCACCTGACAAATGTGATTCCCCCTACATTTCTGCCTTTAAATCAAGGCTCAAAACCCATATGTACACCCTGGTGTTTCCTCCCCATTAACCTCTGCACTACTTACTTACCTCTGCACTACTATCTGTGTTTATGTGGATGTATGGGCTTTACGTCTTTTATTTTGGTTATTGTTATTTTACCTTCATTGTTTACCTACTGAATGCACTATGTACAGCACTTTGGACAGTGCAAACTGTCATAAATGTGCTTTTATAAATACATTTTACTTACTTACTTACTTATAACTCACCCAGGCCCTTGCGCACAAATCACCCCATCCCCAGAATTTTGGATAATAGGCATGATGCAGCAATTTAGGGTTGACATTGTGCTAACTATATAGACTCAAAGTATAGCATACCAAAGCACTAAAACATGTGTCAAATGTTTTCAAACGTGTCTATAATTGTTCAGACACAATAATCAAAAAACCTTGATCATGGAAATTTTACTTTGAAAGGCAAAACACAGTTTTTTGAGCTTAAATGTGCTTATATCTTATTCCTTGTGTCTCCCTTCTTTACAGGATGAGTCAAATGGATGGCTCTTCTTAAATATGTGGTCACATTTCCAATTTCTTCCACGGTTTTCTAGAAACAAGGGGTTTTGAAACTTCCAAAATGCACAAATCACCCCACCTTCCCCTATATCAATTGACATACTCCTTTAAACCCCCTTTTAAAAGCCTGTTTCCCTTAGACTGTAGCTTTCCCCAAAAGAGTTCGCCATCTCTATAATTACAGGAGAGCTGAAAGCATTCTTCCCTGGTCTGCGGCAGTTATTTCATATCATGAGACACATCTGGCCTCCCCATGGCCTCCCAGGGCTTATGCATTATGCTAAACAGTCCAACCTATCAGCGCTCCACATGTAGGCTTGTGCCAGCTGTTGAGTGTTAGGAAATTATGAAAATTACCTTAAATTATGTGATTGGAAAAACTCAATTACTCTTGGCAAACTTTGTTAACAAACTTTGTACCTGCTGAGGTCATTAATGATGAGTGGGTAGCGCACACAGTTTGTGAAATTTGCAGAAATAATTTAAACCCTTCATGTTAAAATGTGTGCCATCTTTGTTTGTTCATATCTTTTGTTAACATTATTTAATGATTATTTTAAAGCAGTTCATTTTCCCATCTGTCTTCTAAACCAGACACCATATTCAAATCAAATGGTTACGGCCACCATTGTTTCTATCATTTTGAGTGGTGGATACAGTGCCTACATGTGAGTCGTAAAAACAAGCCCTCCTGAAGATTTAAGTCGATCTGACGGACAGGTTTTTTCTTGCGCTCATCATTCACCGCCTTCTTTTGGACAGCAGGGTCTGATGTGACCTGTGCTGTGATCTTTTCTGTCAATCATGTCAGGCTCATATCTCAAGCTCGCTGCCACTGAGGTTGCACCCACACGTGGCAATTTTATTTGATTAATTCTGGGACTTTTTTTTCCAATATTTGTCAGTTGATCCACCACTTTGGTCCAGAGGGAAATATTTAATAATCAGCTATTTTGGCACAACATCTTGCACAGACCTTCATGGGAATGTGTCTTATGGCTGCCATGAGGTTGCTTTTTGTGTTTTAATCACAACTTCAAAAGTCTTCATTTGAATTTGTCCTATACTTTGTCCAATACTTACAACATTAACTGACAATGCTGGTTAAATAAATGGCATAGCAGTCAGATTTGATTGGCATCTGATGGCACCAGTAATTGTACCAATGGATCTTAGATATTTTAGCTTTCTCTTCTTCATTGTGTCTCATTGTCCTTCTCTCAGCCTGAGGTGTGTCAGTCTGACATTTGTTTGGAAGGTTTGAAAGCTAATATGATTAAGTACAGAACGTTTCACCATGATGTTATGTACTTTCCTCAAATGCACCACATAAAACTTCCACTTGGTGCTTTCTAATGGTTGAGAGACGGGTGGGGATTTGAGATGTATATACTGTATTTGTGTGTGTGTGTGTGTGTGTGATGGTGTGTGTTTGTTTGTGTGTGTGCGTGTGTGTGTGTGATGGAGTGTGTTTGTGTGTGTGTGTGTGTGTGTGTGTGTGTGTGTGTGTGTGTGTGTGTGTGTGTGTGTGTGTGTGTGTGTGTGCCGCTGCTCCCATGACGCTACAAGTAACGATGCCTTAACAAGCTCGACAGCCAGCATGCAGTTCCACTCCTGTGGAGAGGAAGCCATTCTGATTGGCTCATTCATTGCCATAAGCCCACAGTCTTCCCAATTAGGGGGCTGGGTAAATTGCTTTGGGAGGTGAGGGACAGGGAACCCAGCAAGTTGGGTCAATCACTGGGTCGTGTCTGGTCAGCTCCAACCAGCTTGTCGTTGCGCTCTGTGGGTTCTTCATTCAAAAAGCTGGTGTTTTGTTGTTACACTGGGAATATACAGTGTTTTGTAAAGCTACATTTCTTCCTAGTTTCTGACAGAATGCACTGATTCTAATCATGGAGCCGATTCTCACGCAGTTGCACAGTGAGATTATTTGGAAATGTGCCAAAGCTGAGCCGATAGCAGTGTTTTTGCTTGAGCAGCAATATGGAGTTTTTTGGCATTATAAATAGCAGTATATAGAAAAACTGGGTCCATTCCACATTATCAATTCATGCAGGTCTTGATCTCCTTGTTCACCTGGAATTGGCTTTTTTCAGTGATGTTTTATTATTGTGGCAGAGGCATTGGCTGAGGGTGTGACATCTGGTTAGGATGAGCAGGTGGAAATTATGTTGGAAAGCAGCCAGAAACATTAAAATGTCAAGTGGGTGGCACAGATAGAAATAAAAACAAAACTTGTTTATAGTCGAGATGATGCAGCCACTCACACAACGCTGCAGGTGACAGATTTGTGGGATTTTTTTAAAGGTCTGGTTAGCCAGCTTGCACAATGTTTTTTCTTAGTTGTGTTTTTAATGACAACACTCCAAACTCCTCTCTTATGGTGTGCAATCAGTTTGGCCTGTGAACCAAAGCAACAAACAGAGCAATTTTATGATCTGATGCAACACTTGGTAGGAGTTTCAGGATAAGGATAGAGAATCATTGAGAACATAAAAAAAAGTTAAAGTCACATGAATACATGGAAAAGAAGGACATTTAAACTTAAGTCATTTATATTTATTCTAAAGCCCAGCTCAGACCAAAGATTCACCTTGCAACTGCTTGCAACTCGCAACTCCTTGCGACGAGACGGTTCTAAAACTGGACCTTGCGATTTGACATGTTGAATCTTCTGCGAAGCCTTGAAACGCGCTGCAATGAGCAGTTCACAACGCTGCGATTTCTCCCCCGCGACGTTCTAAAACCGTCTCATCGCAAGCAGTTGCAAGGCGAATCTTAGGTCTGAACTGGGCTTAAGACTCCTTGGGAGGGGGAACCATGGACTTAATCTTACAAGCTGTTATCCCCATTAGCCATCATGGTCAGAAACAGCAGAGTTGTTTCCCTTCGGAAAGATACCTGTTTTTATAAACATCACAGCTAGATTGTTCCCACTGCGGGGACTGTGAACACCTGCTCAAGAGACAGTCTGAATTAATATGTACCACAGGGAGACATTAAAAGTTTACTTTCTGATGACGGGGCATCGCTACTTTGTTCTGTTCCAGTCGAGTAAGACAAAGAGACTGGAGTATTGGAGTCATAGGCTGGAAATGATACATGAGTATTAGTAATTATTTCAACATTATTAAACTTGAAGACTACTCTTATCTGTGTCTATTTTAGAGAGTTCTGCAGCATGTTCATCCATCAGCAATTTAAAAAGGTTGTTATTTTGTAAATATGCTTCACTCAGGAATTGGAAAAAATGTGCTCCGACAACATCTGCTAAAAACCTGGATGTATTAGAACAATATACTGTCTACACAAATAGAACTAAAGTGCAGGTAACATTTCCCTGTCATACTGTGATATACCTTGTCCAGATGCATCAGGGTAAAACTGCCTGTTTTCAAAGCATTTTCCTCCTAATCAACCTAAGACTATATAAAAAAAGATCATTAATACACGACACAGATTCTTCTAAGAATTTACTATCATCAACCAGTGTGCACATTAAAAACCACCCTGAACATCCCAGCATGCATACATCCTTTAAGCCTGGATTTCAGTCTTTTAAGTGGAAAAGAACAAGCATAGCAACAGATCAATCCACTTAATCTATAACGGTAATGAACACAGGTGCACCCCAGAGATGTATCCTCAGTAGTTCACTTCTATATTCACATTTCACCCATGTCTGCGTTGCAAAATATGATATGGGGACCACATCATTAAATCTGCAAAACAGAAAAACTGATTTCAAAATAATGATGACTTCTTTTTCGCAGCGAGTTGGCGTATTGCGGTAAAAATTAAGGTTTAATTAAATGTCGCCCAAGATGCCAGAAACTATTCCAGACTTAGGGGAAGACAGCAGAAAGTGTAATGCTATAAGTGTCTTCAATGATGGTGCAGATAAAGTTTCTTTTCACATTATTATAAGTACAAATATCCAAGGACTTAAAATGTCTTCCCTGTACAACCATTGGCAAACAGGCTAAGCATGCAACAACTATCATGTTAGAACAATGCTGGTGGAACAGGCAAGGTTGATAGATTACAGTCAAGTAAGAAAAACTCTACTGATGAGTGGGCGGCTCATAGGACAAGGTCGTTACAAAGCGCACATTAAACAGCTCTGAAACACAGCTGCCATCTGTGGGTGTCAATTAAGGTGGCGTGATTAGGAGATAGTCACAGATGCACAAGGGCAATAGACGGATCACTCCTTTCTCATCAGGTAGGGTTGCTATCACTGGAAGTGCTGCTCAGACAGAAATGCTAAGTATTGTGTACCAACCATTAACAGCTGAAACCATAGCTTACTCTCCTGCTGTCAAGGTTTGGAATTTGTTGCACCACTTCACTTAAAGCCACTACGAGTAACATGGCACGTTGGCGTCCCCTTTGGACAAAAGCGGTAGTATTTTTACGATGCCTGCTGTCGCAAAGCTGTTTTCTAGCTCGTGCCAGACGCGCGAGTGTGAATTGAGAAGGGAGCAATATAGTGCATGTCCATGTGTTGAAAGTGTGAGGACTCTTTTCGGCTCTGTGAGAGTGGTTTTGACACTGCATCAACTAATGCCAGTCACTGCCACACACACCTGATTGCAATGAGTTGATGCAGCAGTGTCACCTAACTACTCTCTCTCTCACAGAGCTGAAAGATTACGTGTCCGACTCCTCACAGAAAGCGAATGAATGAGAGACGGCAGTTAGTATGGATCATGATGAGGTAATGTGTTTATGTTGTTGTAAATAATGACTATTTCAGATAATGGTTATCTCATGATGGTGACGCAAAGCAAACTTTGTGTTAGTACCAACCACTCATTCATTTAGGAGTAAACACTGCAGTCTAGTTTCGCTCTGTGAAATTGTATACACGTTGCTTGGCAACGCCCTGGTCCCGCCTGTAGCCTATATCACTCTCCCTTTTAGCTTTTCTTCATTGCATTTTTTCTTTGATGGTTCAGCCCCATTATCAGTCATTATGACGACAAATAACTGTCTCAAACAAAGCTCCCGCTCCCCTTCCTTCACCTGGAGGGATAGGCTTCTCAATTCACGTTGCTGCGCCACACTGAAATCTGCGACCAATACGGATATGTGACCATAGAGCCTGCACGAGCGAACCGAAAATCGGACTGGGTGTGCGACCAGACCAAAAGCAGTAATAAAAACTATTTAAAAACGTCTTTCTTTGCACTGATGGTCTCGTTTGCTGTTAAAGGTAATTTATGATTATCAGAGGAAACAAGGGGCTGTTTAAAAGATATTTAAATGTTACTCGTAGCCACTTTAACCACAACAAGCCTTTTGAACTTGGGTGACAGCCTTGTTGAAGTATTAATTTATTTCGCTTCACCAAGCACATCTTTATCCTGTTATGTGTTTACTTCCTTTTACGACTATCTTTTTCCTCTTAAGTGCCCTGTCAAGTTTCCTATTTTCCTGTCATGTTGAAAAAAGCAAAAAGTGGCAAATATATTTATGATCTGCTTTCAAAGATTTGATGATTTGCTGCTTCTATGAGTTTCTCGATCATTTTCAATTTAATATCTAAGGGTTATGGACTGGAAAACAACAACAAATTTGAAGACATCATGTTGTGTTCTGCATTTTACACTTATAATTATAACTTTTTACTGGTTTCTCGCCCAAGGTGCCAGTACAGAGCTCAGACAGACTCATGCCCCTGCAACACTGAGTAAGCATAGATAATGTATGAATCCTGATATGCACTCGATATCTACAACTTGTGCTAAGAAGCATGCAACAACAAAATAACCTTTTTCATGTAGTATTTCCAGTAGTGTACCGTGGGGTTTCAGTCAGGGCCTTCAGTAGCGAACTCCGAACAACCAAAATGTTGCCATTATTACATAAATGTCCATCCAATATAGCAGTTTAAATATTTGAACAGGGTTGTAGCAGTGTAGCATGTTGGCTCGATGACATGTAGACAAGGCAGACTCAACATTACTAAAGCTGTGACAAGGATGGGATTCGAACCCGCGCATGCACAATGGATTTGCAGTCCATCACCTTAACCACTCGGCCACCTCGTCATTGGCTGTTAGCTCCTCTCAGGCTGCTGCCGGACGGTCTATCATTCATGACACAAACAAAGACAAAGAATGCCACATCTTTTGGAGTCAGATAATTAACAAGTTGGTTTGTTGTCATGAACATAAACCTTCCGCAAACATTAGACTTTGAGTTAAGTCAGGACCAATGACTCCAAGAGTCAGACATCGCTGCTAGCACGTTTTGAAATTGGACTGGGAGACCCCATTGGAATTCAAGTCATTCTCCATAATAATTTGATTTCCTTTGTTCTCTTCTATTCAGGAGAAAACAAGTGAGGAAATGAGTTAAATTTATTAGTTGGATCTACTACCATACTGTGAATCAGGCTGGGAGAAGATTTAGTAGTTCATTTCATTGTCTGAAATGAAGCCAGTGGTTTCAAAGGTAGTAGCTCTATGTTTTTTTTCTTCTAGTTGGGCAGGTAACAGGGTCGTTGGCTTTGGTAGAATCTGCTTCTTTGAAGGAGCAGCTGCTGGTGCACCATAAAAAAAGGTGCAACAACATGACAGGCAGTAGCTGATGTTAAGGCCTTGGTAGGTGCGGGAATCTGACAGTTTTATAGTATTTAGTAACCAGTCAGCTGACCATTTGAAGGTTAGATTAAATCTTCACTCCAAAGAGTAAGGTTAGCTGTGGACAGTCGAGGAGCTGCTACCTCCGAAAGTACAGTGAGTGACTCTCTCAACCGTCCCGAGGGTAAAGAAGTGTGTGGATGAGTGGGAGTGACGGGACTTTCTAGGTCAAGGAAAGAGAATCCCTGGAAAGCTTTTACTTAGAGCAACACGATTTGCTTATCTTGAGTTGCCAAAGCCACAATCACATTGTCACTCTGCAAGGCTGCACTATTTATAGGCTTTTCTATTCATATAAACAAATTACCACAAAAAGTAATCATCCTCCCAAGTCATAAAGCAGCCCAAGCCATTAACCTTGTTGCTGTCCTTCTCTGGATACAGCTTACTCTTTGGATGGAACTTTAACACAATTTAGACTGCTCGATTTGTTTAAAAAAAAAGAAATCACAGATGCAACTCAAAATTTTGAGTAGCTGCATATGGAAATAGGTGACACGGTGGCTAAACGGGCATTAACATATTTTATTTTTTTACTGCATTTGCATGGATATATTTTGGATGTCGTCCAAACACATGCAGGTCGTTTGGATTGGAAACACCATTTTGTCCATGAATGTGTGAGGAAACGGTAGATTTCAGCCCTGTGAGTCCACGGAATCTTTCGCCTCTGTGAGAATGGTGACTGATTTCCTCACTGCAATCAGGTGTGTGTGCACTGATTGGCTGATTGAACCCAGGTGTGAAGAGATTACATATGCCCTGAGAGCCCAGTGCTCTGTGCTGCTCATTGTCTCACCTTTAGAGGTAGTGAGAGGTTGTCTCCAAGTGCTCTCTGTGTTTAGTTTTGCAAGTCAACTGTTTTACTTTGTATCAGCTGCTTGGCAGCGGTGGTTTTGTTTGTGCTTTAGTTTGTATTATTAAAAGGTGTGGCCCTTCACAGCTTTGTGCTTTTTGTTTTCTCCCCCTTCCCTGTAGTCGCCTGTGCGATTTAGTGGTTATCCCTCCGGGGATAACTTTCAGACACCCCTTGGTCCGCACCTGTGTCCCAAACCCTCCCCTCCCCCCAGTCCTCACAGAATGAGAGTGTGAGTGACTGTCAATCGGAGTCAGCCCAGTTATTAACTGGAGTCCTGCCCAGTGCATGTTGTAAAGACTTCAGCCGCCCTGCAAACAAATAAGACAGTGAATAATTTATCATATGGAAATGTTTACCACAGTCATGTAACAAGTATTAGCTATTTACCATTACAGCCATTTTTCATTGTCACTGTTTGATTCACTTGTCTTTTTGTGTTATGAAATGCCAAAATGTCTGAAGGACATTTGAGGTAATTTATTCACACACTCCCTCAGTCTCCAAAGTGGGATGAATCTCATAACACCTCCCACGCCTTCTGTTATTGGCAGACAGCATGCACATATTCTACTTCAGTTTGTTTGGTTTTGAGATCATGCAACACCCGGCGTAAAAATAGTCTGTGGCAAACATTTGTAGTTCCATCATCAGCATCAGTTTGTTGACAAAGTATGATCAATTCTACTTCTCAACAGAGCACAATACATACCAAGATGGTGAGTCATATGGCTATATGCATATTTTGACAACAGAGTGAAAGGAACACAGTGTTTATAAGCATGAGTATTATTCTCATAGTTGTGGTTGTTAATACTATGGATCATATATACTTTGCAAGTGACTCTTGTAATTGTAAATGTACATTTTCTCAAGTAATTATTAATTTTTAAGATTATTTCTTGGCATTTTTCATGCTTTATTTGACCTTTTTGTTGAGGTTGAAAAGGCATTAAGCCATTGTGTCACTCGTAAAAGGCCAAAAAAAACTGTGGGGGGCTGTTGATTTTTTTTCGTGTGTGTGTGTGTGTGTGTGTGTGTGTGTGTGTGTGTGTGTGTGTGTGTGTGTGTGTGTGTGTGTGTGTGTGTGTGTGTGTGTGTGTGTGTGTGTGTGTGTGTGTGTGAGTGAGAGTGTGTGATTTGGGTGATATATGTCTCACAGTTGTAAAGAAAGAAATAGTCTGACATTTCTGACACCCTTTACCTCCAGTTTTACTGCTGGGTCAAATTGACCCGAACAGTATCTATGTGATATAAACATGCAGGGGGTGGTTGCAAATATGTGAGATGAACTATTTTCATATTATATGTTGAATACCCTAATTAAGGCAAGGAGAAGAAGTTTCATACTGGAAAAAATACTTTTAACTATTTTTCCTAGATCTTCAAACTTCAAACTGGGTCAATTTGACCCGGAACATAACAGGAGGGTTAACAAATGTCAGACTATGGAAAGCAAAAGCAATTACAATGCTAACAAAGCATTCAGAGCAGTTAAGTTAATTTTTGTAATGTCTGTTTCCCTCTGTTGAGAGATAAAAATCATCCTTTTGGTGAAGCATGTTGTACTAAGTGCTTGTAATGACTGCGGATGAACAGGGAGTTTGCAAGTTGATTAATGAAACTGCTAAATGTTACATCCCTATGCAGTTAGCAAAATAAAATAATAGAGGGGGGCATGTTTTGTCTGAACAAAAGACAAGGGTCTCAGAGGCAAGCGTTCGATATGATTCATGCTTAATGTTATGATGACCCATGAACAAAAGTAAGGGGGTAAGGGGGAAAAATATAGAATTTTTTCTTTAAGCTAGCCTACTGTGTCAGACATGCTGGGTCTCATTTCTCAGAACTTTAGTGTTTCCTTTGCTCAGTTCTTAGTTTAGCTTAACAACCTGATTCCTTAAATAGCAAACAGTATAAACAATGAGTTGCATTTTGAGGGTGTTAGAGTAAAAGAAAAAGTTTAATCCGTCAGGTAGGTTTGAGATTTCAGGAGACCCACAAATATACCAGCATTTAGTGATGGTCTTTGAGTGCTCTGCTCTGTTGCAGACTTGAATGAACAGTCTGTAACCCTTTACTTTATTAGATTCTGTAAATGCCTCTGCCAGACATGAGGTTAAATGACTTCCATTTCCCCCCAAAACCATGTAATACAGTTTAAGGACCTTTGTCCGCTAAAGGTCAATGTCTGTCAGAGACACTGGCAGTTAAATTAGAGATACGCCAGTCTCACTCTTGCTTGACTGCTTGTGCTAGTGGTCCTATCAGGTGTATTAGCGTGCAGGGCTTGTCCTTCCAAAGCCGTTGAGTTTGTAATGGCTTTTTCTCTTCATACATCTGGGGCTTATTAATGGACAAAGATTCTGACCTTGTCTCGGGTCAGTGCAAATTTTACGTCTATAGATAATTTATTGCTCGAAAGTTTTAGTATTGTCTTGGTCAGGTACAACAGGCACCAAACGTAATTTGTCATACTTTCTATTTGATATTGAAGGGATGAAATTGTGGTCCTTACAGCAGTGCACTCCACAAATCCCAAAAAAGAAGAAAAAAAACATCAAATCGTACAAGTAATGATGATATGTTACCGGCTCAATGAGAAGGTTTGAGTAGACGGTACAAAGGAAGGTGACAGTAAAGCGTTGATTGAGGCGAGGGATTGTAAAGTGCATTGGTTAAATGCAATTTGCGGATTTGGTGATTTTAACTTTGAGAGGACAAAAAGGATTTCCAGTGCTTTTTCGGAACCACAAATGGCCGTGAGTACTTACAAAGTGGATAAAAAGCAACTGCAGTAGATATAAAGCACCATACATGTCTTCTTTTAACCAAAGTACAATTAAAATACCTAGAATCATATCAAAAACATAGTACGAAATTAAGAGAGTACTTGTCTGTTTTATCTTCTTTCTTCAGCTCCAACCAACCAACCAAAAAGGGGTAAATAATGTTGCAAATCCATGCTAATAATAACAACATTCTATAATGTTGGAACAGCTTGGGCAAAACACTGAACTGACTCAGGACCACATCTGCCAAACTTAAGTTTATAAATACCATTTCCCTGACCTCAGTGTTAGGTGTCCACATTATTTTTGATACAGCTTTTCTTTGTGATGGTGATGGGGTTTGTATTCTGAGTGTACCTATGTATATTCAACAAAATTAGCTAGGGTTAAGTCCAGGGGAAGTTGTGTAAAGCTGCAATTACTGATTGTATGGCCACGTGGGGGCGATGAAATCAAGTTGTGAATGTATTATGGTCTTTTAGGTTGATAGGGAGAACCTGTTGCTTGTTTAGGCATTCAACATAGTTAGAAGATTAAACTTAATTTGAAACTGCAGATTTAAGGGATTTCTCTGTAGGTGCATCACTACCAGCAAAACACTTCACATTTCAACATTGTTTTATTGACAAAAAAGCTTAAAGCTTTCAGTTAAGTATCACTAAACTGCACTCATTTCAATAAAACCAAGACTTCCTGGACTAAAACTGAAGTTGTAAAGCTATGTTGCATGAATGTGTTCTTTGATCTGGAGCTTCTATCTAACTCCTACCAGACAATGCTGTGACGAGAGCGGAAAGCTCTGAGGTAATCCTTGTTATTCTGCTAGAAGTAGTGCTGCCCACAGGGAGAAGATTCCCAGACTGTTTAAATCAGCCATATTAATCATACATTATTTAATACAATTACATGAGCTAGCCTCAGCCCTTGAAGGCGGCATCATGAAAAAGAGTGTGTGAATAGATTAAACTCAGCCTTTGGCTCTTCTCAAAGAACAAAATGTACTGTTCAGGACAGAGCGAAAAGACATCTTTCTATCAGCCCTACATGATGTCAGTCCAGAGGCCATTGTGTATATCACACAAAATGTCAGAATAACCCAGACAACATGCACTTCTCATCTGTGTCCATACTTCAAGGCACCAGATTTGAGCATTAAAATTTATTATCTCCCGTGGATACAAATAAGGGACGGTGCGAGAATGCAATAATTAACAGAGGAAACATTTTGAAAACATGGCAACCAAGTCACTATCAGTTTCTTGGTTCACCACCATGCTTTTTGAGGATGAGCACCTGCTTTGCCAAACACAAAGTATAGCAGAGAGCTGCATTACAGGTATTTCTCCAGGCCATCCATCATTTTGGCAGCGTTGGTATCATGGTAGCGCTGAGGTATGCTTAGGTGAGCCTGATTAAAGCCAAGGATGCCTCCAGACCCACTCCAAAGGAAATGAGAGCGGAGGGAGGACCGGAGCCCGTGCTCCATCCGTCTCCCTACTGCTTTATTCATGCGCTATCTGGTTCACTGGCTTTTGCTTCGTGTTCCCTCTCCATTACTTGAATTCTACAGCAGGTGCTATTGGATTGAGCATGTTTTATTATATGTTCCGCAGCAGATTCCTCCCACAGCTCTTGTGTGTGTGTGGAAGATTATGCCCTGAAAGATTATCGCCAACCGTCTATTCACAAAAACTACTTTTCAGATAATAAAAATGTACGTGAAGCCCTAAGCTTTATTTGAGGTAAATGTTTTTTTCTTTGTTGATTTCCAATTTTTTTTTAGAAATTATTGTAATGTCATTATTATTCTGAATCTGCAAAGTTAGTATTAGTAACTAATGTTATTTAAAAATGTAGCAAATTAAGCGGCACTATTTCATTATCAATTGTAGTTACAAGTGCATGCAGAGTATAGAAATACTTAAGTAAAGTACAAGTACCTCAAAATTTTAATTACGTACAGAAGTTGAATACATACTATATACTCAATTCTGTAATTGAAAACAAACATTTAAGGTGAAATAGAATTCACACATTGTTATATTCACTTTTTTAATTAGGAATATACCATATAAATAAACAATGAATATACATGTTGTATTTAATAACTGAATGTATTTTCGATGACAATCAATTCACAATTTGTACTTTAATAGATTGTATTTTTTATTTCAAAACTAGAATCATAAGTGCCATAAGCACTTTACATGTTGTAAGGCCCGGTGGTAGCAGATGAAAAACAGGACAGGGCCTAAGATTGAACTTTGAGGAACTCCACAAGGTGACGTTTGCTGGGAAAAGGAGTTTCATATAGGCTAGCGAGGGAGATGAGTCAGTTTAGTGTTTTGTCTTTGATGTCAACCCACACATTCAAGACAGCCTATTAACATTCTCTGTTGTCAAATGGTGTGTTAAGATATACCATGATTAAAATTGAACTTTCAACCCCAATCTGCTGCAAGAATGAAATCCCTGTGTGTAAATTGTATAACTACGACTAAAACATGTTGATGTTCTAAAATCCAGTGGAAATCTTTGTTGCTTCAAACAGATACCTCACATTTAACTGAGGCCTAATAAAACATCTTGGATTACATTCTCTGTATCTACATATATATTTGAAAGATGTTTTGGAAATTACCCATTGCAATATATAAGGGGTGTTTGGACTGTGTGATTAAGAACGCCCCATTCCTTGATACAAGCCAGTCAGGTGCAATGATTTACCTTTTTGGCACAGGATAAATAGAAATGTTGAGATCTCGGATAAATGCACTGACTGGATGTGTACACAAAGCATGCTGATATGAAAAGTGGCTTTGCTAATATCATGAAGTTCATTAGACGTTAGCAGTGGTTTAATAAGAGGTAAACATGCCACAGAGAATTTTGTTAATAGTATTTAACGATTCATCAGAACAATAATTAAGTCTGCAATCAGGGACAACAGTTAAAGGTTTTGAAAGCATCATTGACATGTCATCATCCATCATACTATATGACGACTTCTCTGTATGTGTGTCTGTAGTCTATATTTGTTATCTGTCCCTTTGAAAATTTTGCTAACCATTCATCCGATTGCCTTCACACTTGATGGGTCTGTTGCCGGGGACCCAAGGGAGCGCATGCAGTGCAGAGTGTGAAGGGACTTGGATAGCGGTTCTGTAGAAAACTGTGGAAACCCGGCCAAAAGGGCCCGAGTGTGCTGCTTCCTTAACAGTGCGAATAAAAGCACTTCAAAATCCAAGCAGCGGATGGGCACATCCCGAATGGACACTGCATTAGCCTTGCTATAAAGGAAGATGTCTGTGCCTGCTGTGTATGTGTCATGTCCTTCAAGTTTTCTCGCCAATCGTTCATTGGAACTACTTCACACTTGGTGGGTGTATTTCTGAAGACCCAAAGGAGGGCTTTGCCGAGTGTGAAGTTGTTTGGATCAGTGGTTCTATTTTGTAGAAAACTTGAAAAAACCTGGTCAAGCCAGCCAGACTTTGGTGCGTGTCTATCAATGCTGGTATAGTACAGGTGCTTGAAGAGGCCATAAAGGACGAGCATACGTTGCTACTAAAACAATACAAATAGATGCACATCAAAATCCACTGGCACTGCGCTACTAAAGTTGATGTAGCTTATGTGCAAATAAACATTTGCTTATTTATGCTATAGTTATGGACCAACATTATCGTTAATTTGGATTTTCACTTTGACTTTGTCTTTCACAGTCTGGTGAATATACAGTAAGTCAAATATTCTCTCTCTTTTAGCTCTGTTTTTGGTCTCTACTAACTTGGAAGAAAACATTTGGCTTGTTAGCTGTTAAAAGCTCCAACGAGTTACTAATTTTGTCTGACTTCAACTTTGTGCGGTAGTGAAGAGTGGTTTTTAGAGCTTTTTTTGCTGTAAACAGCTGCTTTCAACAGAAAAAAAACAAAACAAAACAATAGCAGTGACAGAGTGGACCAGAACTGTATATTATTGCATGCTGGAAACTGACTTGTCGAAGGGAGCTCCAATAATTCTCTGTTGGTTCATCATCATTGTCACATTATTATTCAATAGATTGTAAAAATACAGTTTGAAGTCACATTGTTTGAATAAACAGGTCATCTCTACAGTAAGTTCATTGAAATGAGTGATGTACAGACAGATCTATTCGAAGGCAAATTAACCAGGGTTGCATTACATTAAAAGTTGTTTTTCGGCGCTTGTAAGATGGAAAATCAAATACTCAGTTTCACGCTCCGTGTAAGACTGTATGAGCTTTCTTAATCTTGTGTGACACATTTTTCAATTTGTAAAATAAATTGACAACTTAAAACAGTTTACGTGTTTGGATCACTGAGGCTCTCTTAGACAGTACTCACCAACGACGGAGAATGACTCAGAGAAAGTCTTGCTGAGGCCTGAGTGGATTCAGTTTTTTCTTCTCCTGTTTTTAGGCTTCATCTCAAGGGGTGCATCCTGCTAGCAAAGTAAATAAACCGGGTGTGATTTATGTTTAAAGTTCAACATTGGTTTAAATTCCCTTCTCTATATTGGGCAATGTAGTACCTTTTGTCAGGGGATCTGTTTTGGTCTTTATCACAAAAGCCAAGGTGAAACATTTAGTAGAATAAAGGTTAAGTAGAGTCCCTGATCCTTTAGCTCCTAAAGACCCTACATACAAAACGGTCAACGACATCTGTTGTGGTTGTATGAATTGACAGGTCGAGGAGCCTGGACTCATTTGTGTACAGCAGCGAAATCACTCAATGAATGTCAAACTGAATTTTAAAGATGCTATTATGGAGTGCAGGAGCAGTAGAAGCTCCTAAAGAACATTTCACAATCAAGATCCTTGGCTTCCTGCAGGGAAGATATCTTCATATTAACATTGTTCCTTTAAGTACGTCGGGAATCTCTTGGCAGAGGCCGAGGACATAAAGTGTAATCCTCTAATGACAGTCAGGCACGGCTTGGCTCACATTTTTTTTTTCTGTAAGGAGGTAGTAGCTACAGCAGATCCTGTTAGTTTCAATTTGCTTACTGCTTTTCAATTTGCTTACTGCTGCTGAGCCAGCACACTGAGCTGAATGATAAGGGACCAGCATCAAGACTAATCCTTCTATCTAGCTTCATTCTCTGTCTCTCTCTCTCTCTCTCTCCCTCAAACTACCCATTACCAGTTGATCTGCCATCACCCCTGGCTGTGGGAAGAAGCCAATAAATGGTCCTGTGGGTGCAATGTTAGGCACATTTTATAGTTTTCCACATCAACTGATTCCCATTTCTTACTTAAATGCGAGGTGGGGTTCTGCTTTTAACCTTCTCCCCTGGCAACAAGGAGGGATTGGAAAAGGCAGCCCCTTGATGCATTTCTGGCAAAGCAGAGATGGCAGTCTCAGCAGCATAATCTGGACCCCCTACCATCTGCCTGGGATGTGACCCATGTTCATGCACAGGAATGTGACTACAATTTTAATGGTATTTATTGTGTATGATTTATTCATACGTTTGTGGTGGTATGGTGGTGCAACTGATTTCTCCTGTTTTTTTCTGGAGCATCTACTCTTAAATGGGTGCAACAGAATTGTACGAGCTTAACTTTAATATAGCTATAGTTATACTGCGTGATTTCATGACACTCCACTCTTAAGTAGGGAGACATTTTCATGCAAGTGATTCATCTTGAATAAAAACAAGTTGAGCTCAGTGCTAAAATACTTTTGAGGACATATTTTTTGCTTCTCCTTTGAAAAACTTTTCCCCCCTTCTGTTTATTGTACTTCATTTGACGGCTTGTCAGAGCTGTTTTATGTGCATCAGCATTTGAATTTCCGACTCAAAGGAAGCAACTCAGTCTGAACCAGAAGCTCTGCAGCAAACTGCGCAGAGGAAGGCGAACGACCCAGAAACAGACCGGCGTGCTGCATGTGTATGTGTCGGTAAGAAGAGTGGGTAACAATGGGTTGATGGAGATCACATGAGCCTTTCTAAGCTATGCTATTGGTATTCACACAATATGAAGAGCTTTGAGCAAAGGTGTTTTCATATAAGGAATGAAGGATAGTCATAACTAAGCATAAACAACCATTGTCAAGAAGGACACATTGTACAATTGTTTGGCCATTGATACATTAAAGTAATTGTTCAATGGAAAAAAATAATAAAGAATAAATAAAGAATGATTGAAATAATGTTGAACTACAACAGTTGTCTGATCACAATCAGCTATGATACATAGAGTCATCAAATTCACATTATGCTTTTCAGAATGTCCTTGTTTGCTAATTTAGGACAATAGCCTGTAATGCTGTTGCAACCAAATGATCAGGTAACTTTTTACTTTTTTAAGTCTAGAGCTTTCAGAAATAAACTTAAACCATGGCAGTATGGGTACCTGAGAAGGAAATTCACTGATACAATACACTGTTGCTTGATTTGTAAAATGCTTGGCAATACTATAAAGAATGTTCCTTACCGGGCTAATGATTCAAGACTGACTCACAATTTGTACTTGGCACCATATTTAAATTTGTATTCACTTCCATTTAAGGAAAATATTACCCTAAAGCAAACATTGAAGGAAGAGCCTGGAGATGATGAGAGCGCCTCTCAATGTATTTTCCCGCAGATGTTCTTTGGCTTTGTGTAGATGAGCGGTGATTCTCCCTGCCCTTTCTCTGACCTGGTGTCATCCTTTTCCATTATGGAGGGCAGATAAAGGCTAGTCATGGAGCTTGGAGCAGGAAACCAGTACAGGCCAACTCAGACCAGGCTGGAGGAATGCATTCTCATGTATTATAATAATAATAATAATAATGCATTTATTTTATATGGCACCTTTCAGGGCACTCAAGGTCGCCTAACAAGCATAAAAACAAGGCAAAAACACAAATTAAAACAAGTTTAAAAAGCACAGAGCTTGCAGCAGAATTTCAGTCCATGGGTGAGTATGCCTGCCTAAATAAATGTGTTTTAAGGTGGGATTATAGTCCAGGCATTATATGACCTGACCTTAAAAAAATTGCAACAGAAACCATTCCAACTGTTTTTGACTCATGAATATGTAATAAATAACATACTAAAAGTCTTAAGGAATCCATGTGGTGGAAAGTTATTTTTTAAGGGTTTTCTTAACCATACCTTTATGTCAATTTTCGGCTTCCTAAAGTACTGTTTTATGGTAGAGGGGACATGTGCCAAATTGTTAACCTTTTCAGAAAAGCATGAAACTTGGTACTCTTATACAGTTTGGAGCCCTGAGCAGTTTCAGATATTTAGCCATTGCAAAATGTAATCATGGTTGCCGTGGCGACCATTTTACGTTCCGCCATAGCCTAATTATGCATTTTCCCTCATAGCTCCTGAACCAAACATAATAACACATAACTAGTGATGTCTGCCCCTATGTTTTCATGGCCAGGGATTACAATGATACCACATACAACATCAGAAACAGTGAAGGTCAGTAGTTAAGGGTGAATCCAATGTTTTTCCGAAAATGAAAGCCCAATATCCGAAAACATGGCTGTGATTTTATCATTTGGGCCTATGTTGCATAAACATTGTGTAGCATTGTATGAGTTTTAATTGTGTTCTCTAACAAAGACATAGGCTTACATTTTTGTAAAAAAAATACAAAAAACCCAAATCAACCGACAACTTTGTTTAACGAGAGATATGGTGTTGGATGCAATGCAAATCAATTATTAACTATGAGAGAGAGAGCGAGAGCTCTCAGAACCACATGACCCGACAGCAGACCTGGAACTCATATGGAAAACAGCCATCCTGTTTGTCTCAAGTCCAGCATGGTCTAGTATGATGCAGCATGGCAATCACTCGGGGAAAACAACCTTTGTGTTTACCCCATTGGTCGATATGAGACATAGTGACACCAAGTGCGTCTACTCCACATGTAAGTTCCTATGTGAACATGCCCACTGCCACAAATCCACCCCAATCATCATTTAATCAACCACTGGTGGAAGGCCTTTCTTATGAAAGAAGCTGAGCCAGAGGTTATGTTAGTGACTTTGGGGCTTCCACACTGATATTAGTTTTTAGGGGTTCATTGTGCATGTTAAGGCTGGTGCTGGGAAGAGGAAGTGATGGAGATGTTCTATGCAGCCAATGCCCTGCACATTATGACAGGGAAGAGGATAAGATTAACTAGCATTGATGGAGTCCTCAATGGCCTGAATCTGTGCGATGCACTTGTTGTGACTTCCCTTCAGCTGCAAGGAGATACAACATATTGTGATGCAGAGATGTCATCAGCGGATGATACCTGCTGGAGATATATTAAAAAACTCTGGTGTCAATCTATGCAAAGCTGATAGAGCGATGTCTGCAGAGAAGGCGTGCCATTCTGATGTGATTCTCGGAATATGATGATTTATCAAAGGCTAAACTGAATCCTTAAAATCCATTGGTAGACATATTTAGCAAGTTTATGAGAGCTGAACGTACTGGGAATTGGGAACTTCATTATGGAAGAATATCAGAAATGCTTCCTTTCATGGCAGTGTCAGGGCATTATCTCTACACACAATCAGCCCACATCTGCAGTATTTGTAGTATGTGCAGTGGATGTGCAAGGTCCATTTGGACACAATTACTGCTTGGATCCAAGCTTGTGCAGTTTCTCACACTTATCCTCAAATATTGCTAGGTCAAAGGCAATCGGAAACACCATTTTGGTTAGCATGGATGGACAAACTACTGCTGAGAACACATTCAAGAAGAGGGATCGAGTGATTTTCTCACAAAATGCCTGTACTATTATTACATTTTGATGGGTTGTTGAGGTGTTGATAACCCTCATTAAGTGCCCCTATGAGGTACTATCAACTTTGAACTTGAGAACCATCCTCCTGCTCCCATAGTTGATCTTATCATCTATCTCTATTTATTCCTATGCAACTCCAGATTTTACATCTTGTGTTGCGTGGCTTTCAGCGTCTTCAGTGAGATTGATTTAATTCCCCAAAAATTTAAACAAAAATCCTCTCATCAAGAGGTACAATAGCAATGACTGATGCTCATATGCTCTGTATTGAAAAACAAATTCGCCATGGAGGTATAAAATATTTATGATGCATTTGGAACAAATCCCATCATGTATTCGCCCCTGCAATTTCCTTTGAGTGCGGACTAGAGTGAAAGAGGCAGGAGCGCTGTGTTGTTCTCTCCAGAGATGCCTGTAGACAAACGCTGGCTATATCAAAACTTCAGTGAGGGCGGTGACAATGTCAGCTGCTGAACTGTGGGGGAGTGCAAACTGCAGGCAGAAAACAGTGTTTGAGACTGGCATGGTGTTGGCTTCTGGCATAGCTTTTGTCTTTGGCAAGGTTTCTCTACTGACATCTAATGGCTGTGGTGACGTAAAGTATTCAGAATATCTCAAAATAATTACAGAATGAATACAGCCATGACACATTAATCTTGTCCTTATAACACCAGAGGGCTGTCTGAATAAATCCACTTTCACGGGGTCTGTCACGTAGGGTTTTTTCTCTTTTGCACTATAAATAACAAGCATCCTCTTTTCACTTTTTTTCTCACACCTTTTTCTTCTTTTATGCAATGTTTTATTCATGGAAAAAAAAATGGTGATGGGATTTTGTAATATACCCTTATATCTGAGTCAATCTTACATTTAGAAAAAATGTGGTGAGCATTTACAATTATCTATCTTATGTAAGAAATGTATGCACATACTTCGGGTTAACCGTATACATTAACCATATACTGAAAGTCTGATTTGGAACAGGAACAGTCATTAAGGCTCAAAACACAGCCAAGAAATAGCACACAGCCTGACTTTTCCAGTGAAGGTTAATTATTCAAGAATTCCCTCTCTGCACAACACTCCAAAAACAGCAGGATAGCAGTGCGTGCTACAGCTTCTTCTTTATTCCCTTGGAGAGTGTCAGAAGTTTAAAACCACTGTATGACTATAATTGAAATGCACACGTTGTCTGAAGTCTGGTGCCTGCAGGCACGGCAGGAAGAAAATATAGGACAAGCATAACCTCAGATACTCTCTCTGTAAGCAGAGGAATCAGATATACGATTCTAATCAGCAACAAGACTAATCTGTTCATTAGATTATGCATGCATTGTGAGGGTAAACTATGTGTGTAAATGTGCTAGTTCATCTGATTAAAGATTAAAAAAACATTCCAGCACTGTACAATTGATATGTTGGACACATGAGCAACAACAAAACAAGTATGATGTCTTCATAATTAGGTTTCAGAAGTTTAACAAATTCATCAAAAGCTAATAATTCGAATCCACATAAGTAGCTGAGATTTTCATGACATTTGTAAGAAAAATAAGACGTGAAATAAAAAAGGAATATAAGCATAAGCCACGAAAAGACAAAACATGCTCACATACATGAACACCTGGCAGAAGAGGTTGTGATGGTAGACTGTAGATACTTGGGGGTAAAAGGGACACAGCAGAAAACCTTTTGAGGGAGCTTCGGTCCTCCTTGTCGACAAGATGTTGTTTATATTCTATCAGTCTCCTTTGGAAAGTGCAATTTTATCTGCAGCCATCTCTTGAGGCAGCAGCATCAGAGCCAGTGACTCTAAGAAACTGAACAAAGTGATAAAGAAGTCTGGTTCTGTGCTGCTGCTCTGGAGCCCCACGTTGGATGTGGAGGGAATGTTGCACAAGCTGCTCAACATGAAGGACAACACCAAAGTACACACCCACTGCACAGCCTACTTGTCAAACAACAGTGTGTTTAATCAGAGACCCAGTAGGCCTACAGGAGGCAAATGTAATAGCTATTCACACTGACTCCCCTCTGCCGGTAGAGGGGAATAGGCAACTCCTTTAAGTGGCAACACAAAATGCACATTTTAATTAAAATGTAAATGATTTATTATCTATCTGTCTATCTATCTATCTATCTATCTATCTATCTATCTATCTATCTATCTATCTATCTATCTATCTATCTATCTATCTATCTATCTATCTATCTATCTATCTCAGATAGCAGTAAACTGAATGCAGCAAATAACAAAACCAGCAATCACAAAACAGCTATAATAATAATAGAGTACACAGATTATGTTCCAACAAAGGCATTGTGGGACATAATAAAATATGCTTGGCCTGTTGATACTTGGACTTAGCCTGGTGCTACCAGACCATCGTACTTCATTTCATTTGTACAGAAGGTCTGGCAGTGCTTTAATTGGCAAACGTTAACTCATGGAGGCGGGTGTCTGTTAAAGTTTAAAACTATTGGATCTGCCCAGTGCCACTCTGGATTAGCCAACCAATCGCATAACGTTTGGTCGTCACGGTGTCATGAGCCGGCTTCTGGCAACTGAAACTGGGCGCGATCGACGTCATCGTTCTCAGCCACTCGCTCTGTTCGCTGATTGGACCGGCTGTTGAATCTCCGGCAAAAGTGGGAAATGGGCTGTACACCCAGACTGACTACTGAAGGGAAAATAAAATTTGGCCGGAAGTAGGCGGGCGGGCGGAGCCAGGCTAACTTGGACTCAGATCACAGACAAAATGGTGGTGGATGTATAAATGCAACTTCTATGGAACTGTTCCAGTAGTGGTTGCTACCAGCAACTAGAATGTTGAACTGAAACCCATGAATATGGTTCTGAATTTCAGACTGAGGAGACCCTCCCCCTGTCTTCTCCTTGTAGGCTACTTCACAGGTTATTCTTTATTTAAAAGTACTTCTCTCAGAATACAGCACTGAAACTTGCTGACAAAACTGTAGCTGCGAGCATATAGGCAGGTGTGTGGTGTAAGGAAACCAAAATTCACCTGATACTGTACAGATTCCCTCTTTAAACTTAATAGAAGAGATGATTTTACTCTTGATCAGCACTGCTCTATAACAATGACTACACACCATTTCCCCCGTGACCCCGCTGGGCAACCACGTCAGCAATAATGTCCTATTATTCAAAATTCTCCAGGGGTTCTACTCAGCAATTTCAGCTGACCTTTGAACACCTTAAGAAATATGTAGTAAAAAAGAAATTACTCTTTCTATTGATTGGATCATTATTATTTCATATAAAACAGGCCTATGTGGTTTCCCAAAATGTGCCACTGGGTAATCTCAGAAGTTTTATTTTATTCATTAACATTTTGCTCATTCCATCATCTTCATTTCAAACTCTTTAGGCCACAGCTCTTTTTACTTTTCAAATAGACATACTTTATCTAATTTTTAGAAATAGGCTATCTTTATTGTTATGTATCAAAATGGCAGGGCAAATTCCTTGAATGAAACCCCATTCAGGCAAAAACCCTGATTCTGAAACAGTGAATTGAGAAGCTCTTGTTTGCCTGTAAGGAAAACTGGCATACATCAATTCAGAGTATGATAACTGTGCTGTCAGTAACAATGTTGTGCAAGAGCACCACCACATTTGAAATGAAGCAGCATACCAGATATCAGCTGGTTCCACTTCCCTTCACACAGACACTCTACCAAGATGGAAGAAACAACTAGGGAAAGCTTAGAAGAAACTATTAAATATAAAGATAAGAGCTAGGCCTACCCTTAAAAATTAAACATTTTAGAGCTTATTATTATTTGTCACAATATGTCAGATGTCACAAAGTCCTGCTCACAACTATGATTATTATTATTTATTTTTTAACTTATCATAAGAAATCACTGTCGTACACGGTGTTATTTGAAACCTAGCCAATTGGAAATTATTATATAGGGTACCTACCAGCATATAAAGTTACCTATGCTGGGTAACTGCATAATAGACAACTGTTTTCCTGTTGCAAATGCCTTGCAGCAATTCTTACTATCATGCACTGGGTGGGTTCAAAAGCAAAATAACTTTGCTTTAATATATTGACCTTTAAAAAACTTTAATAGGTAATGTTATTTAAAAAAAGCTGATGTTATCCTGTGTCTAGTCTCGCAAAGCCAGACCAAACTACAGCGAGTAGTATGATCCTGTGTCAGACAAAGCACAGCCTCCATGGCCACAGCAATGTTGCATCAGAATAACAATATCCGGGATACGTCATCACTCCTCACCCGGCACCCGTCCCCGCATTCGCTACACACTGCCCGGACTTTCAAAAAGTTATCTCTCAACTGAGGTAGCTCCTCACTTGTTATGGCTGACCAGGCTGTCGTGGAGAAAATGAGCGAATTACAAGTGGACGCGAAGAAAAAGGTGATACCTCATTCTCGCGACCGGCTTCATATAAGTCATATTACCAAGCTAGCAGTTAGCCTAGCCTTTAGTCACATTCATGCTGTCATTTAGCTATAGGCTCCAGCAATAACGTGGAGAGCTAACCCTTACGTTGTGTTGTCTTAACCTAAAATGTGAAACATTTTTTCATGTCCTGTTCTTGGGCGGTTAAGTGTGCAACATTACATGTATGTTCAATCTGATTGTATGGTTTGGCAAAGCTTGTTGGCTGTACGTATCGACATGGCTATGGAGAGAGTCTTACGCCAGACTTCATTCAAATTCTGTCAATTTAATGTTTCACTGCCTATCAGTGGCTTTTAACACACATGCTAGAACAATACCTAGCAAACTCACTCTTAATCTTAAAGGGCAACGAAAAAAATTACCCTCTAATCCACAGTTATTAATTAAGTTTTTCTCTGCAGTTTTGTTATTGTATAATTGATCTTTAGTTTTATTCCGATTGGCATTAAAAGCATCGCAAGGTCTGGAAGTAGTCTGTGGAAATACTGTATATGCTGGATAAAACGTGCACTTTTTGTGAAATGGTTTGAGTCATATTTTACCTTCTATGTCTCATAACCACCACCAATCACGTTAAAATAACAGATTTGTGTAGTGTTGATGTGTCTAATGTAAGCTATGCATGTTACTATTATTATGTGCGTAGCCATGAAGTTGTGTCTAATCCAGCTGCATACTAAACGTGTCTTAAATCTACTTTCTTCTTGATAAAAGGTCATTAAATTCATGGTGTGATCTATTGACAGGGAAAACCCGAAGGCGGTAAAGATGGAGGAAAGAAGAAGGCTAAAGGTGCTGCTGGGGACTCTGGAGGCAGGGCCGAGGTGAGTTGCCCAATTAAGTATCATAAAATATATACTATTATTAGAAATCATAATAGTGCCTTGTTTCCCAAGATTGCATAATTATGGTGTTGGTCTAGTGTTGCTGTGATTGCATGCTCAAATATTTGAAAGCAGTTGCCGCGCCAGTGTAATGGTCTTTGACGTTTATGATCAGATCCTAATATAGTCAAACATTTAATCTGCCAAACCACCACATATGTTAAAAATGGATTGAGTAGATGGTCACCTAAGACTGCCAGTTGTCTTTGTTTTAAGAGGGACCTAATCTTTTATGCAAATAAATAATGACGTGCTGGCGAGTACAGAAAATAGTGATATCAACCAAACAACCATTTTTCCCTCCGTTTGTGTTGCTGTTCAGCTATCGCCACCACCTGAGTACATTGAGGAGCGTCTTACTATGTACACAAAGCTGAAGGCGGAGCATGAAGCCCTGATGGCAGAGAGGGCTGAGAAGGATAGCAAGCCCATCAAGGTGACCCTGCCTGATGGGAAGGTGGTAGAGGCTGAGTCCTGGAAGAGCACACCGTACCAAGTGGCCTGTGGGATCAGGTCAGTGTAATGATGGGATATAGTTCCGTATTTTCCGCACTATAAGCCACACTGGACTATAAGCTGCAGGTGTTAAAATGTTTAATTACCATATGTAAGAGTTTGTGCACAGAGGGGATTGTCGGGAAAGAGATGGCTGCTTGAGGAAGTTCCCATTTATTAACATTTCAACAAACAAGTTGCATATTTGCATAACGTATTCAAGTGTTACCATTTAGTGCAATAGTAGCTACTAGGGATGGGCACGAGTGTTTTCGCTACTCGTGTGATCGCTTGCATTCCTCGAGGATCAATCGATTCTTCATTAAACTTTTTTTTATTTTTAGAACGCAACGCATTTGTCTGCAGAACAACGGTTCACCGCAATAAAGCGCTCAATGCTTATTGTCAAACAGTCACAGTTGCCATATAATATTAAGGATTTTTTTCCACATGTTTAAAACGCATTTTCCTCACTGAAAGTAATTAAATAGACGGGCCACAATTTAAACCGATCGAGTAGGTCTGCGGTGCGGAGAAAAAAAGCATGGGCTGTAGTTGTAACAAAAAAAGAATAGTCTAAGTCACCATTTAAAATAAGAAGGGCAGCAAATAATATAAAATTATTGTCCTACAATTTAAATACATATAAATAACTCAACAAAGCAGATTGTTTGTTGTATATCCAACCGCGTAATGCTCACTCCGTGTCCGTGAATAATTACCGCGACTAATTCCTCATTAACGGAACGTTACACCGGTCGGTTTTTGAATCTTATCCTCATATTCCCTATTGAAGGCTTCTTAACTGTTGGCTCGGAGCGAATGTGCCTGAAGTAAGCCTTGCTTCTTCTTTACTTTTCTTTCCAAGCGGAGAGCACCTTGCATGCTCGCCTGGAGTCTACTCATTACTAACTGAGAGTAACAGGTGTCATCTCCCCTTTTTATAAACGTAACTTTATCATCTGCTTTGAAATAATTGGACAGTTATATTCCTGAAAATGTTCTGGAGGAAGGAGAGACCGTGTTCAGCTCCGCGGTGCCGTGAAGAACACAGGCTGCGCTGCGGTGGCACGGAGGTGGCAGTTATTTGCAGTTGCTGTTTTACACAACGCTCAGTTTATTGCACTTGCATCAAAATATTTAATTTTGTTAAACTTTATTTTATCCGTTTTGTACACGTATATAACATTTTAAAATAGGGGCGGCCCGCCAGCCTAAAGGCTACAGACACTAAAAAAAAAAAAAAACGATTTTCCTCATCCACCAATCGAGTTCATTTGAAGCGAGGAGTACTCGATTACTAACGCCCATCCCTAGTAGCTACAGAACATATACTGTGCTGTGTAATAACAGGGTCGAAAAATGGGGAAAAAGTTGCGGCTTATAGTCCGAAAATTACGGTAGTAATTGTTACTGATTAAATGTGTCGCCTCGCTTTCATGTAGCACAAAGAAATGAAAGAAGGAAAACCTCAAGGGTGCTTCAGCAATTTCGTTTCCAAAGACTAGCTGTCAAGTTTATTGGTACAGCCTGTAATCACTGTTACAGTTTCAAAGGGCTTCCCAGCACCCACATTAAGAGAGCAGTGATTTAGAATGACACCCACCAACCTTCTTAGACCATCCGCAGAAGTCAAGAAAAATCTCTGACAAAAAAAAATTACTAAAAGAATCATAGGTTTGAAAGAAAATGAATTTAGATTAGTCTTAGAATGATCTATCTAACAGTATGGTCAATATACAATAGTACATATTGTTGGCTATAATATACATAAAAACAAAGAATGGCAGATGAAATTGAAAGCTCTAGTTTGACTCACCATTTTCAGGTGGTCATGCACACATGTAGTTGGCATGTTCTTCAAGCAATTAGGTAATCAGTATTGGAATTGGTCATTTTGATAAACATGTTTTAAAGGTGCAGTGTGTAAAGGGAATTTGCATTTTTTTTAGAACGTACATGGTAGAAATGGAATACAATAGTCATAAGTTTGTTTTAATTAGTGTATAATTGCTTGAAAATATATAAAAAAAAATGTATTACCTTTTTAGAATGAGCGTTTTATATCTACGAAGAAGCAGGGCAACCCGCCATGTTTCTACAGAAGCACATAACAGACAACCTAACGCCCTTATGTGTTTTTTAAATAAATAAATAAATTAATTGACGCAGTGGTGTATGAAGCCATCTTGAGTAACTAGCTTATTGTCCTTGAAGGCAACCATAGCTTCTGTAAATTCTCCAAATGGGAGGGGTAGAGAGGGAATGTTTCAATCTAGAAGTTTCCCCACTTGGTGATGCCAGAATACACCAATATTACACACTGCACTCTAATATTAAAGTTGTAGGGGATGTTACAGAAGGTTTTACTCTTGTCCTCTTTACTTGGTCTTTCCAGTATTACGTCAAAAGACGATTGATGTTGGTATTTAAGAAGTCCTACATCAGCAAAATAATTTAACGTGGAATACTTTCATTTTGTAATCTCTAGTCAAGGCCTCGCTGACAGCACAGTCATTGCTAAAGTGAACAACAATGTGTGGGACCTGGACAGACCTCTGGAGGAAGACTGCAGCCTTCAGTTGCTCAAGTTTGATGATGAGGAGGCTCAAGCTGTAAGTCAACCTCACCCCTGGTCTGACACACGTGCTTGTAACTCATATATTATTTTGTTTACCAGTACACAACACAAGGTGAAAATGATGAATGGTGTACAAGTAGTAATTAACCTTAAAAAGCTGTCAAATTCACCGAGGGTTTGACCCACAAACTCATCAAGAGGAATGTTCAAATGTTAAACACTTAAACTACACATAAAATGGCAGCAAGTCGTCTCTGAGAACAACTTGTTTCTAAAATAAAAGCTCTTTTTCTGCTTTATTGTCTATACAAGGAGCTGTATATTTTACCTGAAGAAGAGCTATTTGTCATTTGACATTTTAAATTCTTTAGAGACTCCTCAGTCAGTTTGCTTTTTATGGTACGAGCAGCTGTTGTAGAATATTTCTTTCAGATTTGTATCGTCTTTTGTATTGTCAGCATTCAAAGAAAGTGATTTTACACAGTTTAGTTGGTTACATTTCTCTTAAAAGCTTCATCAAAGACTACAGCACAGTGAATGGTTGAAACATCAGCACAGACACGAAGGTCAACGATGTCTTTCCAAGCCAGAAATGATTCTCATTCTTTGGAAAAAAAAGGTGATAGAGTGTACTGCTAATTTACTTACATGGAAATGTCTTTTTTTTTTTGGTATATTGTTCAGGTTTACTGGCACTCCAGCGCCCATATCTTAGGCGAAGCCATGGAGAAAGTATATGGAGGCTGCCTGTGCTACGGTCCTCCCATTGAGAACGGCTTCTACTACGACATGTTCCTGGAGAATGAGTAAGTGGCACAGGCTTTTGGGTTCAGATTTTGTTTGTTTAATCAGTTGTGCCAGTCAGCTCTCAGTATTATTTTGCTGTGTACTTCGAGGCTTAGCAGCCGCCAGTCTCATTCACTGTCTAAGACTGCTGGCAAACACAAAAACAGGTGGACTGTAATGACGCTAAAGCTGTCAAGCTGGTTTTTTTCTTGGGCGTGAATTTTAAATTACATCTTTCTATATCTGCCTTCTGGGATGGGAAGCTTAAAGGCAAATCTATTCAAAACACAGAAACACACTTCTTCTTCTTCTCCTCATAAACAACTTTTTCACTTGACCTTTCTGAAACAGGTGCATTTCTCCTTGCTTTATACAGCAGGAGAGCCTGAGGAAAGCTGTCTAATTAATTCCACAACCTCCTTAATGAAGTCATTTTATGCTAATAGCATTCTTGGAGACTACTTTTTTGCAAAGATATTTTGACATTGCTCAAGAGCCAAAGCCAAGGACTGCCCTCGCTTGGCAGAGGTTACTGGTTTCTGGAAGTCAACCAATAACAGTGTTGGACAAAAGGTCTGGCCACATGGCTAAATGTCCGGTCACATCCACGATGCCCTCTACAAACACTGGCATGCTAAATTTAGCATTGAAGGCAGTTTGTTTATAAGTGTAGGACTACATAAGGCTGTCTTTGTAATTAACTGGAACGTTCTTGTTGTATTTATCTTCTGATGTTTTGGACAGGGGCGTATCGAGCAATGACTTCCCAGGTCTTGAGACCTTGTGCAAGAAAATTATCAAGGAGAAGCAGCCGTTTGAGAGGCTGGAGATAAAGAAGGAAACTCTGCTGGAAATGTTCAAGGTATCTCAAAACACAAACATTACCAAAAAAATAAAGGGAGATTTCACAATTTAAATGGTAAATAACACCACCTCTGCCCCTCGACAGTACAACCAGTTTAAGTGCCGCATTCTGAATGAGAAGGTCACCACACCCACTACCACAGTTTACAGGTGAGTCCAGGCCCTGTGCATGTAAAAGTTTAACTTTAAAGTTTAATTGACACCTACACCATAGACACATCCTAGTGCACCCAATTCGGCTAATGTTTGCTTAAAGCCACAGTAGCTTATAGCCTTATCCTGCAACTGGTTTTCCTATTCAGCATGGAAAAATAAATAAAACTCAACACTTAAACATTCTGCATTTCAGGTGTGGTCCCTTAATTGACTTGTGTCGGGGGCCCCATGTGAGACATACTGGGAAGATCAAGGCCCTGAAAATCCACAAGGTGAGCCTTTCTGTTGTCAGCGTTGTTTCATGTACACCAGTTTTAACCGCAAATGTGGACAAAAAGACTGTTAAACCAAGTAGGAAGTACTGCAAAACATTTTTCCCCATTTTTAGAATAGTGTAATCCTATGTTTTATTCTCAAGGTATTTCATGGACCCAAAATACTGATGAAAGCTAACATACTCTTTGTGTTGTGCTAGAATTCATCTACATACTGGGAGGGAAAGGCGGACATGGAAACCCTCCAGAGGATCTATGGGATCTCCTTCCCTGATCCCAAAATGCTCAAAGAGTGGGAGAAGTTTCAGGAGGAGGCCAAGAACCGAGATCACCGCAAACTGGGCCGGGTATGAGCTGCAGTGTGAAGAAGGAATACATGTCCATAGGGATTTTAAAGTGCTCTCCTAAGGGGGATTTTATTTCTTACATAGAAAGGTTATTTATGGTATTTGTTTGTTTTAGGTTATGAAACTGCAATCTGAGTGCAGAGTTGCAGAGACGATCTCACTCAATTCACACGTTTCTAAAATCCAGGATTGGGTTTGACGCAGGTCTGCTTTTACCCAGTCGCACCTTCTCCGGCAGACACAAAATTCAAAGCTATTTCTGAACAGTGTGAAAATGAAGGGCTCCTGGTGCATTTGCAGCAGCAAAGTTGCAAATCCTTTTTTTTTCTTTTCTTTTTTTTTTTAGGTTTTTAAATGTCAAAGACGAAAGTTGTTCATTTACATGTATTAGTCATTTTCTGAATCTACCAAGAAATACTGAGAATGGCATGAGTGAAAATTTCGCCATGATTTCCAAAAAACTATAAACTTCTACATTGTTATTACAAGGTACAAGTTTATAATGAACTGTGTTTTTGTGCCAAAGTGAAACCAGTTTGGCCTGATTGATGGCCCTTTGTATTTTTCCATTACGCTAATGATCCCTTTTTTAAATAATTATTCAGGAGCAGGACCTGTTCTTCTTCCATGACTTGAGTCCAGGGAGCTGCTTCTTCCTGCCTAAGGGAGCTTACATCTACAACAGCCTGGTTCAATTCATCAGGGTAAGTCAAAGCTCCCAGACCCACCGTGGATAATTGCTTTTATCTCACTCTTAACTTTTAATTAGGGCTGTCAAACGATTAAAATTTTTAATCAGATTAATCACAGGATTCTGTGGATTAATCACAATTAATTTTACCATTCGAAATATGCTTGAAAAATTCAAATTGTCTCTATATATTGTTGTATGAACGGAAAGATAAAGGACAGGAGGTGGATATGTACATTTAAAATTAGTATTGTTATTAATTAAAAATCCAAATGATGGTTTTAATACTGAAAATAAATTTAAATCAAACTAAAATATATACCTACCACACCATAATTCAATTGGTCTGTCTCTTTACTATGTCTATTGTGCAAATATAGGTTATATAATGGCATTTATTTTGTGAATCTATAGGTTGTGCATTCTTCAATACAACTTGATTTGTGTGTGTGTGTGTGTGTGTGTGTGTGTGTGTGTGTGTGTGTGTGTGTGTGTGTGTGTGTGTGTGTGTGTGTGTGTGTGTGTGTGTGTGTGTGTGTGTGTGTGTGTGTGTGTGTGTGTGCGCGCGAGAACACGTCCTAGGGGACTGTTCATTTGTACCAGAAAGCCGACGTTATGTTGTCTACTCACACACACCTCTGAAAACTGCAGACGTTTGTGTCCTCGCGCGCTCTGAAGCGGACAATGTTTCTCCTCCTGTTGCTCCTGACATCAACTGTCACCCGCGGCAGTTGATTTTATAAACTATCTATACACAGACGTGACCGTTAGCGGTTTAAAACACGGCATGGGCTAGCGTGCTGTTATGTTTGGCTGCGCGCAGATATGAAGTGGAAACAAAAAAAACAAACCTCGATCCTGGGTCAGCCACAAACTTAGAGTGACTGTAGTACAGAGCCGGTGGGATGCACGGGGCGGATCATTCTGCACATGCGTTAATTGCGATTAAAAAAATTAACGCGTTAATTCCAGAAATTAATCACTCTGCGTTAACGCGATAATTTTGACAGCCCTACTTTTAATACATAAGAAAAGACAGTACAAGTTTAAAAGTTAGAATTTACCGGGAGACGTGAGGAAAAGGAAAAGACAGACGTGGACCTTTTTATAAGAACAATGGCTTCATGTATTTAACAGATAGATTTTTGCTATATGAAATCCCTTAAGATGTGTGTCTTCCTGCAGATGAGTAGAACATGTTTTGGTTATATATGTCTATGATGGTCTTAAAACTGAAAAAATAAGGTATTATATCAAGACCTAGAAACCAGTGGCTGCATTTATAATACAAACAGTATTAAATATTAATATGTGCATGCATGTACGTGCAGTTATGAACGACTGAATACATGTTCATATCCACAGCTTCTCTTCCCACAACAATAAGGCTGTAAATAGAGGATCACACATTTATTTCACACTCACAACATTTCTCATTTATGGACAGATCATAGAAAAACTGCTCAGTGTGAACTCTTCATTTTGAATATAAAACTATTTATGAATGTCCAAATAGCTTGTTATTATTGGTAGCCAATTTCTTTGGAATAAATGGAAACATCTAAAACAGACGTGATTGGCAACACTGAAGAAAGCTCTGTTGAACTTGCTCTGTTAAATCAATCCAATTTAAAACATTCACTTTCAGTTATTGCACTCACAACGCTGTGGAGATTGGAGGCAATTTCACTTTAATGTGTTACAATAGATTTCTGACTGAAGAGATTTTGAGTAATGAGATCTGTTTCTGCTCATAGAAGCAACAAAACAACTACACCATCCAAATGTTTGTAGGGTATGACTGTCGGGACTCGGGATTAAAAATAAATTGCCCTTTTTTATTTTATAATCGCTCTCAGGTTCCTGCTTTGAATTTTAAAATGGATATCTAACAAAACAGGCCCACCCAAGGTGTATAAAAGCACCATAACCCTAATAACTCGGTTTTCCTTTCCATTTACCATTTTATATGTAGGGCGTAAACATCCTTAGAGGTAGTTTATTTTTCAAAATCTCAGCCTTTGCTTACAGACTTGTGTACGTTCTAACAGTGAGTCCCCAGGTTGTAACCAGTTGTGATGTGTACAAAGCATTATGAAGCTGAGTTGCTGGAGGCGCCATTAACTCGGAACAGTCTTATTATTTTCTTCTTTGTGAGAACCCTTTCTTGTCTTTTGGCAGAGTGAGTACAGGAAGAGGGGTTTCCAGGAGGTGGTGTCGCCCAACATCTACAACGCTAAGCTGTGGCAGACCTCCGGACACTGGCAGCACTACAGCGAGAACATGTTCTCCTTCGAGTCCGAGAAGGAGACCTTCGCCCTCAAACCCATGAACTGCCCGGGACACTGGTGAGGCCTCCTTCTGTCACTCACTTTAAGAGTTGAGTAAACTTAATTAACATAAAGTGTATAGAAAATCAGACCATCTGTCAATATTAATAGATTGGAGGCAAGGCTGTTCCTTATCAGCATTAAATGAGTTCAGTTGTCACTGTACAAAATATTCAATACAATATTGATAAATATACATTTTCACACAAAGAAGATAACTCGGTACCAGGGCAAAAGGGGACAACCATTAAGCAATGTTTCACCATGCTTGAACAGCTTTGTGAGAGTTCGCACAGGGGTTTTGTTATCAGCCGTTGACTCAGTCTTTTGTGAAATGGCTTCATAATCCACCGCTACACTAGTTCGTTATCCAGTTCAGTTCAGCTTGTAATGGACTGATGCTCTTGCCATTTTTCCAGTGGTTAAATGACCCACTTCAATTTCCTGCTGAATGCTGCATTGCAGTGTGAGGGGGGGCAGACTGTAGCTCTTTGTATTTAAATCTTTTATCTCTTTCTTTTTTTACTGTTCCAATCTCTGTGCTATCCACATGGGCAGCCCGCTCTGGAGATGAAATGAAATGAAAATTGAGCTCGTAAAAACACATTTTGTCAGTGTTGGATGTCAAGTTAAATCAAATATTGATCGTCTCTCATAGTAGTATTGAAGCGGCAGAGCATTTTTCAATTGTAGGTTGAAGTCTGAAATTGTACTTTGTGTGTTTTTTTTTCTCACACTTTGCTTCTCTGGCCTGTTGGCTTCAGTCTTATGTTTGATCACCGGCCGCGCTCCTGGAGAGAGCTGCCCATTCGCATGGCCGACTTTGGCGTCCTCCACAGGAACGAGCTGTCAGGAGCGCTGACAGGCCTCACACGTGTCCGCCGCTTCCAGCAGGATGATGCTCATATCTTCTGCACCATGGACCAGGTGAGATCCACACTCATGCTATGCCATTACTCAGCCAGGTTCACACAACACAACCACATTCTGGAATCATTGAAGTCTAATGAAAAAAAAGTTGCCTGATGTTTTATTTTATTTTTTAAAAGGTGGACTATTTAAATTTGGGAGTGCCAGAGAAGTAAACATTTTCTAAGATATATTCTCACAACTGAATGAACAATCTTTACTCAAAGGAATATTGGATCCCTGGAACACTGTTTTTGAAGTTAGAAAGCTTCCTGAAAAGCTACTGTTTCACTGTTGTTTACAGCAGCAGGGACCACAGTTTGGTTTACAAACATATTCTAGTCTAACGTTTGGTTCCAGGTGGCCTCAAAACAAATTGGTTTTGATTTATGTTGATGGGATTATTCAATACTAAGAATAACATTTTTATAAACTAGGGCCCCACCTCTGAAACTGCATAGTGCACCTTTTAAAGTCTGTATAAAAATCCTTCTGGGAGTACTACTGCATATGTTAAAAGTGATTTACAACCTTTGTACCTTCCAGAGGGAGCTGTATGAATAAATAATAAGTTGCGTAACAGCAGCATGTGCACAGGCAACAAGTTTGAAAGATAAAATAATCTTATGTTGAGACTTGAGTTTACCAGACGTCTGTAGCATCTTCAGATTGCAGTTAAATTGCATCATGGGTAACGTGGGCAGCTGGTTTTGATTGGGAATAAGAATGCATGAAATAAAAAAAGATAATATCTCTGTTTCTGCCGAATTGATATTTGTGATTTGGGAGTACAATGTTAAATCTGTGCAGAACGCCTAAAGATCCACCACATTCAATTTTCAATCTTCACATTTTTCCTTTGAATTTCTCTGGCAGAACCTTTTGATAAATGCGTTCGCTTGCTATTACACCTGCTTGAAAGGAAGCCCAATTTAATTTTTCACTCTTTCAGTACATCAGCATCTCCCTGGCACACTTTGTTGAATAAATTTGGGTAATGCTGTCAGTGAGCAGTTTGTCACATTCCATTCGCGGGCAAAGAGAGAAGACTCCACAGACTGCTGCAGTCTGGTGTAGCAACTTGCATGTTAATTCCTCTCAGCAAAGAGGAGAGCTGCCAACATCGATACACACAAACCAGAGTTTGGAAGACAGATGAGATTTCTTAATTAGTTTGTTCAAATGTGCTTTTCCTTTTATTTTTTTATCAGCAGTGGATTGGATAGTTCATTCATTGAATGTCAAATATATTTTGCGACTCACCAAATTCAAGCCATCGTGAAGCAGACTGCTTGAGGAGAGGATAGGTTCATCTTACTTGCCATGGAGTTTGTAATCTCGCTGTAGATGGTAGCTCACATTTGGGACTTCGGAAAGAGGCAATTCTTCTTCTCCCAGTGTTTTATGTCTTTTTGTACCACATCCAAGTTGCTTGCTTAAAACCTGTGATTGGTCACATGTATAGAAGGATGTGCATGATTGCCTTACTTAAGAATTATTATTTAGCAATTCATTTCATAACAATGAAGCTACTTGAAATGTTCAATCATCTCATACAAAATGAGTTTTTCCTCCTCTGATCGTATAATTAATTTGTGTTAACACCAGCACACACAAAGATGAAATCATTAATTTCAACGGAAATGAAACTTGTGGTTATGTGTCCAGATAGATTATGCTAATTCTGTCACATTCCGTTTTATTTTTTTCACTCCAGATTGAGGAGGAGATCAAGGGTTGCCTGGACTTCCTGCGCACTGTTTACGCGGTGTTTGGCTTCACGTTCAAACTCAACCTGTCCACAAGACCTGAGAAATTCCTGGGGGATGTGGCCGTCTGGGACCAAGCAGAAAAGGTAATCATTCAGAATGTCTCTTTGTTTCTTTCATATGGTCGTAAATGTGCTCTCACAGAGTCTCACTGGAGAATAAAGATGCTGCTGATCTACGACATCATTATCAAGATGGACCCTCTGGAGACACTTCACACACAGCAAATGGAAGAGTGTCATTTGTAGACCCAGAGAACATTTCTATTTTAACGATGTGTTTTATTCTGCAGAACTGCTATCATTTCTGAAGCAAAACAATTTAAATAAAAAAATTTCTTCAATCTCTAGAGAATCTAAAGCGATACTGTCACGGCCTGCCTTTTCTGTCAAATCAAATTCCCTCTCTGTGGACCAGCTCTATTATATATTAACATAGTGATTTCAGCTCTGAGTTGCTCTGGGAGAAGGGCAGGTGATGTTTACAACTAGCTTTAACAAAGTAATAACAAGAGTTAAACTGGGGTGCTAAAGAGTCTTTAATGCTTGGTGCTTCCAGCATTACACGAAACACAGAGGGGTCTAGTCTTTAGACAACTTGTAGGCCACTAGATGCATCTGTAAAACAAACACTAAATGAGTTGACCATTCAGTTAACTGCATTTGTTGCTTTTACCAGAAGTATATGAAGCACATTCAAATAGTTTAGTAGTCTGGTCGGCTTTTCACTGGCAGCATCTGAATGGACGAAGAGGTGTCTGTTGACAAGGACACAGCACACAATACATTTGTTTTCCTCTTTATCTGATTGTTAGTGGTATGTTTCATTCCGCCAGTGGAATCTTACATCAGCGGTGCGCATTGCAACACTCCATCTGTGCCACAAAGATGCTTGATTGTTTTGTTTTCCTCCCCCTTTGCTTTTTACACATCCCCAACCATGTGTCATCTCCCCCTTCGTTGATTGTCATATTGTGTCGTTTTTTTGGCTGGTGTGATTCAGGGTTTGTTTAAAAAATTGCATCTTAATCTACTGCTGTCTGCCGGCTGTCAAAATGTCTTAGTGTTTCAAATGCATACATGTCTTGTTTAAAAGAAAATGCTTAATTTTTCAGCCCACAAGATCCACATAAAAGATTTGACTCCATCTTAGGTTCCAGCAAATCACATTATGTACAATGATACTAATGAAGAGGGGAATGTATCCACATACATTCTTCTAATAGATTAAAAAAATCTAATTAAGTTGTACAGCACTTTGATTGACTTATCAGAACACTTTTCTCAGGGGAAAACCTTTCCTAAATTCAGCAGTCTTTTTATGATTAATGGTTGAATGCAAAAAGGTGGAAAATTAAACGCACACATACCTGTAAACTTGGCATAGTGACTGGAACAGAACTTGCTGCATGTTTCCCTCACCTCATTAACTCCCACAAGCAACCATAAAATATTATTGAGACGCTAACATTCTCAGTCCAGTGATTAGTTCCAGACGAAGAAAATGTCAGGTCAAAATACAGCTTTTTTGCTTAAAGGTCACATATTATGCTAAATGCACTTTTTAAATGTGTTCTAACATATCCATGGGTCCACGGTGTGCCTAGAGACTGCCAAAATATATAAAAAAAAACCCAATCTCTCCTTTTCTCACTCTCCCCCTTTCTGAAACCCCCACCCCTTCCCCCCAATATACTCCAGTCAGAATTCTCCTCGTTTCTGACCTCAAAAACTGGAAAGCCAGAAGCTTCCACTGTGCAGCCCACACCCCTATTTCTTATTAGTCCACGGCCCTGACAGACAGAGGGCGAGGCGTATCTGGCTTCGCTTCCGGACAGGGGGCGGGGGGAGCTCAAAGATTGTATATTTACGAGGGGAGCTGCAGCTCTTTTTTAAAAATAGGCCATTGTGAGATTAGCTGAACATCAGCATAGTACTATAAATTATCTGAAAGTTTTTTTCAGCAAACGATTAAACAAAAACGTATTAGAGACCACTAAGACCATATAATATGGTGTATAATAGTACCGAAAAGTGTATAATAGGGGAGCTTTAACACTGCTGTTTACCTGCATGTTGGTCAGTCAGCCATTGACTTTGTAACAAAGACATAATTGTTTGTTTTTTCAGCAACTGGAGAACAGTTTGAATGACTTTGGGGAGAAATGGGTTCTCAACCCAGGCGATGGAGCTTTTTATGGACCAAAGGTGAGCCATGCACTGCAGCAACAATATAAACTTTAACGGTAAAACAGCATGAGGGGTCACACTTATCCTATGTGTGCTTTGTTTACAGATTGACATTCAGATCAAGGATGCCATTGGCCGGTACCATCAGTGTGCCACAATCCAACTTGATTTCCAGCTCCCAATCCGCTTCAATCTCACCTTTGTCAGGTAACTCTCCTGCTGCCTTTTTACTTGAATGTAAATGAAAAAGCAGAAGAGTGGCTGTAAAATGCTTTTATGTTCTTTTTAAGTACTAGGGTCGCTATCTCCCACAAGGAAAGTCTGACACCCCTGAAACTTACTCCACTTATTTACTACAGTCATGCAAATATATGACCCACCAAAGGATCTGATTCTCGGATGAAGAGAAATCAATTTTGAGAGGGGGTGCTTTTCACAGCAAGCCAGTTTATTTTGGGGCTATTTACATTGAATTCCATTCATTTTCTGTAGGGTTAGGGTTGAGCTGGGGTTGCTTTCTCCCACAAGGAAAGTCTGACGACCCTGAAACTTACTCCACTTATTAACATCAGTCATGAAAATATACCCATCAAAGGATTTGATTCTGGGATGAAGAAAATTAAATTTTGAGAGGGGGTGCTTTTCATAGCAAGCCAGTCCATTTTGGGGCTATTTACATTGAATTCCATTCATTATCTGTAGGGTTAGGGTTGGGCTAGGGTTGCTTTCTCCCACAAGGAAAGTCTGACGCTCATGAGACTTACTCCACTTATTAACATCAGTCATGAAAATATACCCATCAAAGGATTTGAAGAGAAATCCATTTTGTCTTGTGAAAAAGAAAAACACATTTACAATGCAGACTGACAAAATAATACCTATACCCCCAGATGATCACTGTAGTTTTCCCTGTTGGATTGCTCTCTTTGTGCAAGTTTCCAATGTTTCTTTCCCCTCTTTACATGTAGCCACGATGGTGACGACAAGAAGAGACCAGTGATCATCCACAGAGCCATCCTGGGATCAGTAGAGAGGATGATCGCTATTCTGACTGAAAACTACGGAGGCAAATGGTTTGGAAACAATCTTTTTATGAACGGCTATTTTGTCTAGAAGGAGCTGACATAAAATGTGTTTTTGTTTTATTGTTGTTCTTTCTGAGCACTATTAACTAGGGATAGGATACTATACTTATTATTGCTCACAATTATAGAGAGTTGTATCTAAAAGAGAGTCGCTAAGCTGGATACATTTTTGCATTGATAAAACCTTACCTAAAACAATACCCATCCCTCTGGTAATAACTTTCATATATTGCCTGATATAACTAAAAATAACCCTTAGTTCTGTTGGGGGGTTGTAAATATTTGCATAGGTACATGGCCTCCTTTTCTGCTAATTAGTAAGATGCAGATGTCTGTTGTGTTCCGTTTCCAGGCCGCTGTGGCTCTCTCCTAATCAAGTGATGGTTGTACCAGTGGGACCCACCTGTGAGGAGTACGCGCAGAAGGTGAACTGCTGACCGCCGCTATTTCAGTCCATATTTCCACTTCAAAGGCAGCACAAACAGACTCGGTGCCCCAGAGCTACCGGGCACCTGATAAAACACAACACAAGCCGTCAGTGTATTATCAGTGATTTACACACAGGCCGGGAACCTTTGCTGTGTCAGTATTGTAATGGTTTATTCTTGCTGACATGGCCATCAAGTATTAAACTTCAACTCGATAGCCGATCAAAACCACATAAAATACTGTCACTGCCTCCACAGTTCATGTTTCTGCATCTTTAAATATACTACTTGACTAAATAATAGGAAACTACAGTTAAGTACAACTTTGATTTCATTTCTGTTGCTCAGGCCATCCGCTCTATTATTTATGTTAACACTGAATCCATCAGAGTAACTGCTGACGCCTTGGGATGGAGAGACATTGCTAGACAAACGGTCCAATGGGGAGACAGACGAGGGGTCCGAAATCAGATTGGTGTTGTAATCAGGCTCTTAGTTAAGCCGCATCAACTCCTACTTTATGTAGACCAAGTACAATCAGTAAGCTGGTTGTTAAATTGTAATGGATTTTTCAGAACAGACCGTTTGGGTTGGTGTTTTCTCATTTGCATAACCTGCTGGCTCGTCTGATCATCTGACTGCTCATGTTTGTTTCCCCTTTGAAGCTACTGTTAGCGACTACAGTGTTATTACAATTGATAGAGCTGATGGCAAGAGCTACAACAATCAACCCCAAGCTGTGCTCAGTTTTAGTTTATCTTTTTAAAAGGTTGATCTTTTTTTGTGTTGAAACACATTACATGCACAAAAAGCCCCTTTGTTACGGGGGCGGCAGTGGCGAAGTGGGGAGGGAGTTCGCCTCTGGTGTGCAGGGTCGGAGATTCGATCCCCCGTCTCCCCGCCACATGTCGAAGTGTCCCTGGGCAAGACACTGAACCCCGAATTGCTCCCGATAGTTAGCTTAGTTAGCTTAGCACCCCAGTGCTAAGCCTACCCTGCGTGGTAGCTGCTGCTATCGGTGTATGAATGTGTGTGTGACTGGGTGAATGTGTACAAAAACAATGTAAAGCGCTTTGGGTCTGTGAAAAACGGAGATATAGCGCTATACAAGTCCATTTACCATTTACCAGTTAAATGACTAGCTGTGCAGTCCAGATAATGGAAAAGACAGCAGGTCCACAGCTGTGATAATAATGGTTACAGAAATAGAATTTTCCCTACAGCCACACTGACATCTTTTCCAAAATGGGATGTTTTGGTTAAAAAGATGGAATAAGTCAAAGGATTAAAGGTAGTTAAACAACCTTTTAAAGATGCTGGCGTGGGCATGGCTGTTTTTAACCAGGAGTTGTTTCTTTGGTTACCGTGGCAGGTCAAGCAGGACTTCCACAGCGCTGGCTTCATGGCTGAGGTGGACCTGGACCACGGCTGCACCCTGAACAAAAAGATCAGGAACGCACAGTTGGCGCAGTACAACTTCATCCTGGGTCAGTGGCAACACACACACTCTCTCTCACCCTGTCTATCAGTCTTTTCCTTTCTTTATCCTTTGTCGCTGTCCATCTAGATATTGATTGTCTTTTGTCCTCTCTGCATGTTTCCTTGCCCGGAGCAGTGGTGGGAGAGAAAGAGAAGACGAGCAACACGGTGAACGTACGCACCCGCGACAACAAAGTCCACGGCGAGCGCACAGTGGAGGAGTGCATCCAGCGTCTGGAACAGCTCAAGACCTCCAGGAGTCTCAATGCAGAAGAAGACTTCTGAGCTTTCTCAAAGTGCCCTGCTATCAGCTCGTCCTCTCGACAGTACCTCAATTCCAGGAAACTTTGAACGGCCATGTGATTGAAAATTGGGTTTTGTTTAGGGATCAAACTACTGGTGCCAAGTCTCTGATCTCTGTCCCCTTGAAATCACATTCTTCTGATTTGACATCTCTCCGTTGCCTTATCACAATGTTTCAGTTATCAAGTCTAGTTGTTTCTGTACCCACGGAATGAAGTGTAATTGTTGTTATTCCTCCTGCTAACACAGAAATACAACTAGTGAGATGCTGCCGATGTGATTAGTGCTTTAAACAGATTTCCACCTCTGTACAACAAAATTGTACCATAAATCATTTATTGAAATCTTAACCAGATGAACTGAAAAAGTTAACTGTGGGGAAACTGTATGCGACTGTCGGTTAAAAGTTTGAATCGGGTTCTTTCTTCAGGGAACTGTAGACGAGTTACAATTTTGATAAATAAACAGTCTATTCTTGATCTGTGTGTTTCTGCTTTTTTTCAGATGTACATTTTCTTTTCCATGGCAAATGCTCTTAATTATTCAGCTGCAAACATCAGTAAAGTGTAGAGAAAGTTAGTCTGTTAATATGATCATTAAAATAATTGTTCAGCTGGCAGTCGATGAGTCTCAGTAAGTTGTCCTGCAACAGGACTGGATCCTCGTAGCCTTTCTCCGCTTATCCATCATCACTTCAGATGGAAATGATTGATGCTGTGGAAGGTAAACACCTGATGCTTCTTGTGATTACATGCTTACTGAGCTCAGACACCATTTTACTGTTGCTTTCTGCACCATTACACTAAAGCATGAGGGAAATTTTTCATTTGTATACCCTGTCTTCTCTGCTTTACATATTTTAAAACAGTAATGTCTGTGTTGAGTCTATTCATTCCCTTTTCCATAATCATAACAAGTGTTTCTAATTACACATAACTAGCTGGATAAATCAGGCAGGATAGTTCACAAAGATAAGTGCATATTACACTGCATTGCTTGACCTTCTCTCCATCTCATTATTTCTGCTCTCAATATGGAAATCTTCTTGGCCCAATTTATTACACAGCTACAGTTTTTGTTGTTTGCACCTCACTCCCAGATTATTATTCAAACCACCAGTGGGTGCTATATCTGTCTACTGCACAGCTCGAACCGACAACTAGTGTGAGAGCAGTGTGTTCAGAAGTGTAACAACAGGGATCATTGCTAAGGGACTTTGTTTTGTAGATGAACAGAAACACCTCAAACTTGTTAACAGAAGCAAAAAATGCTTTTTGTGTAGCTTTAATTTTGTGGCTTTAATTCTTTTTTAGTCACTCTTTGTTTACTAAGGTTTAATATCTATATGAGGTACTTGAAAGGTATACGATTAGGAAACTGCTGCTCTGAGACTGACTCTGTAGTATGCGATATTTGTTTGATTTGGAAATGACATATTTGAATCATGCAACTGTCTTATTCATTTAAATAGGAACATATAACAAAAGTTGAAGTTAGAGTGTAAGATGTTGCAGGAGAGGCCGCAGAGCACCCACATCTGAATGCAGGTCAATGAAAATGTTGATTTTGGCTTCTCTACAAGTTACAAGTAATTAAAATAAGTGAGAAGCAATCAATTATTTTGGCCAATTTGAACTTTTCAGCACCAAATAAAATTTGTTCACAGGTTTGGTTTCTTGTGTTGGCCTATATTTTACTCTTAATGAGATACAGTTCTCTGACATAGTTTAAGAGACTTGATTGACGTTCTTTTTTTGTCAGAAGTCAAGATTTCGCTTTTGCAACAAACTAAATAATGAATGTAAAGTTTTTACTTGTTTGTGACTAATTATTTTTAGTTTTGAGGTAAAGTTTCTGATTGCAAAAGCACTTGGAAAATAACTTTATTAAACTGTGGTCTCATACTCCAATACAAACACTGACCATGCACTCATATTCCTTGTGTACTAATCTCCATAACACATGTAAAGCATTTACTTCTCTAAGAAAATAGGAGAGTTAAAATGTAACTATACCAGAACGAAAATGATGTACTGACACCCTTATATCAAATCTGACCACAAGGTGGAACAGCTGAACCAGGATCTTGTGAGGGTGGAAAGTAAAGGAGTGGGGCTAATGTCAGTGGAGTGTGGGAGAGGAAAACATTTTGATAAGGGGTTAATGAAAAAGTCAATGGAGTAGGAGAGTGTCAAAAGACAGAGTGAGACAGCCAAAAGTCCCTAGGGATTGAGCTGGGCTGTTGCCTCTCATCCTCACTCCCCTCTAGCCCCGTTGGATCCTTCCTGTATGCTTGACTGGCGACCTGGCCATGAAGGGTCACGCCGCTTCAGTGAACTGAGCAAACTCCTCTGTCTCTAGCCACACATGCATTTTAAGGTATCGATGCACATGTTTAAAAAGGGTCCCACACTGCTGCAGCACTTCTACTTTTTTTTTTTTACATAAAATTCTGTTTACCGCTTAGTTTTGGTCTGTGTTTCTTAGTTTCAAACCAATCTTTTCAAGTTGTAAGCCATTTTTATCTTAAGTACTTTGTAACTACCATGTTTAAAAAAACTGAATTAATTATGTTATAAATACTTTTGAAAGCTACAAGCTGTGGCCAAAATCATAAAAAGTGATAGTTGGGAGAACTCAATCCCAATGTTTTAATATTCTATCTTAATTAATGGCTTGACATTTTAGAAAAATGTACTCGCTAACACATATCCCTATTATGATGTCATGACTTATTTTGAATTGACTCAAGGAGGCACGGCATCCTGTCATTCCTAAAATCCTAAACCTGTCACCATGGCCGAAGGCTCAGCTTACCTACTGTATCCCGTATATCAATATTTGTTTCTTAGAAAAATTTACAATTAAGTGACTCCACTGAGTTTCAGAGCCATTGTAAGAGTCTAAGAATATTTTGATGATTATCTGGGAAATGTTGTGAAAGTATTTGGGACAGGTAAATTGTGACATAACAATTTCATATTGTCCCATGTTTAAGCAAAGGGAAAGCGCTACCCTGTCTCTGTCTGAAAGGATCAAAATCTGCCTACCTACACCTGTAGCTCACTGAACAAGTTACAGCTTGTTTGTTTAATCACAACAAAAACCAACAAGTACAAAGGTTGTTATCTTTGGACAAAGCCATGCTACCTGTTTCACTTCCAGTCATTATGCTAAACAAAGCTAACCAGCATGTCGCCCAAACTCCATAATCAAAATACAGAGCTGAGAGTGGTATCAATTTACTAATATGAATCTTTGAGAAAAACATTCCTTTAAAGAACATCACATATGCTGAGATTTCTCCTCCCAGCTGCCTTTTTTCCAGCCCTCTCAGCAGTAACAAGTTGTTTGTTGTCCTTGTTTTGTGTTTACTTTATCACCATGACAACTGAAAGCAGCCACTGCATATTCAGTCTGCATGATGTATGCAATACTGTGACAGCCAAAAGTCAAAAAGCCTCCCCTGTGACACACTCATGTTCCTGCCTACTCCGCGCCCTTTCATCCCAGAGTCTTGTTGCTTCTGGACCAAAGAAATGCATATTTGAATTCTTACCAGCCATTTACCAGAATATTTCTCTGTCTCTGCAGCAACTCCTACCGCCCCTACCACACACAGACACACACACACAGACACAGACACAGACACAGACACACACACACACACACACACACACACACACACCCTATTCCTACGCTATAACCCCTCTGCATAAATGTAACAGAACCCCAAATTATGGTCAGCCGCATGTGAAGTTAGTTTTGCTTGGGAAAAACCAAGCTGCCATCTTTAATATCATAATGTTACCAAATTATATGGTTCTAATTGGGAACCGTTTGATCAAACTTTCTGGCATCTGGAAAGCTAGCGTGCGACCTTAGCAAGGCTTCTTTTTTTTCCTCGTGTCAAGCTATGACCTTTGCTTGTCACCCAAGATAAATGAAGTAAACCACTTCACACCAAGGGCAGACCCTCACCACCATGCAGTCACACCCTGCATGTAGCCAACGGCAACAGCTCACTGTGAATATCTAGGATGGAGGTCTGTTGAGCATCTGCACACCCGAGAGACAGCTGCAAGTCAAGGGCAAACTGTGCAGCAGCAGTGCAGTGGTAAAGTTAAGAGTGACGAGCAACAATAAAACTACTAGAATGTAAAACATTTGTGGCAGCAATTCAGTTGACAGGTTTCTCCTTTATAAAGTTTGTGATGCAGGAATCTGGTCTGAACTGACAACATGCTACATGAATAATTAGTAATCTGCTACTGATGGTTTCCTACCCTTTCTTGTTTGTTGTACCTCCACATCCCAATCAGATGAGCTCAAGTATCCCTTCATGGATGTGTTTACAGTTTTTATTCTACATTGTCAATGTTTAGTTTGGTCAAGTTGATATTCTACTCCTTTGATTGACAGAGAGAGACTTGACTTTTCAACCATTTATCCATTCATTTGAGCTAATGATCTCAACTGTTTAGCTGTTAATTTATGCATATTCTCCATTCTTTTATCACTTAATTTTAGCCATTTGTTTCCACTGATGATCCATAACTTTTGGCTAATTATTTCAGATGGTTTTGTATAACTTGTATTCAACTATTTAAAAAATGTATCCTTAGCTTTTAGTTAATGTTTTGGACTGCTGCTTACTAACTAGTTTCTATGCAATCACAATGACAACATGAGGTTTTAACTGACTCAGGTTGGTGGAAGGTGCTTGTTTCATCACTAAAAGCTATATGGATGATAAAAACGATATACTGTTTATATTCAAAATTGTGTCTAGCTGCCAACATTGGGAATCACACATCTGATGATTTTCTTTTTAGATCTCAACAGGATGTCTCCCACAAACAGCGACCAGTACTATTTTAAATGGTGTTTCATAAAGTTTTACATTCTTGGGTTGCGATTTCAGTGAAAGCAATTAGCCCCTGACACGTCAAAACCTCAATGGCCTCCCCCCTCAGCATCCCGGTAGCAGCCCAAGACTTTCTTTGTTGCTAATATGCTCCTTATGGTAAATAACCACTTACTGTAAATCACCCATATGCACAGTCCACACTACTTTCATGCTTGTGTTTGTTGAAATTGGCCTGCAGCAGCAGCAGCAGCAGCAGCAGTCCGGCATGAATTTTGCTGCCTCATTACAACCACGCAAAAGCCCATTACTCCGCTCTGCCCGTGGGGAATAACACCTTTTTCTTCATTAAGCAAAGAATAAGAGCTGTTACACACAGTTTCCATTACTTTGCACTGTACGGCCCGATGCAAAATAACACCTCGCTCGCTCAGTCGACTAATTATCAATATATCTTCTCATTCTGTCCTCAGGCACATTATCCCAGGATTAAGCTAGATTCCTGTTTATTTTTTAGAAAATGTACTGCTGCCATGAATGCAACATGTTTCCCCGATAACGCTCGCCCTTAATATTTATGCGCAGCCTCTTACTGATCCCTAGGCACTTCCAAAATGTAAGTTGGCTGTTTCAAGCATGAATTCCTCCTTTCTCACCTTGCTTTAACTCAAACACAGTCTCTTCCTTATATGCAGCCAGCCAGATGTTTGAGCTGGAACGTTCTCCACAGAGGAGGCCCTCAGTGGTGTGTGCTGCTGCATGGTTGTTATTTATCTAAATTGTATTTTTTTTCTCTTGAACAGCATCCCCTCCCTATACCCCCGCCCCTTCTTTCTGCTCTCAGGGGCTAGTTTACTTTATTCCCAAAGTAGGAGGCACCCAGAGGAAAGGCTTTGCCAGCATACCCACAATTCACCAGTGGCTGACGGAGCTGATGAAGTTGAAGTGGACAGCTGCATAAATCACGGGCCTATGGTGTTAATAGGTGGCAGTATAAAATCAAGCGCAGACCACCCATGCTGCGGGGCAGGAATAGGAGCATCAAGTCATATCTACCGTGCAGCACTGTACAGCCATCCCAAACACTTAAACCCCCTCCCCTTGCTTCAGGCCTGTTCCAGTCCAAGGGGCTCTCTTAGCAACACAGGAAAGGCCCGTCTGGCATCCGCGGTGCAGTGATTCATATTTGGCACTTTCATAAAGGTTCCAAGCTGCTGGAGTTTTTTCGGGCCCATTGTCCAACGTTGTCACTCCTCAAGCAGCCCTTTTCCGAAAAAACCTATAAACATTTCAAGGCCAATAACCAAACGGGAGCCTGTGTGCTTTTTCCTCTTTCATATGAAGATCGCAGTGCGGCGTAGAATACGTTTTGTTTTTTTCTTTCCCCCTCTTCACATTGAGGAGAAAAGGCTGCACACTCACTATTACCCTGATTTTTTTTTTATTCTTCGTGTGTGTTGTATATTTCCTTGTATGAATGGAGAGGTCCTTGAGCTCATTCAGTAGAGCTCCTAAGAGAGGTGTGAAGGTGGCTGTTTGCAGGGCCCCTTGCTTTGTAAGAGGGGAGATAAAACACATAGCATAGCATGAGGGGGCGGACCCTCATCGCACAAAGCAGAGCATATTGCTCAATGACAAGGCGTAGGATCCCAGGGCTTTAAACACAACAAAACTCTACCTCTGGTGAAGGGCCTATGTGCCATCAGGTCCGACCGTGCATTGGGAGATTTAATGTAGACCCCCCACCACCAGCAGCACTCCCTGTCTCCTCTATGTGTCCCATGACTATCACATATGTTGAGTTTGCTGCAAGTTTCCTCGCAGTGCAATGGTAAGGGGAAAAAAAACACAAATCAATTTAGCTAGAGTATCTGTTTCTTATTTTCTTCTCAAATTCAACCTCAATCTGTTACATACTTAATAGATCCCACGCTATCATCATGACTTGTTTATATTATATATTATTGCATGCTGTTAACACATACTAGAAGTGCTATCTTGCTGCTACAATCACACCACTTTTAGTTTTACCTACCTCTTATTACATACTGTGTTATTACATTATCATTTTTAACTTTCTCTTTATATCTGTACTTCTTTCTTTACTTTGTCCTTCGTCTCAATTTGACTCAATTCTCTGGTGCTGTGAATTGAGCAAATTAATCAGGATCTTCTTAATGTAATTCTGTCATGTTTTAAGAACAGCTGGTGATAAACCTGATCTCAAAGTGATCAAAGTATTTTTTATCACTTTTTTCTTCATATTCCTAAAGCTCCTTATCTGATTTTTGGGCCACTTGGGGCCAGTGGAAACAAGCTGTGAACAAAACATTGATCTTATTTTATCTCTCCGATCAATGTTCATTGTTCATCAGCTAGTCCCTAACTTTGTCTGCCTGCTCTTTGGTGCTGGGTAGGGAGCATGCAGTTCATTTACTATGTTTTCAGAGCTAAAAAACTGCAATAGGAGGGAACAAAAACAGCAAAGTTACAAAGCCAAAAAACAAAGGAAAAATAATTAGCTGAAAGATAATGGTGACACTGAGGAAACAGGTGGAGTTGGGTGTTAAGTCATAGGCTGGTCAGGAATAAATTAATCGTTATTTTTCAAGAGAAATCCCAGCAATGTGTGTGTGTTCCCTCTCCTGTAATGTGGGACCTTCCTATGTTTCTGTTTGATATCATTGTAAACTGAATTTGTTTTTGTTTCAACTAATCAAGTCAAGGGCAAAAACAATCACACCCGGAAATCACTTCCCCAAAGCAACCATTTTAGAGTCTGAGAAGCATCACCTGCTGCCCTCTGTCTTTACTGAGTATGCACCTCAACCTCTGGCTGAAACCTCTGGCTCCGGTGCACTCAAGCTGCTACACTGTGTCCTTTACGGCCTATAAATGGCTTGAGGTCATCTCTCATTAAACTGGAGTGTGCAACAAAATGGCTCTTGGCTGCCTCTGCCACAGATGATAAAGCCCGAGTGTTTATTGCAACCTGTACGCCTCTCTCTGCCCAGGTGGGCTGACGTAGGGGGAAATAAAATAAATGATGTCAATGTTTGTAATGATGCAGGAGGATAAGTACAGTTTGTACTTTATGTTTGTGGTTAATGTCAGAAATGAAGCCGATTAACCTGTCAGAGTCCCAGCTGCTATAAGAAAAGGGCTCTACTTGAATAATGAGTGTGACGTTCTGTTTTTATGGGGGAATTTGTAGTTTTGGCAGATTCTATAAATGGTCGCTTGTGGCATTATTATGTGTGAAAAGGTAGTAGTGGTATAATTGTTTTGTTTGATTAAATAAATATGTAACATTGAAATGTTTCATGGCAATCTTCCAAATAAAATGTTGATTTAAACTATTTAGCTAAGTAGCTCAATATGCAGACGCTCACTGAAATATACATGTTTTAAGTTCTAAGGGAGAAGAATGTGGAATTAATTTGTATCAGTATTTATGAAGGAGCCTCAAATAAGTGTTGTTTTGTTGTTTTTTTCCTTCTTTCTCTCATCATAGACCAAGCATGGTTGGTGTTGGCTACGTGACTTAGCAGGTGTGTTACTGTGGCCAAGCCAGCAGTTTGTGGTGTTTGAGCTACTGCCAGTGGTCAGAGCTGGGGCTGACCAATGACCACAGCTTAGTGGTAGAAAGTGGTGGGTGTATGCTAGTTATCCACCAGAATGTACCTATTTTTTTTTATGTATATTGTACAGTCGTATGCATATTCAAATATTGATACAGAGTTAATTGAAAACATAGCTAAATTTATACATCTATACATTTTCATAAATTGTTTGTTGGCGCTAACAGGTCCCAGTGTTATTGGAGGAGAATCAGTCTGAAACTATGAATGTCTGTGTCAATGATGCTCTGCTGGCTGCATTTTAATTCTTATATATTCAGCACATTTTCAATTTCCCTCACTTATAAGCTTATAGCACATGCAATTTATTCTTGGTGAGTTTGTTTTTAAAGGAAAAAGACAGCTTGTTACCAAATTGCAATTATAGTTTGAGATTTTCCTGTGATTCTAAACTTTCCAGGATCAGGCATATCCTACAGCAAATCTCCCTGGGAAACTCCAGATTTCTTTGCCAGAGTAAAGTTTAAATTTAAATACATAACTGTGGATAATCAATCACAAAATGTTTCCCTCTGATTTGGGAAGGGAGTCATGAACGTCCAATTAAACCTCTTGTTAAATTGCCTGAAAACCTGGCTTTTGTAGTTAGTTACTTTTATTCAATTAAATGAATGATAAGCTGTCATCTTAGCTTTACATTAATGGTGGGATGCCATTGCAACTGAAATAATGGCATTTTGAGGTCAGGTTAAGAGAAGGCGTCTTTGTTTGAGTACATTAGATAGTGTTTAGGAAACAAACATATTAGAGCAGACAGACACATGAGCACACCTTAAGCTAAAAATCCCAGGTGTCCCCAGTTGTTACAGGGAAAAGTATTCTGTGAAGAATATTAAGTAATGTAGCTAATAAAACTAGCACACAAGAAATTATCCATCATTTGCTTACAATAAAGAAGTAACATCAGTTCAATGTCCTGTATGCACTCAGGTATACTACTGTTGACAGAATTGCAGTCTTTGCTTACACACTCGTGTCTGTAACCACAACGCACACCTGCTTGTATTTACATTTCTGCTGTTGGCAAAATATTGAGTTGCTACGCTTAAATAAATTAGTTTAGCTTGAGTAATCTTCTCTTTTTAAATGAATGAACTGCTCCACAGTCAACCGCACACCTCATCCTTATTCATCTTGACGTGACGTCCCACCCAGCAATGACATCATGCCATGAAGAAAAGTGACTTCATCCGGTAAACTGAGCAGTGAACCTATCAGACTGCGGATGACTTTGGGCCTGTTATTTAATGTTGTCATGGGAGATGTGGCGGCATTCACAAGAGCCAAACAAAAGGCCCTTTTGTCCCTCCGTCCACATCTGTCCGGAATCCCCACCCCTAATTACCAAGGTTAGTCTTTGGAAGTGACAGCATAAATATTAAACTGTCAAACTCTGTCCTGTTGGCAACACCTTCCAGCGTGAGTCACTGACTGCAGAGGTCGACGGAAAAACAACACTTTCTTTCTCTCTGCGGAGCTGCAGGGCTGGTCAGAGCCGAAGAAACGTGAGCACCTTAACCTTCATTCTTGCTGTTAGAGAACTTGTCTTTTAACCTATATTTTTGTATTTTTCGCATTTGTGTATTAAAGTTATAGTTATACATTTGGGGGAATACATGTATTAACTTTCTTGAGAGTGAAATGAGATGATTGATACCAATATATTGTCTGTATGTTAAATATAAGGCTAGAACCTATTGCCAGTAAGCTTAGCTTAGCATAATAGCTGCAGCTGGTGACGGGAAACAGCTAGCCTGACTGTCCAACAGCAAGAAAAAGCTGATATAACAAATCTGACAATGTTTGCTATTATTTAATTACTTTAAACTTTTGCTTTTTGTACTCCATTGTTTTTTTTATTATCGACCAACATACACATACACTGATACTGATTTATCTGCATTAAACAAATATTGACTGATTTCAGTCAAAGCCGCTGGGTCTAGTTTTATATATACCTTACAGACGTCGGTGTTATTGTTGTTCTCACCTAACTCTCAGCATGAAACCCAAATCATGGAACTATTGCTAAAAGGGAGACCAGCATATTGCAGCATGTGTCTTTTTAGAAAGGAAAAAAAAAGATTAAGTTCAGATATTTGACAGTTTTTTTTGTTGAAAAGAAAGTGAAATTGCAGGCTGTCAGTTGCACAATGTTTTTTTTCCCTTTACTGTTATTAAAGGTGGAACACTCTGGTAGCCTTAATCATTTTACAGACAAAGTCTGGGATTGCGGCTAAGGCAAAGTTTCTCTCCTGCAAATCCATCAGCGATGATCTTTTCAGATGTGGGTGATACCTTGAGTCGGAGGAATACAGCTGTACTGACGTGCATAAAACCTAAACAAACTTTGCTGACAAGACAGAGAGCTGTGCAAACAGAAGATTAGAGGGGAGATGAAAGAGGAAGGAAGCCCGTTCAGTCATTTAGTGGATGCCAGTAGTCTGTGGTTTTTGTTGCCACTGTTTCCAATGGAAAATCCGAATACTTTAAGAATTCAGAATCTAAATTAAAGAAATGCTTTACTTCCCAAGATAAATATACATACAGCTGTTGATATTAATAAGACCGAGACAAACTGATAATATGTTTGTTTTCAATTTGTCATTTCTAATGGGTGGGCCTGACAGGGTAAGGGCTGAAACAATTAGTCATTTTAATAGATTTTTCCAACAATTTGCTCTCCAAATTATACCACAAAATCCGCAACTCCTCCATGCCCTATAAAAGACCCAATGTTTCTGATCTGACGCCTCTATTGGGAGGATGACATTGTTTGTCTGTGCCTTCCAAACCATTACAAATTATGAATCTGTATCATTATGTGACAAAGATGACAAACAGGTTAGGTTTAGTTAGTGAAAGATCAAGGTTTGGGTTAAAATGACTACTTTGCAAAAGCTAGGGGTGCTTCATCATTGTGTTTGCAATATTAAAAGATGCAACTACTTTTATAATCGATCAATTATTTTAAGATGAAATAACCAAAATCACTTTTTCTGTCTTCTCAAATTTCAATGTTTGCATTAGCCTCTGGACATTTTTTAACTTGGCCAAAAGGAACGATATGGTTTGGCAAAAAAAAAAGTGGAATCATAAATGTCTGTGCTTTAGGAAATTCTGCGTCCATGACTTTGAATACCATTTTTCTTATGTTCCCAACAAAACAAACTTTTTTAAAGATGCCATCTCGGGCTCCAGGAGCATTTTCTGACATTTTGAACATTTCATCAAATCTAAAATCGACAAAAATTGTTGCAGCAAAAAAAAAAGTGAAAAAAAGTTTTGTTTTACAAAACGTGTATCAATGGAAAAATATATGTAAACTTTTTGTGACACTTTTTGTACAGTAGGCATTGTGCTGTGTGTGTGTGTGTGTGTTTGCTTTTTTCCCATGACTTGAAGAGCATGAAAGGACACACAGTGAGCTATCCTGATAGCTACTCCTCTTTAGTGAGGCAACAAAAGTGCCCATCGTGTTGTTTGGTTAGGTTTGCTGTAACCCCCACATGCTCCATCACGCAGCAGCCAAACACAAACGAACAAACACTTGTCAGCCAGGGTCGGTTGCTAAACAACTATGGTAGGCATCCTTGGAGATTAGCTGCACTGCCCTGGGTCTTTAGGACCCCTGACTGTGCTGTGGGCTGGCCATGCCCTGCCTACAGAGAAGTGTGACGGAGAGACCTGACAGCTCTGCTGCCTTGCCCAAGGACACGCTGTCACTGAAAAATAATAAGAGAGGGACTCAGTGGTGCTGGGGCCGTCAACAACACCACGGCCCCTGCTGGACGATAAGAAAGAGCCTTCCAATAGAGGGGCCGACAACAAAAGGGCCATGTTAAATTAGGCATTTAATTCAACACTCGGTCACAAGGGCAAAGTAATCGGGAAGATCGGAAGAAAACATTTTAAGAGGGCAAGAAAGGACAGAGTGTCAGATAAGCCCACAGAAATGACCTTTGGTTATGGGAAGAACTACTGAACACAAACTGCGTCTAAACAGAGTCGGTGTAAAAACACATTAAATGGCGTGACCACATTTGGAGCTTGATACGAAAATAAAATTATATTTTGCAACAGTCGAAAATGGAGAGTCTGACAGGAAATAAATACCCAAACCACCAAATCTGGTCTGAACCTCAAAGCCAAAAGAAAACGATGGGCGAAGGCAAATTACATTTGTCTTCTAAAATATTCGGAGCACATCAAGTGTGATAGGATTTTAGATTAGATTTCTGTGCTGTTACCATAGTGTAGAACTGCAGGGCAGGACACAATGGCCAGAAACAGTACCCAGGTAGGATAAAACTGTAAGCTTTCTGTATAAAGATAGTTAAATTAAAGCTTAAGTTAGTGGGACGCAAGCTGCACTCAGAAGCTACACTGGGAGGATGGGACTTCATCTGGTAACCTGTTGAAACTTGTAATCTCTTGAAGTGTGTCACATTACACAGTGACACCCCTCAGGATGCCAGCGCTGCTCTATGCCTCAGAGTGTCAGGGCTCAGAGTGTAAGGCCCAAACGCCTCGGCAATGAAAAAAACATGATTTACAACATCGGTTTGAAGAAATGACATGAGTGAAGTCATCTGGCATGCACCCGTTTCCTCAAATCACAGCCTTGCAGTGCTTGTTTTGAAAACTCTGAATTTGCAGTTGTTGTTATTTTATGATTTAATTACAAGTGTAAAGCTCAGAGGTATTGCAGGAGTTTAAAGGAGAGCTGCTCTCTCAGCGCTGGCAGAGCAGAGGATAATTATAGGGAGGGAAAAACCTCGTCAGAGTCAGTGGAATTCACTCTGATTTATTCAAGAGTGAAAGGATTCCTTGTAAGCCTTAAATACATTTTAATTGCAGTAAGCTGTCCAACACAAGAGACCCCCCATCCCCTCCCCCCCGGTGAGTTGGGAACTTTGATTAGGGCGCACTCACACTAGGGCCGTTTGCCTGTTCCGTGCTGCAGGAAGATTCAGCATGTTTCCTCCCCTCCCCACTCCCCCCGCTGGCCCGTGGTCACACTGCTCGTGGCCTGGGCACGATTGCACCTTGCCTACGTCACCATGCGCGTTTAGGATTTGGAGCGTAGTATACTTGTAGGCTATACGACTGTTTGGAATATTAAGGCAGCGGACGTTAACGGACTATGCATCCTTAATAAATTCACGTCAGGAACGCCGCCTGTGCACTTGCTTGTGCGCGTGTCATCTCATTAGCATCTGTACTTTGGCCAGCTGTTCCGTGCTGGAATACAGTTGGCATGGTCACACTAGCCAAACGTTCTAGACTTTAGTATGCTAATGATCTTTGGCACGGGGGCCACGACCATAGTATGAGTGCCCCCTTAGATTACAAAAAAAAAGATTGGATGGGGGTACTAAGAAGCCACAGGGGTCCCCACACTCACACAAAATACTTCATTTATATACTTGAAGGAGTTTTCAATGCAAAACACGCACCACAATAAGTCACACACATACACTACGGCACAGCTGCTTATAACGTGAGGATTTGTCGGAAACACAAAGCCTGGTTTTATAGGCAAACCAGAAAATAATGGGTGTAATGCTTGTAAGTGCTGAGTTTAAACACAAAAGTAAATTGATAAGAAGGAGAAGCCTAATTGACACACTGTGGAATGCGTGTTTCCGATATCCTTTGGCAAAACAGCCTCCTGCCCTCATGTCTCGCTTGTCAAGTCATGTTGTGGTATTTATTGGTTTGATTCCTGTATTTTATCCTCTCTAAACGCCTATACCCTTTGTGTGTATGTGTGCTTCTGCTTTCATGCATGGATGAAATCCCCTGTATTTTCACTGTAATATACTGTATTTCTAAATGCATGATATCAATCAATCGAGTTTATTCATTCAATTTTCATGAGACAAGCGTAGACTCAATGTGCTCTAAAAAAGTACAAAATAAGGATAAAACTTATATTACATATTGATGATAAAACATAAAAAATGGATATACAATGTTGCCTCTCAACCACACACAATTTAAACCAAAAGCTTGTGAACAAATACATGTTTTTAGTCTGCCTTTAGAAAGATAAACCGTTGTAGCAGAACTAATTTCATTTAGTAGAGAATTACAGGAGAGTAGGACTATAAAATCATGATAGATATTAATAATAATAAAATAACAGTAAATGTGCTATATCTAAAGTTTCTGGCAAATTATTGGGTCATTCTTTTTGCCAATAAGTAACTTAGCTTTTAGCAGAAATTGCATTTTGTCTCAGGCCAAGCAATGTCACACTGAACACTAAAACAATGCATAATTGACTTGTGCGGTGCTTCATCTCCCTTTGGACTAATCAGAGTAATTTTTTAAATGGGAAAATGCATCATTACCTCAGGTTTTTGCAGAATTAAATCAGCAGTGTTGTAGGGCTCGGCTACAAAGATCAGTTTTATTCTTACAAATGCCTGACAATTAGACACATGATAAGTTAACTGGACATCTAATCCATGAGAATGAAGGAGGAATGACAAAAGACGTTCCTTCATAATATGATCATTGGCGATCGCACACAGTGCATCGACAAGTCGGAGGCAGTCTGCCCTGCTTTCATCATGCATGGGGTTTATTAGAAAGCACTTTCTGGCCGGCCCTGCCCCTCTGCATGTGTGTGCCCTGGAGAAATGGCCCAGTAAAAGTTCTAAATGAGCACTAGACAGGTGTCAGCAGTGTTGGTGGAAAGACAAATCTGTCCACGGCATTCGATACTTTCTCTGCAAAGTACAGAAAGAAAACCGCCTGGGCGGACAGGGAGAACGATAGAGATGGATGGAGGGGAGTCAGCGAGGGAGGAACATTTTGAAGGGGAATGAGTACCTTTGTATGTACACTTTCTCTTTTTCCCCCTGTTCTCTCTGTCTAATTGACAGTTTGACAATCTACTATTAAGAAACATTACATCAATCCAATCAACCCAACTTTTCAGAACAATATAAAGGAATACCGGTTTAAGGCAACAACCATATGTTTGGCTTCAACATGGCGAAACAAACTCATGCATCACATATAAGAACAAGACTATGGGAAACTAAGGTCTGTTGAATGAGTGACACAAGGGGTGGTAAGATAGAAACTTTATGTCCTCAAGAAATGAGGTTCTACCAGAGTTTTTAAGACCCCTGCACAAGTTGAAGCCTGCCTTGTGGTGCTTAGGCCCTGAGGAAGCAGAGGGCCAATAATTGAGCTGAAAGGAATGGAGGGAGGGAGGGAGGGAGGGAGAGAGTCCAAAACAAAACTCCAGCTAATTCCCCCCCCCCCCTCTTTTTTTTTACAGTAACCATCTCCTGCCGCAGATATTTTGGCATTAAATCCAAGCGGCTTTGGGGTGGAAGTATTCATGTACTTGTTTCATGCCTTTTTCCCCACAAGAAAAGAACGATAACTCCCAAGCAAGCAGCATACAATATTCAGCATGCCTTTGACATAAACTGTCCTGCAGGAACAGTGAAGTGGTGAAACAGACTTAACAGTCTTTTGGACGACAATAATTGTACACAACCGATTTAAAAGTCATTAGTCAAACATTCCGCTGGTGGTTTCTGACTTTTTTTCCAACCAAATCTTCTTCTGTGTGATAAACTAGGGCTAGGCATTAGATATAGTGAGAAAAAAACTCAAATGGAAGCGGTGACCTTTGCTGGTCAAGGTGGGATGATCTCATGTGGCTTCAGGCCCCGTCAGGCTGTGGTGGTGTGGGCTGATTGATCTGAGCCTGTCAAAGGTGTGATGGCTCAGCAGTTTGTCTCAACAGACAGATCATTCTGCTACGGTCGCTCCGTCTCCTTCAGGGTCACAACCTGAGCGGGACAGGAAAGACCCTGCAGGCTCTGAATCACTCAGTGGCAAAGAACTTCTGCATCTGAATGAATGTTCTCTCTCTCTCTCTCTCTCTCTCTCTCTCTCTCTCTCTCTCTCTCTCTCTCTCTCTATTTCAGTCACCATTTCAACCTTATGTCTGTCATGTGGATTGCAATTCATTTTTGCATGTCTCAAAGATGAGATTGAACTACTTTTTCATATCGTCAAACATTCTGAAGTATTACATAGCTCGATAGCTGTCAGTTAAGTGTGCATAGGGCTGCAACTAACACAATGTTTGTATGACTGATACCTCATTTGTCAATGTGTTGATACATTTTTTGCCCACCACATCAAATTTCCAGAGACCAAGGTGTCTTGTTGCTGATTTTTTTTTGATTCACTGATATTCTTATTGTTTTTAGGCATACTGTTTTTATTTATTTGATACTTTTCTTATCTGTATTATTACAAACTCCTTGTATTGTCTACATTTTGATGTTTCTATATTTTCATACGTCATATTTCTAAATCATACTGTTTTTATTTAAAGCTACATGTACCAAACCAGATTAAACAGGTCTGTGTGCAGACTGATATTAGTCATAAAAGAAAACACATTTTAAGTATTGGAGTGTAAAACTTCATCCACGAATCTCCCATTTGGAAACAGCAGCCTATATTGGGGTTGATTTGACTTGGCTGAGTATCCCGGGCCTCCTGATGAGATGCTCAAGAACGCGGCAACAGAAGAAAAAAGAGGAAACCAAGAGTTAGAGCAAACCACAGGCATTCTCCTTGGAAAGTCTTAACCTGCCTCTGGATTGATCCCCTCCAACAAAGGAGAGCTTTGATGGGCTGATGCACCGGCTTGTAATGAATATCACCGACAACATCTTCACACCTCCTCCCACGCACCGCTGAAACGACACAATGCCCTATGTCAACAGATGCTCAGTAGTTCTGAAAGAAGTGTGTGTCGTTTCTCAAATATACAAGGTGCGTGCACGAGCACTCGCATGGATACTCAAACAAATAGACATCCCCGAAAATTAGACATCATATGCTCTTTTAAGAACATAAACATATTAAGAACTTTTAAAACGAACATTTCACGTTTCCATGTGTCCTGCTCTGAACCTCCAAAGAAAGCACTTTCCAGAATTTCAGTTTTAGTATATGTCGATGATGTGGCCTTTCTGCCGGCTTTCCCTTACAGCTGATTTTACAGATGTTGGTTTTAAGGGGGTGTTGGTGATGCTGCAGAACAATCAATTGTCAAATTCACTTTGTCAAAATCAGTGAATATCTCCTCACGATTCGCTATCTGTCCGTACTGTGTGCACGCTGAAAATAAATACAGTGTCTCTTAAAACACAGCTTAGGCTTTGTAAACGGTCATGTTGCAATCTATGGTGGGAAACCTTTGTTAACATAATGAAGTTTTACATGCCAGTTTACAGAGCTTAGGCTGTGCATTAACACCCACATATTTCACTGCACGTCACAGTACAGACAGGTAGTGGCTCGTGAGGAGATACTCACTGATTTTGACAATAAGAGAATTCGACAACTAGCATTCTCCAGAATGGCTGACTGGCTGCACCTTTAATGTGCCTCATTTTGTACTGAGATGACAGAGCAATCATCCTCCCCTCCATTCCCTCTCTGTTCATGTGAGGCTTTTTGATGGCTGTGCTTTTTTTCAGCTCTTCAGGATTGCACGAATGCCACTGTCTTGTTTTTTTTTGTAGATATGATATCTACATTTGTACAACTTTAAAACTTTACCCTTTTTTATGATGCCAAGCTTTTGGACCTGCCTTTGAGTGTGGCCATGCAGAACAGGTATAAACACTACGTTATGAATAACTTCATGTCCTATGAAGTAGATCTTCTCAAGATGATCCATGTTCGTAGGTGCACAGCAATTAACATTCATAACCTGAATTAAAATCTGGTGTACAACCCATTTTCCTGTCAGTTTTGGTCTCTCTCATCTGTACTTGTCTCTATTCGCTGTCAAGTGGCAAAACCGACCCGAAGGTCTGCGAAATAGAACATAACAATACATTTTATAAATGAACATCGTATCCTCCTGCCTTGTCATTGGTCATTGGTTGGCTCAGAAGGACCTTAGGCGATCTCTTCCTTTAATAAAAGCAACTTGTTCCGTGAGAGGCACAATTAAAGAGTGGGAGGCAGAAAGATTACACATAGGCTTACAGGCACCTCTGAATGACTCAAGAGCAGACTGTTCAGCAGCTGGTAAAATTATCCACCATTGTCACGAAACATTCAAAGCCAATCTTTCCCTGCTACGCACCCACCTCTCCCTCTCCCCACTAGGTAACCTCTGCGGGGGTTATATAAAGTGGAAGGGAGACTGAAAACAGTTCTGACATTTGGGCAAAGTGAAAAAAAGCACTCAGTCTGGCCGCTGTCAGAATAGATAAAGCCACAACAGTCTTCTTAAGTCAGGGAACATCAAGCATAGTAGATTAGTGCGAAGGAATCGGGTAATAACTTTAACACATGACATCTTACCACTTTCCATCACATATGCAACTTCAAAGGGGGAAATATGGTATTTATTGATGGGCCCATAATTCAGTTCTCCTCTGAAGCAGGTCAGATTTCATTGGACAGGGCAGGGAGAATGAAACCAGATGATCCAAGGCCTGGGCCCCAAACTCTGGCTGAGCTTTCACTTTAGGCCCACAGGTTGTTGGGTCAAATCCTGCTAGGGGAGAGCCCTATCCACCCTGGATCTTGGGGCAGAGAGGAATAACAACAACATTTAGACTAGTGGTTCCCAACAGCTCTATCAGATGAGCTCAAGCAAACCTTCATCGACACCGTCCGTCTAGTTCCAAGTGTGTGCATTTCAATTCATCTCAGTGGATGTTAATATAGTGTAAAGGAAACTGATTTACTTGATTGATTCGATGTTTTTGTCACATTTCCATTCCTGTTACAACTAATGTTTTTAACTATGTATTCATGACTTATATCTAATTATTAAAACTGTGTATTATTTTTTTAAATATTAAAGACCTACTTCACCGGTGGGAATATGAAGGTGTATTGAACTCTGAGATCCTATGTAGTATAAACGTGCAATTTCTTTTAAAATTGGTTCATCCTAGCCTGAGAAAAGGCAAAAAGAGTGTTTTAAGTCTCACTGTCTAACCCTACATTGTACTGGTGTGACATCACACCACTACAAATGTAGGGTTCCCTTGGCCCAGGACAGCTGGGCCAAGGGAAGACTGGGGAAAGACTGAGGGAAGAAAAACCTCATTCATCATTATATTACAATAACGATTTTATAATGATAGAACGCCGGTTCTGCATGGGTGAAGTATTCCTTTAACTAGTTTACTAGTTTTCATAACTGAAAACAACATGGCTTTAAGTAGTTATAACCTACTGGGGTGTGTACTGGACAGTCAGTGGAGATAGCTTACTAGTTATTGTTCAAGTAAATTAACCATCATAGATCAACATCACATCAAATTATATTTCTATTAGGATCTGTATTTTTCCTTGACACAAATATCTATATGTATTTGATGTGACAATACTTTGATGATCCAAATACATTCTGGAAATGGCAGAGTAACCCCCTGGGGTGCAACTTCTGGTGGGGAATCACTGCTTTAGTCACACACTACTATCCAGCAGAACAATCTTGGTTTCGAATCTGTTTTTCTCAGTCTAAACACGACAAAGTAACCATGCAATGTGATTATGTTTAGCATTACTCTTCCCTTTTATACCTTACAAATGCAACTGAGTTTTGAAGTTATTTAGTGCAGCATATGTATTTTGTCCCACCAGCAGATTTAATACATTTTTTACTCAAAAAAACACACAGCCTCTAACACCTGACATGCAACACGTGACTGCAGAGAGGAGAGCAACTGGCTTGTTTGAGCAATCCGTCCCATCTCACAGAAGAAAAAAAATGCCAAAGGGATTTCCACAAAGCAAACACTGGTTAGCCTCGCTATTTAGTGTGGAGAGCCACCACAGCCAACAAGTTCCCTTCCCAAAAAAATAGCTCAGTCTGCCCCCGATAGGGCACCAGTGTGGGTGCTTGAGTGTGTAATCCATATGATTCTGCGTTGGCCCAGATAGCTGAGGCAATGAATAATTTGCTGGCACAGATCCATGCTGGATGTGGTTTGACTCTTTGCTGTGGATTTTTCTCCCAAAGGGGGGGATGGTGGTTTGACTATCAATTACAGTGGCTGGAGCCCTGCAATCTGAGATCCTATGTGATTCATCCATGCCTTGCCTGCATGCTTGACTGGTATTCATGTTCTCTCGCAAAAATCACCACACAGCTTAAAAAAAAACTGTCACGTCTATTGTTGTCATTTCGTTGCCTGCCGCCAGTTGTTTCACATCGTTGAAAGCATCTGTGTCAGCTACAAAATTCTGAAAAGATGGCAGACATCAAGAGCGCAGAATTGGAAGGAAAGCATTGACAGTTGCGTCCATAGTATAAAGAGTACATTTGCTCTGTTACTGTTTAGATACAGCTGTTTGTGATGTACTTTGCATTCCTGAGCTCTCCAGTGTCTTAATTTCCCCCACGGATAAATGAGATGAAGTCATGCGACTGTATTTTCCAATGCACTTTTGATGAAGTTTTATTGAAGAGCAATTTTTCAGCAACCTGAAACATCTGCCTTTAATGTCTGGTTTATCCCTCAAAATCAAGCAGGATGGTTTTTGTATAGACCATTTTGGAGTGACATACAGAGGCATACGTCAGAAAATCACTGTTAAACGGACGCCAAATTTCCACCGACATTCAGCCTCATTGGGCCCAAATGCAACGCAGCCAGAAGAAGACATACTGCAATTTAAGTGATGGACAGGGCCACAATCACAGAGAGGCCCCGATGTTCACAAACTCAGCCAAGTTGTGTCCTTGTTTTGGTATATGCAACTTCTACCATCAAGAACTTTTAGCAGGCTAGCTAGTAGCTACCCTCACTGGCAACTGAGAACCCTGTTGTCAGCTTAGCCGTAACACACAGTACATTCATTCCTGATCAGTAAAAGGTACAGAAACAATCACTATCTGGTAAATCCATTGTATATAAGAGGCTGCTGAGCCATTAACCAGTTAAAAAGAGCTTTTTCTAGTGTTGTACTGAACCGAACTTAACAGCTTGAACCAGCAACAGTTTTAGCAAATCAAAAGGCGTATTCTCAAAGTTATAATTCAGGTGTATTTCTTTTGCACTCTTTAAATTGTTAATATATACCCCTGCAGTCATGTAGCCGGGTACTTTTCGTGCAAAAGACCACTTTTACATTGCTTATTGGAGAGCAGGGAGTGAGTAACCCTCCAAAAGAAATGTCAGCCGTTGCTCTTTGAAACAGTCATTCATGAGGCATTCTTTGATTGCTCATTGGACAAATTGATATGGAGCGAATACAAGAGGGTCTTAGCACGCACACGGTGACGCGCACACACACGCGCACACGCACGCGCACACGCACACACACACACACACACACACACACACACACACACACACACACACACACACACACACACACACACACACACACACACACACACACACAGGGCTTCCCGGTAGTGTACGGGGCCTCTTATTGTGCAGCTCAGCCATCTGTCTCACAGCAGTAGGTCCTAGTTACCTGTTGTACTCTTTCTTACCCTGCTCATTCACCAATTCAGCCTCAGTGCCAGCAGCCCCTTTTCACCATCTAGTTTAGCAGAGAGTTCTCGAAGACAATTTCTCACAAAAAGAGGGATCCAAGTGTGAAGAAAACAACAACTGGAAACCGGAAGCCTTTCTGAGCTGCTTGTTCAAACCTTTTAAGTATACGTTATTACAACGTGTGACCTTTCTGATTATTTGGAATGGTTTTTATTTGATCTGTGCAAACAAAAAAACGTATGGAAAATTCCTCAAGTCCTCTAAGATTTCAAACGTGAGCCACGTCACTGTCAGAGGCTTTGGCGATGGCCGAGGTGGATATTGAGAGTGATGGGGGACAGATGCTTCTCCTTAGAGCATAGGAGTTTTTTTTGCCCATGGCCCCCGCTCAGATAAGATGCTAAGTTTACGTTGCAGCAGTCTGCAGCAGCCTTAGAAGTCAGTTGGATGTCCAGACCTGTAGCATATGGAGTTAGTTAAAAGCAGAGCGGCGAGCCCCGGGCCCTTTCTGTCTTGTACGCGACCAGCGGTGAGCGCTCGCCCTCACTGAGACATTTTTGTTTCGATCGCTGCAGGCAGAATGAGGCTTCAAAGATTACAGTCAAATTTATGTTTTTTTGAACGTGGGAACAAAAAAAGCTGGCATCTCATAACGATGAAAGGATTCCTGAGAAGGTGCTTTACCTGCAAAAGCATTGCAGGCTTCTTGGAGGTTGACATTCAGGTTTATTAAGTGGCTGTTTACACATAATGCATCAAAATGCATGGTTATGAATGTCAAAGTATGGTAATGCATGTAGACGTATCTGTGTATGTACAACACTATTAAAGCAAATTCCTTTTGTAGTCCACAACTCAGCAGGCACTATATTGACTTTAGAAAGTCAAATTCCCAGAGGATTGGCTAAACGTGTGCAATGCTTAACAAACATTTATTTTCCATTTCAGTAAATCCAATTAAACATTTTCTAAAGTGCTGAGCAGCTGTTTGTGTGTGACGTTCACTCTAATGACCCTTAGTTAACTTTCCACCTAATGCGGTCATTATCATCGAATAACAGGAAGTTCATTTTCCTGTTCCTAAACTACCCAACCTTTTCTGACCAATGACCTCTCAGAATAAGGGGTCGGGCCCAATTATAAGCAAGCTGCTAATAGTGCTCTATTGAGTCCAGATGTTGCTAGCGTCCATTAGTTAGCCTCACTGCACAGAGTAAATGACCACAACAAACTGGTTTGGAGTGGGACTAAAATACAAAGAGAAACATTGTCTGGCCACAAATGTTTCTCATCTACTGCTTTTACATTACATTTGGTAAAATACAATCATGCTTATGCTGCCTTAAATACATATGGGATAAATTCCATGGGATCATTGTTTTGATCCGTCCCTTTCACATAACATGTATTCATTTGATGCATTGCGAGTATAAAAAACAGATTATTAGTGCAGCTTTAACATGCGTATGCCATGTATGTATTTAAACAGATTCATCCAAATTGTAAAAAGAACCCGCTATACCCCATACCACCGGCACCGCAACTTATTTGAAAGTGAGCTCTTCCTCTCATGACCTCATTTTAATTTTGCTATACCTTAATTTCTCATTTCTTACAAGTAGGAGCTTACATGTCCTTATATGAATGGCTATTTTTGTATGTGTCATCAGGGTGTGTTGTTGTTGTTGCTGGTGTTCCCAAGAGCTTGGTGGGAGAACTCTTCACTCTCAAACTGTCAAAACACGTCTTCTTTCCTGGCTTCATATGTTAGGAGCAGATGAGAAAACGGCACAGTCAGTCTTGTTCCTGTCTAAACAAACATTACATTTTAAGGTTTGTATATTTTAACATTGAAAAGGCGACACTGCTGCAGACGCATAAATTCGTGGCTGTTCGGTTGACGTGTAAGTCGTCAGTTGGAATGGCACATAAAGACAGACTTTACAGTGATGCAGTAAGGTGTGTGTAATAACTCATGCAGGGTAGCTCTCTATTTGGCCAAGACACAAGCAAGTATGTGCTTAAGGTTGGTTATGGTTATATCTTATTTGTTTGAAATGAATTGATTTATTTTTAGTTTAGCTCTCAAAACAGAGCTGATCATATAAAGGAATAGTTTATATAATTTTTTCTAATTGTGTCTTTATACACATCTCCAGAGGTTTAATATAAAAAGTATAAACTAAGAAAAAAACTCCTATGTTAGTCATGTTTCTTGGTAGAGAGTCGCTTCTAGGGTTTTGGTTTTCGAGGGTAGTCCATGAACAATTTATGTGCTCTTTTGTTTGTTTACTGTGGTTTGCCGGTCATAAAAATAAAGTCAGCTGAAGGGATCTCTCTTGCTCATGTTCCTTCGTGCATTTTCCTCTCACTCTCTCACTCCTTCTCTCTCTCTCTCTTTCTCTCTCTAGCTCACACTCTCCTGGCTGGCGTTCAAGCCCTCAGAGCAATTTGGACCGTCACACCCACCCTTGGCCAGAGCTGAAATTAATTGCTGACTAAAAAAGTGCCTAGCAACTCCCTCGCAGCGCAGCAAAAAAAAACATATCAACAGGTTGTCACTTGTGATATCAGGCCGGTTACCTCCTCTGAATTATTAGGCCTGACACCGGCAAATGATACACTGCCAGAGGAATTTGCATGACATCACTACCGAGGATGCCATGTTGGAGGAAGAAAGCGCATACAGCACAATGGCTCTTATATGTGTCTTAAGGCAATGGAAAAGTTGTCTTGAACTGTGGTGCGGAACAGCTGCAGTGCCAAAAATTATAAGGGATAGTTAGTACGCAACGCCAGTACAGATGCGATACGGCATCACAGTTATTATCCACATGGTTATCATTTCCCTTCATTCTTGGCAACGTTTCTGGAGCATATACGTAAACGGAAGTCATCATAATTTACATTTTCTGACTTGTAAATAACGTTTTAGAATGCTGTTTTTTGCCTATACCTAACAAACATTAACCAAGTATATTTAACTTTAATTAGCAGTATATAAAGACAACGTCAAAGAAACAGACTTGGTAAGACAACATGAAAGCTTGCAATCCTTAAAACCTATTAAGGCATTTTAAAATGTCAGACATGAATATGTGCTCATTAGCTCTAAGTCTTTTCTGAATCCACACAATAAGGTATCACTGCCCGTGCCTCTTGGCCAGTTCTTCTCTTCTTCAGTGTATGAAAGTCATTCAGAACTGGCAACCTCATCAACATGCCATGTCCCCTGCAGTCTGCTGAGTGCACAGGAATGTTAGGCTAGGAAATTGAAAACGTACTCATACAGGTCGGGATGGCGGAAATTAAAATAATCAAGTCAGGCATCCAGAGGCCCCAAAATCAAAACCTGAAGGAGTTTGGTCATAGACTTTTTTTTTATTATTAACCTGCGTCTTTGGTCGAAGGAACGCTTATGAAGTGCAGCTGGCAAACAGTACCCGAGGCAAAACATGTTTGAAATGGACCACGAAAGCCCTCTCCAACCCACTTAATGGTTTTGTTTTTTTGACCATATTTTGTTTTTTCAACACCGGGCTCTGGTTTCATTATGACACCAGTGTATGCTGAGAATTCTGCTGTTCGTATGCCTCCCATAGGAACCACATTTGTAGATCCATGAAAAAAAGAAAAAAAGCTGTCTTCTTCTCTGATCCAGACACCACAGGAGAGTTCAATTCAGTGTTCTGACCTCAGCCCTAGAAATGCTGAAAGCAGAAATTCCTTCAGTGATTGTGTGCCTCTAATTTCCACTCAGAAGACAACATGCATGTCATGACAGTCTTTCCCTTATCTCCCCATCTCGTGCTGGTGCTATCTTCCACTTCTGGCAAAGAATGTCTGCTGCTGTGTCAGGGTGTGCAGGCGGAGGCTCCATGAGTGAGCAAACAAGAAGAAAAACGAGCTGACATAAAACAGAGATGACTGTAAGCCGCCTTGGGACTCAAGATCGTTCACAGGTTCACAAATGAAAAGTCTGCTTATAATCCTGTAAGAATTTGCTCTCAGAGATATGACTGGGCGACTGGCGTTTCTTGTTCATCAAAAATTTTTTAGATGGGATTTCAATTTAAAATCAAAACATAATAGATCATACTCTAAGGTGACTCATGTTAGAGTCACCTTATATTTTATTTTAGCTTCAATCCAAAGTAGGTGGCTATCCATGAATTTGAGAGAAAAAGTTCTTGTGTATGATTACCCATACGTCTCCCTAACAAGACTTCAGTTTTCGTCCATGGTGGTAGACACGCCCTTTCATGAAGCTTATTTAAAACCATGTCCACTACCAGTTTAACTTTAAACTACGAAGAATAAACAATACGTACACAATTGTTGTACAACTGTCATATCTTTATACAAATTCTAAAGGTGACATACAGATCATGTTTACAATATCAGCTAGAACGTTCAGAGAATAGTGTCACTTAATGAAAAGTGCAGGTACAGCAAAGTCCAAGTATCTGAAAAGAGGTTGAGTGCATAACCAGAGAACTCAGAAGTCAGAGAAAAACCTGCATGCCGACACAGTGACACTGAGCACCTGAGAGCTGAAGACTCTGTGGCCTGATTTGATACTTATTAAGACTGCTTGGAAAGTCAAAATGAAGACACAAAGTTTGGCAAAGCAATTTCTAATTTCTAGAGAGCCAAGTAAGTAACACATATTCATATCCAGTTTTCAGGTTATTTTAATAAATATTTCACATCTTGGAATGAAGTCAAGGAAACAAATAACTGGTATTTGGATTGTTTCCTTTTTAAGCTTTGTTCATGGGGTTTTTCCACAATTGGGACCAAGCTTTTTGATGTTGCGTAATTTAGTAAGCATTGTTCTGGCATTCGAACAGGTCTTGTTTCCAAGTTTCTAGGTATGTCTCACAGTAGTAGTCCAGTCCAACCCATGTCCAAAGTCTCATCTTTTTTAGTCTGACTCGAGTCCAAGTCTTGAGTCTCAAGTGTACGGCATTAGTATTAAGCTTAAAGTCACGTGAGGGAATATCATACTTGTGTCTGCATATTAACACAGTTGCAAAGTTCAAATCGTTTCAACTAAATGCAAATACTTGCATGCAGCTTTTGGTTTGATTACACGGAATGTAACACATGTTCCCTTACAGTCACATCCATATGCAAGGGGAATAAAAGGTTTATGTACTCTTATGTAACTCCTTTAGACTATTAATTTTAGTTGAGACTTACTTTGTCTCTTCGGTTGCTATGGATTCATGCAGACATCCTTTCCTGCACAGCTAATTGTGACAAAAGTGCAAAGACTGAGTTGATGTCACATATCTAAACAAGTGAATGTCTTACAGGGATGGCATCTGGACCCTTAGGCCTCGGTTGACCCAGGGCTGCTCTAATTGTGTATTCATTAAAATAGTTTAGTAGCTGGAAGGCCCTGATGGTGGCTCTGATAGTTCAGGGTAGCACCCTGGGAGAAGGACTATACGCTCTAGGGTATCATGGGGGAAAGATCTTATCTATAGCTCCATTCATGGGGAAATGTTTCTGTCCATTTGGCAGAGGACTGCTCTCTCAGTATGGGCTGAGCTAGAAGATAAGAGAGATGACTAAAGGCAGGAGGCAAGCTAATGAGAGGGAGATTTCCCATGGACGGCCAAAACACTAGCAGCTGGCCAAAAATAAAAAATAAAAATAAAAAAAAACTTCACTAGACTACAAAGCAGGACAACATGATATTCCCAACTAGCTTATAGGCCATCATCAGGATCAGATTCACAATTTTCAAACTTTTTTCCTAGTTTTCAAATGATGGCTTTGGTCAGCACAGAAACAGTGTGTAGCATTATTTGTCACATAATTTCTGCTGTGGTTTGAGTTCAAATGACAGGTTTAGCCGAGACACTTTAGACACAAGCCCCTCTTTGTCTTTATTTGGAGAAAATAAATGATTTTCTTCCACTTAAATACCTCATCGCTCACTGTTTTTAGTTTTAACAGACTTTTTTTATGAGAAGTAAACAGCATATTTTTACAGGCGCGGATCAGTTTCAACTTCTTTTCTTTTGTTTCCTTTTTTTGCTGGGTTTGTAATGTCCCCTTATGAATCCAAACGCTCCTACATGCAAATAACTGTTGTTTGCAATAATTCCTAAATATAAACAGATGAAAAAACACTTCTGATAATAGAAAACTAAATGAAAAAATTCCCTGTCAGTTGAAAATAAATGAGTATTTCCTCAGATAAGATTTCTCACAAATTCGTTCATTTCAAACTGTCGATATATTCCGGAATAAAAACACACAAAATAAGCAACGGACAAATACATAATTGTAAATATGTAATTAGCTTTTCTCCCAAGGCATGCTACAGTTAAGCTTCGAGGCCCTCTGAAAAAAATCTGAACATTCAATTAGAATGAAAATACTAAAAACTCATTAGAGTGAGATTTAGTGTTCAAGAAAAAATACACAAACACACACACACACACACTCTCTCTTATGGACCAATCCAAAGCCACCGCCGGAAAGCCTGTGGTTTGCATGAGAAAAAATGTCCATAAACGCGAGTGCGGGTTTGCCTTGGCTTGAACATGTTACGCTCCTCAGTATGTGTGTAAATCTCTTCTGCCTGGTTGTGTGCTGTGAATCTGTGTATAGCTTTAAGCAGTGTCCTATGCCAGCATCTTTTCTTTTTTTTTTCTCCTCTCGATGACTTTGCGGTGCACAATCGCTTAGATGTTTCCCGTCTCTGTCAGTGGCGAGGGCATGGGGCCAATACAGAGATGGAATATGGAGTCATAAGCCAGCCAGACTAACGGCCCCGGCTATTTCCTGTGGCGCGGCACCGTGCGATGGGATTGGTCACCGCTCCTCCCTGCACTGTGAGAATCTCTCTGTGCTGCATCAGGCTCTTTATGAACAGATTGGTGCGGACCTGTCTTCTGTTTTCACTTAAATCAGCTCTTTTTTCTCTGTGTCACCTCTTCCCTGCGTGCTGCTTTTTTTTTTATAACTCCCTGTTCTTATCTCTGCCAGTTTGAACTGACTCAAAATATGTCTGTCTCATAACATGCATTCTAAAGTGGATTTGAAGCTTTGGTTAATCAGCGGTTTATCGTTTCTGTGACCAGTGTTAATTTTGTGGGGAGAATCTGACCACAGCGAAAGTCCATTCCTTTAAAAAACAAATATTAAGACGGGCAAGGTTCTGAGGGCTCTATTCAGCCAAAGAAACCAACAGAGAAAATCCCACCCGCGCTGATGAAAACATATTCCTGCTCTGGTTATGTGGGGAAACCACCAGAAGTAAGACTGTGACCCATCTGGGTTTTCTGACCAAAGAGTTAAAAGACACAAGCTGAAATCCAGAAAGTGTATAGTAGTCCCAAAACCAATACAGCTTTCATACAGGAGAGACATTGCATGTGACGTATGCTTGACTGAACCCATTGTTCCAGCTGGGTTGATCCCTGATCTATACAAAACCGCTGTCACAACTGAAGGGTGGGGCTTTGTACTGACACTAAAGTCTGCAAATAGCTCAAATAGCCCCACTCACATGCCGGCTAAACCACAGCGATGCACAGATATACAGTATGTCAAATAAAATAAGTTCCCTCTCTCTGTCTCTGTTGTATTATAGACTATATGTATCTCAGGAACATAAGACATTATTTGTCCTAGAATATTTCTCTCTGAATGAAGTGCATCCACTTCATAGCCTGCTCCCTGATGGAAACTGGTATCATAATCTGGTGTTTGCCCTCTCTACCTCCTACTTAATACCTGTGTACAACGAAACAATCGTGGGTTTTGTGCGTATAAAAAGAGACAAAAATATAGCTCACCGTCTCAGGACCAAAATGAGTAAGTGTTGAAGTGTTGAACTGCAATAGGTTCCCAAGCGCACATGAGTACAAATTGTCTGCAGCCTTTCTTGCGCTAACAAACCTCCAGGGTGAACTGCTTTTCCACTCTTTATGGGCCAGCTTTAGATAATTCCATCTTTTTCAAGCTCAGTTTCTAGTTGAAAAGTTCCTCACAAACAAAGAGCTATTAGAAGGGATCTGGAGGGCATGCTACATATCTTCAGTGTTGCTTGTGTAACCGGTGTATAATTATATTTCACCGATAATCCTTTTATGCCTTTAATTTATTTATTTTTCCTTTATACATTTCTTTATTAATGAATATTTGTTTTGAGAGCTTTTATTTTGATACCTTGGGATGCGTGTGTCTGTTGTTACCCGCGAGGTCACTTCCTGTTATTTCCCGCTTTCCTCTTCAGTCGGCGATTGCCATACTGAAGAGAGGTAAGAATGTACAGTGCTCCTCTGAATGAGTGTATAAAAGTGATTAAACACGGTAAAACGTATATGTAAATAATATGCCTTGGAGCAGGGGTGGCCAACCAGTCAGAGACAAAGAGCCACATTTTTTACTGTGTTACTGCAAAGAGCCACATCGTACACACGGGTACACACAGTGGCGATTCCAGGAAATTTTGACTGGGGGTGGCCAAGGTGGGCCACAGAGTTAGAGTGGGGTGGCCATCGCACCCCTGAATGAATAGCATGTGATATGCTGTACAACCAATTCAAAGATGATTTATAATCCCAAATGCCCAAATCATGTTAGTATCCATTGTAATGTTTGTCAGAAAACTAAACCCCTGAAGGGGGATCTGGGGGCATCCCCCCCCAGAAGATTTTTTTGTGTTTTTAACAACATAATCTAAGCATTCTGGTGCATTCTCGCGAAGATAATAAAGGAAAAAGTCAATATTTATTTCAGCTCAGATGAATAGTAAAATTAGCAAGACAACATAACTTGCTAGCAGCCAGATGCCTAACAACTGGACAGAGGGATGGATGACCACTAGCTTTTGACCAAATATCTTGCTAAAAAAATAAACCTTTATTTATGGAAGTCTGCCCTTGCTAAGAACATGTTACACTCGCTAACTACAAACTTTAATTTTTTTATTCAGATTTCAAAAATCTGCTGGGACACGTGCCTATACACATGCATGGGTGGCACGCATGTCACAAGCACACTTATGCTGTTTTCAAGACCTTTGCTGACCAGAGACCAGTTCTAGTGGCCACAGTCCTACCATTAATTTAGTAATAGAAAATTGCAAACTGATCTCATATCAGTGGATTGGAGTGTTTGTGTGATGAACTTGGCAACTACCTATCACAAAAAGTTAAGAAAGAAAAAAAAATACATATCATCTGGGCACTGGGGTGGCCAGTAAGATTTCAGGGGGGGGGCGTTTTTATTTTCGCGGGGAGCTTGCACATGCATGCACAAGCATTATTTATTAAAAAAAAAAAAAAAAAAAAAAAAAAAAAAAAAAAAAAAAAGGGGGGCCCCACACTAGGACTTAGGCCCCCAGATCGTTAAGGCCGCCCCTGTGATAATGACAGGACTGGACTAAAGACGACAGGGCAGTCATTTTCAACAATGAACATTGTGTGCACTGCCTCACACACAAACTCTCAGTTCAACCAAGTCCACAAACAAAAATATAACAATTTAAAATAGCGTTTTTCTCTTACTATGCATGTTGCTTTGTGGGACTTACTTGTAGCATGGAGAGAGCTGAAGTGGCGCTGCAGATTTGAAGCCTTGAAATGCGCAAATGACACCTGGCATATAAGGCAGAATGGCTTGGCATAACGTTCAACAAAAAATATGAACTCTCCCACTCTGTTTCGGAGCGAACTTGACACAAATAGTTTACTCACGGAAAACCTCCCTCCAAGCTGAGCGGGCAGTTTAATGTTGCGTCCGCACCAAAGGTTTGCGAACGTTATGTTGCGAACAGGCATACACATAGGGCCTACACATTAATAAAATAAAAAATGAAATAATAGACAACATGTAAAACGAACGTAAGAGCCGCATGAAACGTTTGCGAACATGCACACACATAGGCCCACACAAAAAAAAAAAAGAATATAAAAAAAAAAAAAAAAAAAAAATATAATCACATAATTTGATATGAACTGAAGAGCCGCACGAAGCTGGGCAGAGAGCCGCATGCGGCTCGCGAGCCGCGGGTTGGCCACCCCTGCCTTGGAGGTTGCAGTTGCTTTTAGTGACGTAAAGATGCTCGTTTTAGTGTGTAAATGTACTTTAATATCCAGTACGGCAGTCTTTGTTGTATGATGGAATCTCATGTTGTCTCTTTGTGTTTTAGAGTGCATGTGCGAACGGACATCTTGTTATCGCTGTACTGATATTTATGTGTTTACACACAGGTATGTGAGCTCTCTTTTCGTGAATCTTTTTGTGTATTTATTAAATGTATTTTTATTTCATTTTATTTGTGTAATAAGCACTTCAATACAATTGTTCTAACTGTTCATTTATAAAATATAAAATCTTGCCACCAGTGAAGGGTAGGAACACATTTTGGAGATATTGTCAATTTTACTATACGATCACAATGTATTAATAACATTGCAAGTAACATGCTCTTGAGTCGGCGATTGCCATACTGAAGAGAGAGTGCATGTGCGAACGGACATCTTGTTATCGCTGTACTGATATTTATGTGTTTACACACAGAGAGAAAAATAAAGACTCCCTTGGCTGGCAAGAAAGCAGTTGTCCTGACTCACGTTTATTAACCTACATAACGCAGAATTAGCCGAAGCAGCAGCAGCAGGCCGGCTACACTTGCATTAAGAGAGGGTAGTTTACTTTACTTCCAGTCAAGCAGGGATTTGAAAGGAGATCAGAAGCTTTCACATTGTGATCACTTTGTTTGATAAGACTTAATTCCCCTGAGTGCCACTATCACGCTCCACCTTTGTCGATTAACTGGGAGCAACAAAGAGCACACGAAAGCCGCTCATTAGATAATAGTGACTGCTGAGTGAAGGCATTTACACCATTTTAATCCACAAGACGCTGCATGTACGGTCTCAAACCTGAGGCTTCACTAAAGACACACTTGTCACACCAGTTTCTGAATGGCTGCAAAACCCACAGAGGCAACAAATGACTACATGAATGAAAAGACAAATAAAGGTGTTATCTAACAAGGGCTAAGATTAAGCAAGCAAAGGGGTTAGAAAGTTAAATGTGTCTCCGTGCCCTTTGCTCTCCTCCTTGAGGTTCTGTTTGTTTAACGGCATTAGATCCTGGAAGCTCTTGGTGCTAGGGAGGGGGGGGGGCAGGGTGTCGGGAGGATGTTCCTCTTCCTAGAACCAAAAGGTTGCATTTGTCGTATAGGTTTTCTCAGTTTATGACACAAAGATGATGTTGAAGATGGAGTGCAATGTTCACATCAAGTTCATCCTTTATGTAATTTAGTATCAATAATTGCAAGACATTCTGTGGTTCAACCTTCTCTAAGGATTTAATATCAAAGATGATGACTATTTGGGTTTTGGCCTGTTGGATAACTAAAAGAAATACATCCGCAAAGGAATAAAACATCTTCCAAATGCAAGTGAACCGGTTCTCATGACAAAAATGTCTTCATGTAAAGATTGCCTTTTAGTGGTCTGAGGGAAGCTGTGATGACAGCATAACCTACCCTGCAAATGTGCTTGGAAACTTGACTTTTGGTACAACACTGAGGTTGGGACAACACTGGTGGTACAGTGGGGAACTTCACAAAGGGGGAGGCCTGCAATGAATCTCTACAGGGCACTTCTGTCAAACTCTGTTCCACTTCTCCTCCCATCCCATAACACAAAGTGAGCCCTGACGGACAAAGATAAACACCAGGAAGAGTTCTGCTGCGGCCTAAATGGTGGCTGCACACCTCATTCCTCAGCAAACGCAGCATGTCTCCACCTCACAGTGACCAATAGACAGAGGGAGAGAGACAGCTGTGAGCAGCCAGCTGGGCCATTTACACACAAAAAATAAAAATAAATTAAATATGCACTTCGAGGAACGTCTCAGATCTATTAAACCGAAGACACGCTAGATTAGAGAGAAACATTGTCCTCATTTGCTGCAGGTTCAGCATCATCTGGTGCTAAATAGTCTGGATCCATGCAGTTACACTGAAGCTTTCCCGAGATGTACGAGCGGCTCCTGCATTTCATTCTGCGATAAGTATCGGGCAGGTAAAGGAATCGGAGACAAATGATGCAACTAAGGATTATTGTCATTAACGATTAGCATTCCCATTATTTGTTTATTTATTTATTGCTGGGTCTACCAAGTATAAGAAAATAGTATAAAAACAAAGAATGATAATAATACAGTAAAAACATAACCGATTAACTGTCTATCTCAGGTCTAATGTTAATAAAAGAACGGGTAAAAATATATTTTGTTAGGACAAGAAAATGGCAAAGCCAAATAAAACAGCAGCGACAGAAATGCAAATTCCATTTGAACAGGTTTTATGAGGCAAGACACGCAGCCAACTTAATTTGAAAAACTCCTTATCAATACACTATTAATGAATGTGGGATTTGTATTTTATAAAATAAAATTTTCTGTAAAAATTATCAAGCTCGGCTTTAAGTATAATTTTGTGGCCCCGGCTTTAACAACATTTTCGACTAAGCCCAGCCGATGAGTGTAAACAGGTATGTCATTAGGATCTTTTCTTTGGCTGGTTAACCACCACCAAAACATACACAGCTTGGCTTCGCGCCTGCTGAAGAAGTACTAATGTCAAGATTAAACATTGTGGTTTCCCCCCAAAATGAGGCCAGAGCACGCACACGTACACACATACACACACACACACACAAACATCAAACAGATCGGCTGCTGAACCTGCACTATAATGCTCTGCAATTAGTTTGTGTTTTGTTTGATGATGATCTCCTCTGCCCCGAGGCTCTTTCAGTTACATGGTGAATTTGTCCCGCTAAACTCATCATACAATCCCATCCTCCAGCTGCAGCTCTCACTGCCTCCTGCCCTAATGTTTGATCAACTAGCACAGAGGAAATAAAACATTGTTATTCCGTTACTAAGATACTAAAATCTACTGTATTAAAGGTTAAGAGTTGAACAAATCCCCAATAGCTCATTGCACTTCTCTTCTGATAGCCAAACCACAAAGAAAACAATCAAAGAACATGTTTCCAGGATGGATGTCGTCACACATTACAGTAAAGGAAGCAGAATCTATTGTGCTCAATTAACTATGAAATGTTTTCCCTTTATTTTGTCTGAGAGACTCTGCTGATTTATGGAGATAAGAGGTAATGACATATTAACGCTGTCAGTTCGCCTCTGCGGCTTGGATCGCAAGGCACTATTGAAAACAAAAGAGAGGCGTTAAAACCAGCAGACAAAGCCAGAGTCAAGACCAAAATTATAGTGTGGGTGACGCCAAACTCGTAGACAAATCTTTCAATTCTCTTATAAAATATCCTGTGTGTGTGTGTGTGTGTGTGTGTGTGTGTGTGTGTGTGTGTGTGTGTGTGTGTTTTAATTTAAGATCCAGAAACAGATGAATTGAACACATAAGGAACACACAGACTTTCTTTGAGGTTTTCTGACTCAATTTCCTGAAAACAGAATTAACTGCCACAAAGAAAATATTCTGCAGAAGAACAAGGAAAGGTCATTGCGAGACACAACCGGGAGATGTCAAGCGCCTCATTTTTCTTCAGTGGTTTTTAGATGGCAGGGGTTCAGCTGGTGCCCAGTGCCACAAAATGTCCATTTCGATGTTGATGTTACAGTGACAAAGCCTGTGAGCTGCCGTAGTTATTTATGGTTACAGGAACAAAGGAGGAAGTCAAGAGATGTTGCTATGAAGCGATAATAGGGAGGAGGTTGGGGTGGATGGCTGGGTCTAGAAAACATCACATTTTAAGAGAATAGATCACTTTTGGTTTAATTTCCAACACAGTTAACATTGTTTTCTTTAACCATAATTGCAATCATTTAATAAAGTCCAAAATAAACCAAGTGACATTTTTGGGTGAATTACCATATAATGTTTAATGGGCACTATGGAACTTGCAGAAATCCCTTCTTAATAGCGCCACCAGTGGCTTTGTAGTGAGCTACAGGCGCTTTCATCAGTGTGTCATTTGCTCGATCACCATTGTTTAAACTCACTATTTGATAGATAGGAACTTAACAGACAGTTAACTAGATGAAAATCTAACGGAGTGTAACTTTAATGTCTCTCTCTTTCTCTCTCTCTGCATGTTTAACCTCTCTGTTGCTGCAGCCTTTACGTCAGTCCGTAGATATGTACCATGTTGAAAGAGTGCAATGTTTTAAGGTCCCATATAGTTAAGATAGCTATTTATTTACATTCTTCATAAAAGTGACTGTGGCCCTTTTACCAACATATTCAATTTCCAACACATTTCCAACACATTCACATAAAAAACCATGCATGCCTGAATTTGTGCATTGAGCAGAACCCCAGAGAAAAACTAGGATTTAAATCTGCAGTCCTGATATCAGATCTCCTCCACAGAGACAGAGCCACCTGTCCGAGAGGCCCGCCCGGCGCAGAGAGGCTGAAGGCCAAATCTCCAGCAGCATGTCTCGATGCTTTGATTAACATTCCTGCCCGGGACTCATTTAGCAGCTCCGTCAACAGGTGGACGCAGGGAGACAGGCGGCTCACAGACAAAATGATTGGAGGGAATTCTGACTGTGTCCTTCATCGCCACTAATAATGAGACAGGTGAAAAGGGAGCTGAAACCTGCGTGTTTCCACCTCTCACTCCACCCCCTCTTCCTCCCATTGGGGGAAAAGAGGCTGTGTTGTGCATTTGTATCTGAATAGAAAAAAATACATTTAAGGAAAAAAGATAGAAAGTGTGTGTAGAGGTGACGGAAACAGAGAGAAAAGATCTACTGGTGGTGTTGATTTGGAGCAGTTTCCTTGGCCTGGGGACTTTTTTTTTTTCTTTTCCTTTTTTTCAAAAGCGTGAGTTTTTTTTCCTTTTCTTTCCAAACGACCCGGGGTTAGAAAATCCTGTGAAAGCAACAGCTGTTGTTTCCTTTTCCCCCAAACAAAGGCCAAGGACCCACTGGAAGCTGATACGCCATTCAGGGGCGGCTGTAAAACGAAACTAGTGCGGAGGAATGAGTCGGTTCTTATCTAAAGCCAAGACGATGTGACGCCTTGGGCAAGGATAGTCCAACGAGAAGGGTAAATCTAATGGAACCCCCATTTTCTTTTTGTTTCAACTCAGGAGCAAGAGAGGAGAACAAATAAGAAACTCATGTGTATCATCAGACACGATCGTGATTCATTTATTCAGTTCGGCTGCCAGCGGGGAGGTGCCAAACAAATGAGTGAAGAAAAGGCTCCGAGAGGGAGACACACAAACAACAAGACTTTTTAGAAGTCGTGTTCAGCTCACACTTCACAGATAATTAATTTGAAGGGAGGGGGAGTCGTGTAAATATCCACATCAGGCGAGGCCATTTTCATTCGGCAAATGAACAAACATTATTTGTCAGTGTTTAGTTTGGCAAATCTGGAACTCATTGTCTGGTTCATAAATCCCATAGTAGCCCAACACAAAACACTGTCCGTCCTCCTGACTTTATACTGATTGATCAGTTCCAACAGTGGGACATTGAGCTCTCCAGCCTGAATGATGTTATCCCCTTACCGAGGTGCAGCTGAAGGCCAGACACTAATCTAAATATTTACTTCCTTTTCTCTCCAAATCCAGTTTCAGGGGTTTCAGTGTTTGACTGTGTCAGTAAATAATCTCATGGCTCGACGTTGGACAGAAGTCCATAATTCTCCGCCCTGGTGCCATGTTGGACCACATTCATTTTGAGGAACGACCGCAAACTCAGCAATGAGTTTTGCAATTGGATGGTTTGTTGGAGATGACCACAAGCTCTTCAGAAGGACAGACAACTGGACAATGTGTTTGAGTCTGCACTGTGGGAATGAACACAAGAGACGGAATCTTGTTATTCTAACTATGAGAGGGAAGGACAAACTTTGCACACTTCAGGGACATCTTATCTGAAATGTCTAGCTGGGGAATTCTCAGAAACACAATGCATGGCAGATGTGATCCATTTGACACATTCAATATATCAGATTATGTCTACTGGATAACCTGGTCAGATAAAACAATTAGGCCTACGTGTATCCCTGCAGTATGAATATACGTTTCACTATATTTGTGCAGAGTTTTATAGAAATAGTTTGACATTTTGGGGAATACACCTTTATGCCGAGAATAATGAGCATTACGAAATAAGCTATAGCCAGTAGAAGACTTGCCAAACCAAAAATGGTGATAACCCCTCAGAAAAAAAGCACAACATGATGTTTTTATACCATGGATTTTGTTTAGTTTGAACAAACAAGATATAACATGTTCAATAGTTTGTTGGTAGGTGGATATTGTTACCAGCTGTCTCGAACTGTTTCCAGTGTGTATGCTAAGATAAGCTAATAGTCGGCTGGCTTTAGCTTCATATTTAAAGGGCAGACATGCGTGTGGTATCAATCTTCTCCTTAAAAAAATACAAGTTTTTCCCAAAATGTAAAACTATTCCTCTAAAAGCAAACCATCAGTAAATCTTAGGGTTCCTGTGCCCTGAATCAGGGTGTGTCACGTGTTTGAGTGTGTGTGCATGTGTGTCAAGGTTGAGTCAGGCAGGGCTGAGGGCTGAGTGGAAGCAGCTGGCTCCAGAGATATACCTGTTTGACTACAGCCACCCCTGGACTGCCTGCTGCTGTCTGATCCATACCAGGGCCCTCAGTACAGCACACACTCTAAATCCCATTTAACCATTACAAATGTTTGAACATCTGTGTCAATTTCCTCATTTACAAACTTTGTCCCAAACGTTGAAAAAGATACATACTATACATAGCAAAAATATTTATATCATGGCTAAAGGCATATTTATTTCTGGCACAGTGTGCTGCAGTGATAAGTAGAACAGGGGTTGATACATGGCAGGTAGCCATGTATTTATTTGTAAAGTTCTAGATGAAGATTTAAAGGAATAGTTCTACATTTTTGTTAAAAAATGCTTAGAAAATCAATCTGAACCTAAAGCCTGCAGAGAATAATCATAGCTAAGTATAAAGATTGACGATGGTGGGACACAGCTAGCTTGGCTTCGTCTGAAGGCAGAAAGGCAGAAAGTCAACCAGCGCCTTGAAAGCTCACACATTCAATTTTTTATTTATTCCATAAAACCAAAGTGTAAAACTAAAATTTCTGATTGTATCACAAATCACAAAAAAAGAAACGTCTCCCCAAAACAGAGCTCCAAAAATGTATAAACTGCCAAAACAAGGAGAAAGCTTCCCACTGGGGGACAGTAAAGACAACAACAACTTTCTATGTGATATTGCATTTTAAATGCCAATGCAACCTATGCAAACTATCAGCAGCAGCTTGGGATTTACATCTGGTTAACAATTAAATCACTATTTTACACTGATCTGGCTTTATTAAAACACAGTAGGCCTTTCAGTGAGACAGAGAGAACGAGGATGCTGAACTGAGGTCAAACGAGATGACAGTGGTTGGCTGTGATGAGAGCAGTTTTGTTGACTTCTTTCACAAACTAAAAAGAGGACAGAGAAAGAGATTTAGTTGTGGTGTTTTACTGTGGACAGAAGGTCTTCACTAAATCAACCTGGACACACAGGGTGGACGGCCGCAAATGTCACAAGAAACCTGCGATTTTAGAACATTTAGATGGTATAATGTACTGGTTTTGCGAATGTGAACAGTCATTTTCTTACTTTAAGTCTCAACATCTCTCCCTCATTCTTTCAGCGTTGCTTTCTGTCTCACTTTTGCTGACACAAACACTCCCCTCTCCATGCCAAAATGTTGGCCTGTTCACTTTCACTCTCGCAACTCCTGCAGTGAGTTACCCTCCCCCCAAAACACACTCACACACACACACACACACACACACACACACACACACACACTCCTCTGTTTCTTGCTCCAGACATTACCAACTCCCTGTAGTATGCTCCGCCTTCCTCTGCTGTTCTTGTCTTTAACATGACATATGAGCAGCTCAGGAAAAGACTCGCTCAGCTTTCCATCTTTACTAGAGAGCTGCTGAGCTGGATTTCCACGTGAGGGAGAGGAGAAACATGATCCAGGAAAAGAGTACCCGTAGAACAGTTTAGGAATTTAACAGTATAATAAAATCACACTTTGCTTTGCGTACATTGTAAATGAGCCTGACTCAACGCACATCACTACATTGTTTTTCAGGTGAAAATGAACGGTTAGACATGGGGGCACACATTTATTATCAGTGAAGAATGCAGCTCCAAACAACCAGAGAGAGAGAGGAATCTCACTGCTACATTTTTTGGTGGATTTGTTTGTGGAATCAATCTGTCATCCTAAAAACAACGCAAAGACATGTGAAAACCTTCCTGCTCCATCATGAACTGAGGCACAAAGAGGGCTTTATAAATGACCCTGAATCACCGGCCGTGCTCTCAGTTGCTTTGGTAAACTGGACCATTGTGTGCAGCGCCTTTGCAGCCCGACTGGGATTATTCATTATGTGTGTAGCTCATGTCAGCCCAGTTTATTACAGATTCATCATGTTCTGTGCCTTTGTGCTTTGCTTAAAAAGACTTAAAAAATTTGAATTGCTTTGGGAAGGTATATCCATGTCCTACAGCGTAAATATCAGACACTTTCCTCTATGGGTTATTACTTGTTAAGTAGGAAAAGTGTTCAACCTTATACGTCTTTAAAAATCAGATGAAAGGTGTTTGAGTTAAGTAAACACTGTTAGGGGAGAAAAAAGATACAATAAGAAGTATTACCAAGAAGAACAGCAAACAAATACACTTCTGTTTACTTTTGGGTACGTCCCTTTAAATCAAGTAATTGCTTCCTGTGCCAAGTAACACTCCTCAGCACTTCTTTGACTGCCACTTGTTGGACTTCAAACAGAGACATCCTCTCTGCTCTGAACCCCTTTCAGTCGAGAAGTGAAGTGCAGCCGGCTGAAGCGCTTTCAGTTCTGTTTGCTTTTGGGATTTCACTTGAAGATGTTTACAAACGCCACTGCAGGGAGCGCAACGGGAAGAATAGAGACGCAAACCTGTGTTTAGAGAGGACCCTCACTAATCTGTTGAGTAAATACATGAATGATAATACTTAAAATAATCAACAGTGTAAAGACTAAATAAAGAGCAATTATCATAGTCATGCTATTGCAAATATAACCATACAATGGCATGAGATTAGGCAATGCTATAAAGCGATTTAAATCTTTTCATTTCTGGTACCTATGAATGAATATTGAACCCATACCCCCAATTATTGAATATAAGTTTAAGGATTTTACTGCTAGAATAACAAAAAAACACTCAGTGAAACTGAGTGAAACTTAACTCAGCTTTGTTGTTAACTGTGAGTCAAGGAGTAAAACTGGGTGTCAGGGTCGTGATCTATACCTTAAACAGCTTCCTCTGTCCCACGCCTGCCTTTCCATTAATTTCTTTCAAGGCTCCCGTTTTGTGTTTGGGGCTAACAAAGTCGCATCAACACACACACCGACCCAACATATTTATGACCTACAGTTTGTACGGAGGCTGTTCTGCATGAGCCCGCACCGCTGCCTGCCCTCCGCTGTGAAAAGAGAGGGAGAATAAAAGAGGAAATTAATGTGTGAGGGATGAATACGTGGCCCTGGGGGTCAGCTTAATGGAGTGAGAGCCTGGCCCCTATTGACTTCCACTGCCAAACTATTAACTCTCAAGCTACAGCCTCATTATTCATGTCCGGGTGAAAGCACATATCCTGTTTATATATTTTGTGTTGACTATCTGTTGATAGATTACGGAGGACTGCAAAATGATCAATGTTAACATTGAGGGTGTACAAAATCTGGAAAGTGACTTTTAATACCAGGATGCACCCATACACCCATTGAAGTTATCGTGAAAGGTTTTAAACAATCGCGTTGTCACTGTCAGTGAAAAAGTGACAGCAGTTAGTTCAAAACCCCAAAACATTTTATTTGTAAGACAAGAAAACTGGTCATTATCATATATAAGAAGCGGGAACCAAGGATTAATTGATCAGAAATGTTTTAAATACATTTGCTTTTGACTGCCTGGGTGATTAATTGACTAATTGTTTAAGCTCTAGTATGCAGATAGTGTTAGATAGTGTATCAAAATGGAACATAACACTGCTTTATCATGGCAGATATTTGATCCTCTGTTGCAAGTAAACAGCATACTGACCCTATTTGACTGCCCATGTTGTGGCTTCCGTCTATGAACAGGAACCAACTCATTAAAAGTTTGCTCAACGGCACCTCTCATAATCAAACACTGCACCTGGCATCTTTATGAATGTAAAAAAATCTGTGTGCATACCCAGTACGTTTAATACTGTCTAGAAGCCTGCAGCATAATAGTTAAGCAATGACGCAAAGACAGTCTTCCACAGAGGCAAACTATCTGCAAATAAATCCATTTTCGCCACAAACAGTGATCAGTGGGAAGCTGAAATAGCTTGCATTAAACCAACTGCAAAATGATCTTCCTAAAAATTCATGTGGCCTCTTTAGATGTTACGACTGCTAAGAATCCCACTGCTTTGTGTGTGTGTGTGTGTGTGTGTGTGTGTGTGTGTGTGTGTGTGTGTGTGTGTGTGTGTGTGTGTTTGTGTGTGTGTGTGTCTCTGCGGGCTGGGGGTGTTATCAATAACAAGCGAGAGGGGTATGTTTCTTTAAGACAAGCCCATAAAAGGTGGCCTGGTCACCACCTCCTTCACTGAGAGGGGGCTGGCTGCAGTGCGAGTTTTCCTTGGCGGGTCATGCCTGCCATTGAAGTCTGAATGGGCTGCCATGGCAGATTACACTGCACAGCTGTCCCCCCACCGTGGAAATTAAGTTATGCCCCGTGTCAGCAAGTTTTGTATTTTCCTCTCTCTGTCTCTTTCTCTATCTGTTGCCCTGCCCCTCCCCCCTTTCCTCTGCCCCTCTCCTCTAATTCCTTGAATTGTGGAGGCCTCTCACAAGTGCACAGCACAGAGGAGACCTTTGGAGGTAAAAGGTTGATTGTGAGTAAACGTGCTGGGAGAAAGAGATGAGTGGCAAAACAGCTGTAAGAAATAAGCACAAAGTGTCTAAACACTTTACACAGTACAAAACACTACAATCAGCTTAACACAAAACTACCGTGCTATTCTCCGTAACTTCCTTTAACTTCCTGTTGCACGTGCAAGTGCTTACAAACACGCCAGCACGTTCAGAGTCAGACACACACACACAGTCACACACACAGTCACACACACACACGCGTTTACACAAACACAAGCAACTCTAAATCGTTGTCTCAGCGCCTCTTGGACTGCGTCCTGCTGCACTTGTGGCCCCTGCCTCGTGTTTTGTTTATTTGTGGGTGAAGTTGTTTGTGCTGTGGTCAAAGTGAAAGGCAAACACTCCATCTCCTCCAGTGATGTGTGAAGATGCCGGGAATGTCCCCCCGAGCCCGCAGAGCAGCTGGACCTGCTGGCTGTTACAGGATGACGGAGGGAGTAGCTTCCCTCACACTGGGCAGACACAGTGCGATAACTATTAAAAACTGCAATTAAAATACTATAAATTGCAACTCACTGCACAAAATGGCTACAATGTATATGGGGAGAGTTGATAGGGCTTGTCAATAGCAATGAATCAAAACAAAACAATGCAAAGTGCTCAGGCATTAATCCAAGTAATTCTATCCCTTTATTTAACCAGCTGCAATTACTATTAAAGCTCATTTTACATTTCATACAACCATGGATTCAACAATGTCAGGTGCAAAGTGCTAATGTTGCGGTTGTTTTACTACATGCAATTTTTGCCGTCATAACAAGCCAAGTAGCACATCCAATCAGGTCAAAAAGAATCATTTATTATAAGACTTTTAGGTTAACCATACAGCTTCTCTTCACTTTTGTTAATAGTTCTCCAAATAAAGTGACACAATACTGTGTGTGTATTTTCTGATTTGACACCCCAATCAGCAGGACAACATTTTTGCCATAAAAGGACTTGGTTAGGTTTAGAAAAAGATGATGGTTTGGGTAAGTATTTAGTGCAGGTTGGTTGAGCTTCGTCATGGTTACGATTACAGTTGGGGAACAATCATAGTAATGGTTAACAGAAACCAATGTTGGCTGTTGGTAGAACAATTCCCATGTCTTCTGTGTTGAAGTAATAATCTCTAACATTATAAAAAAAATTCTGACAAAAAGAACTGCACAATACATTATATGTGTTTTAATTTCTTTGCAGTTTTCCCTTCCCTTGAAATAATGAAAGTTTTATCTAAAGCAAATGTTTCTCATTTGATGATCATGAATATGTTGTTGATGCTGCAGAGACTGCAAACTAGCCCAGTACGATTTGGTCAAATCACACTAGCTGTCATTCAGATTTCATGGGCACAGCTTTGGGATAGGACATGAACTGTAGCAAAAGCAACACACACACACACACACACACACACACACACACACACACACACACACACACACACACACACACACACACACACACACACAAACCTTTTGTTTCCTTTGGTAAAAACAATCCAGGTAAAAGATTTTCCTCTTCAAGCTGTAGAATCTCCAATATTTTCCATTCATTTTATACTCATTGTAGGTGAATAAGGGAGCTGTGTTGTGTGTATGTGTATTTTGTACTGTTAAAACATTTACTGTAGGTCGGAAAGGTAAATTCTTAAAAAAGGCAATGGTACATGTGAATGCAGATGGAAAATTGTTTCAGCATTTGTAGTGAATTTACAGTCTAGCGTAGAAAGCCGGGGATTAATATTTGCAAAAGAATGCTCTTCTATTCCTCTGCAGATAATCTATTATGGGTGTTAGGTGTTCGTTTTTTTAGCATCGTCTTTTTTTCTTTTTTTCCAGCACTACACCCACCGGCTGTAAGCACTGCTGCATTACAAGTAACAAAATCAGTGTGCGACAATTTGTGACCCCTTTTGTAAGACACTCAGCAGCAACATTTTAAACAGCGAATAAATCAAATGGCTGCCACAAACAGTCAGGTAGCAAAGGGTTCTGGCGGTGACAGTGGGATTAGTGCTGCAGGTTTTTCTCTCAGGACCCAAGGAGTTGGGGCTGTAGCTTGAGTAACTGGATTACAGGCCCTTTTCTCATTTCAAAGGGTTGTGAACTCAGCAGAGGTCCTGTGTGATGAAATCAAAGTGGCAGCTGAAATAGGAGGGAGAAAAACAACCAGAGTTTCTCCAAAGTCTCCTGGCGTCGGCCAAGGCCAGCTAATGAGAGAGGAGTGCAAAATCAATGATCTTTGCTTCGCCGTGACACCGGCGTCTCCTTCGAAACGGCATGGAATTTGGGTAGCCGAATCTCAAGCATTGACGTGGAGGAGAGGATAATTTGGAGAACAATTTATAACACGAATAAAAGAAAGAAAAAAAAAACATTCAGAGTGAAAATCACAAGGAAACAAGTTGTAGCTGCACACCTCTTTTTCTAACTATACCAAATGTGCGCCTCAGCTATGGCAGGAGCACAGAGGGGAGTCGAGGTGGAGCCCGTTCCATGGAATACCCTGTGGTAACTTTAGGGGATTATTTCCAAATCCTTTCAAATGAACTTTCCATCTCATTGCCTCCTCCTCCGTCTCAGCCATTCCAACTGTCCAACCATTTCTACATCACTTTCTGCACAAGCTCACATGGAGCCAAGGCCAAAACAAATGCCTGTGAGAAATATGGTCAGCAGCACACAACAGGAGTATGGAGCTCACACAAAGCACAGTTCAGTTTGATCAATGTAAAAAATTTCACAGAGGAGATGCTTATTTGTGAAACGTATACACCTAATGCACATTTTATATATGAACAACTAAATGAATTAGTTTGGAAAAAGCAAATATTTCATTTTAGACCATACATAAGTTGTTTATGAAGAGTAAAATAAAAACAACATAGTCTGTATGTTCAGGTTTTTGAATCCTTAGTGATCACACTGAAACAGTGAAGTAATTCAGAGTTTAAGTTTGGATTAAGAATTTTCTTTTAAAAGAAAAACAAGTTCCAGCTAAATAGGTTCCATATAGATTTTCCATTTACCTCAGCATGAAAAGAAAAACGGGCCGACTGATGCCAAGACTTAACTGAAAACACTGCACAGGAAAAGTAGGGCTAAGGTCAAATATTCCATGTTGTCAAACATCCCTGAGAGTAATAAAGAAGTCATGGGACTTTATGTGGAAACGTATTCAAGTTGTCATTGTTGTATAAATGTGAAGAAGAAGGAAGGGAAAGAGAAAAAGAAGAAAAAAAAACTGTAAGGACCATTATAGATCTCATCACAAACATTCTACACCACGCTACCTAAGGATCTCCAGCATCAGCAGTGGTTGAGAGCATGCTGCACCTTTGTCAACATTGTGCTGTGATATGCATGGGGTGAATGGGTGAAGTGATCTGCATGGGGTGAAGTGTGGGCCTTTTTTTCAGGAGGCCAAAGAGACGGAGCTTGGAAGTGAACTGAGCTCAGTCAAGCAAAGTTGATGGCAGAGATACCTTACACACGCTCAAAGAGCTGGAACACAAACAGCCACAGTTTGTAAATTAAACCCAGAACCACCTCCCCCCAACAACACACACACACACACACACACACACCTTTGTATTTGTAGCAAGATATGACGATACTTTAACAACAGCAGGTTGTCAAAAATCAGCTGCGGTAACTTTTTGACATTTCTGAGTTGCATTTTTTGGCTGCTCCGTTTCTTTTATTTAACATATATTTTCTTTATTCTGCCTTGTGAGCGCTACACCAACAAATCTATTCAAGTCCTCATTACAAACCATTTCCATTTTATGACAAGCACGCCAGTTTTTGTGGGATTTTTTTGCACCTCATTCATCCTTTCACACACCGGGCATTATTATAGCATAATCAACGCACGCTGTGTTTTTTTTCCCAAGTACCAGAACTGCCTTGAACAAATGTGAGAGGCAAAAGAAAGACATGGGGGAGGAAGAGGAGGAGGAGTGGAGGACCTGCTAGGACTACAGAGCTTTTCTCCTGCTGGAAAGCTTCATGCACGGCAGACTCACATACCGACACTGCAAGAAACCGACATGGGATTTTATTTAGGAGCCACACTTAAAAAAGGGGGTTTGGTTTGGCGATCAGCATTCACACAGCACATAGTTTTATTCTGATGTGACCCTTTTCTTACACGGAAAATCTCTGCAATGTATAAGATGTACCAACCTGGGAAAATAAATGTTTTGAAATGACTTTTTGGGTCATGGTTGCATAGCTTTCTTTCGTAATTTATTTAAGCAAGAAGTAAGATGTGCTTAAATTAATCTAGAGGCAAAAGGTAATTCAACAACAACAAGGGGGAAAGTGTGGATTATAGATAAAACATCCCTCCCCAGGCCTGTAATTTTTTTTTCTTCTTCTTTTATTTTATTTCTTGCAGCAGAAGGGTGAGATCCAAGCGGCAGCAGATCGTTCCCACATGCTTCCCTGCCGTTCAAGCTCTTCAGAGGTGTCAAGCCAGCCCCAAAGAATGAAGTGCCTCCCTATTGTGCTGCCCAACTATTATGTGCTTAACATTTCCATGACAAAGATGCCACTCGACTTCTCCTTCATCCATTCAGCTGGAGGGTCCTTGTACCCCCCCTCTAATAAAACATTTAGCAGCAAATCATTGATTTAAAATCCCTGGAGCCCACCAAAGAGAGGGGTGGGCATGAGCTGCAATATCTCATGTAAATAATATTAATAACAATCATGCCAAAACATAATCATGGACACATACCCATTACAGTGCATGACAGCTGCATGAATGATCATGTAAATAAATGCATTTTGTGCATTGTAATTCCAGCCAATTAAAGGAACAATGCATAAATTAACAAAGCTGCATGCACAGGATTTAAAATCTGTCCTTTGCAGTTCTGTAAAAAAGTAGAAAATAAAAAAGAATTCAAAAGAACTTAATCTTAAATACTAATGTATCTGGAGCTTTAAAAGGTTTGTATGCCATCAAACCAAGACACAAACTGTATAAATATGTGTTATTATTAGATTTCAGAGTATATGATAAAGAAAAACCAGATTGTGTCCTCAACAGCCAGTAACGGTAAATTGTGATAGGGCAGAGGGTGTTGGAGGGGGAGAGGGGTTATGTTGATTTATGGTGCCAGTTGCTTTTGACAACAGCCGGCTAAATCAAGACATAGCAGGTCATTAGGATATCAGTCAACAGTGAAAGCCGGCCTGCATTTTAAATGACCCTGTATTTACAATGCTGGAGTTAGTTACGGAAGCAGGAGGGGAAAAGGCAACACCTCTGTTTTGCAGCTGTATTTGGTGTAAGGAAAGTAATATAAAGTTATAGGAGACAAATATCCTTTTTTTTACTGGAGTGAAAATGCCTTAATCATCTCACACACTGTTCAAACACCCTTGAAAAGTACTGTAAAAACATGTGGCACTATAAAACTATCATGGACCACAATAAGTCAGTTCTACACTCAAAGTGGCTTATTTCATACACATCTTACCATAACCAGTATGCAAAGTTAAATGGGGTTTAAACAATTCAAAATAAATGTAAAAAACGGATAAACTGAATTGGTTTAAAATGTGACATTGTGTCATATTTCCAGTATTGTGTGATAAGTAATATGACGTTTATTAAAGGGATGTTTACCATAAGGAAGAAAAAAAAACGCTTTGATTGTATGGTTAAAAAAATTAACTAGGCAACCAAAATGGGCTATAAAGAAGTGAAAACTCATTAAAAACTTTTAACTTTCAGTCTGCGGTCAAATCAACAAAGAACTCACAGTCAAGAGAGATATCTTCAAGTTTCCTTTATGCCTTCCATAAAAGTATATCATTAAGGCAATCATACAGTGGATTTAGACATTTCTTTCTCTAGGCTATACACAGTGAATAAATCATCTCATAGCCTCCAACATAGAGGATTCTCTGAAAAAAATTCTATATAGGCTATACACATATGTACAATGCACATTATCTTTGAAGAGGATACAGTCAAAATAACTTCCCTTTAAAGCTGGAATTCTCAGTCTTTTATTCACAAGATGAACATTTGGATGTAACTAGGTGGCATGTAAATAAATTACTGTTTCACTTTAACTCCTCATCTATTTACAAGTTCATAGATTCCAGCATTAAATACTTGTAATTCAGATCATCCTGGTGCCAAATGGCAACAGCTTCATATAAAAATAGTTCATATCTTTTAAAAAAGAAAACACAAAGATTGGCAGTGCACAGCATATTGAATGTTGCATTGTTACCAAAACAAGCCAACTGTGTGTCTCTGTCACAACAACTTTATGATCAGAGTCTGTGAGTGAAAGAAAGCAGTTTATCACATAAGCAAAGCATCTGTGAAGTGGTGTGATTTGATAAGAAGGGCAGACTTGAGCTCAGGGGGGTTTCAAAATATCTTTCTGGTCTCATTTGCATAGAGAATATCCTGATTTGATGTCCTTCAGCGTCTACTACACTTTATTCAAACAAGGCCTGCACCCAAACACCCTTTTCCTTCAGTCTCTTTGATCAGTCTTGCCTTTCACAATAGAAGCAGGTCAATGAGTGACAGAGGTTCGGATTGCCTTTTATCCGGACAATAGTCGGGGCAGATTATGAACCCGGGGACTAAATGAGGGGCAATAGAGCCAAAATGGAAGCCAACAGGGTCAAAACACAGTGGGCAGCTGGGAGAGAGCTGGCTCCGCCGGGCGGTTCGTCCACATAGTCCGGTTCCGGTGGGTCTTCTTCGTAATCTGGATCCTGCCCGTAGTCGGAACCGCTGCCCTCTTTACTCACGGGCGAGTCGAAGCACAGCGCCTTCATGCTGCTCTTGACAAACTCGCATATGGCCCTCTCCGTGCCGTCACACATGCAGGTGTCCAGCTGCTGACCCTTGGGTATTTTACGCATGTTGGCGATCACATTCCTACAGGCGTTGGTGCAGATTGCCCCGCTGAAAAGTTTCCCGCAGTGGTGTAAATAGTCGTGCATGTTGGAGCTGCACTGCTGGTCTCGCTCGCACTGGCGCCGGGCTTCCGTGCAGCCGGTGCTGGTAGTCCTGGGAAGACAGGGCTCGATGGCCCGCTTGGTGCTCGTGCACAGCGGGTCGTGCGCGCAGCTGCAGTTCTCCAGCGCCGGCCCGCTTCTGGTCAAATTGAGCTGCACGAGCGACGAGATGCAGTGGCTCGGGCACTTCTTCTTCTCGCCATTCAGCACTGGGCCACACGCGCGCGTGTAGTGTTCGTACGCGTACTTGCAGTCGGGCTCGGCTTGGCAGTTCATGATGGCTTCCCAGCATATCAGCCTCCGACCGTGGGACGGCAAGGCCACCGATAAGTAGACGAAAAACAAAAGCACGCAACCGAGAGGCCAAACCAATCTACAGACGCTCTGTGCCAGTGCGCCAGAGCTTGCCATTGTTCTGGGCTGCCAAGAAACGGCAACACTCACAGAAGTGTCATATGTGAAACTTCTATCCTATACTCCCATGAATTGTGTCTTCACTTGGAGAGACTTGATTTATTCCGAGGCAGATGGTGATAGGCCCGTATGTGGGCGTTCAGCAGGCTGGCACTGCGCTGTGTAAACCCGGTGGCTCCAAAAACCCGTCAGCGATGATCCGTTTCAGCCGGATTCTTCAACAAACCTCCCGTTATCCATACATGATTGAGGCAAAAACGAAACAAAAAAACGCACAGGAGCAGACGAGACGCCAAGAGAAAAAGTTTTCCACAAGTTTAGGAGAGTTTCTGCAGCAGCTCATTCCATCGCAGTGATACTGAGTTCGTGCAACAAACTGCCTCCAGCTCAGCGAATCCCTCTCGTGCCCTCTCTGCTAGCAGATCTCCACCAAAAAGCGAAGCCGGACGAGAGCCCTATGGTGGACTCCGCCGGGTCATTGAGTGGATCTCGTGCGCACGGGACAGCAAACAAACAGGGCATGCGGGAAAACAACAACTCTTGCAGGTCGCAAAGTGGTCCTCTACTCTTCCCCCTTTGAGCATTTGTCTTTCTGTTCCTCGGCCCCCTCTCCACACATTAGTAGAGGTGCTTCTCATTGGTTGGCCACTTGTTGTGGGTTTCTACGTAGCGATGGGCGGGAGTTCAGGGTGGGAGGAAGATGGTCTCGAGAAATACAAGGATGTATGAGTTGGGAGAGAGCAGCTGAAGTGGAGGCGAACCACTTTTTATGCTCAGAGGAAAGAAATCACTTTGTTGCATGTGATTGTAGGATTAAGATCCAATGCCTTTTTTTGCACTCTGACAATTTATGTAGGATAATAAAGGCATGCAGGTTTATTTAAATGGCTTATAACTAGAGTTATAGCCCTGATGCCTTTGGTGGTTCTAAGAAAAGGGGAATGAAATGCATATTTGCATATTTTTCTGTTTTTTTACTGTCCAGTTTTTTTTAATTCATTTGCCTCTACCAAACGGTTGAGAGGATATTAAAGCGTTAAAGTGTTATTCCATTCACATATAATTTATCCATGTACATCTTGAAATGTATATGATCCTCTGGGATGAAGGGAACCCCTATATCATGTAAGGGAAACGTTTTTTCGTTATGTTTAATTTACAAAACCGAATATGATCCCATGATTTATTCATATACAATATGATACTGACATGGCTTCATGTAAAAAAAAAATTATGTGCCAGTGAAAACGGTTTTAATTGCAGACAACCTATATGTATTTTACCATGCATTCATAGCCTATCAACATATACATATAACATACTATTATTTCATACACATAAGTGTTTTTGGTTGCGATGGTGGAGAGTTGGGCACAATGTGGCATGTGAGTAAGCCACCATCATATCCCAACATACACAATGGCCCATACTTTAATATCCCTTTAGATGATCATTAATGACACTGTTAATGTACCGCTGTGCAATAATGAATTGAACTTCACAACTCCATGCCTGCAGTTGCTAATGATCTGTGCAGCATCTTCACCGATAATTGAATCACTCTCACACAATTAACTGTTCCTCAGCAGAGCAGCCGAGTGCAAATTAAACGCGGTATAACAGGGCACTCAGTTTAATGTGATCATTCATTAGGGCTAACTTATTATTGCACTACATCACACACTGTCAAACGCCGAGCTGGTGAATCAGAGCGCTGGCACTTTTCTTTGCAGCGTCTTGCCATAACATGTGATCAGATATGAATCCTGCCCAGAGTAGTCATACGTCTATCACCTGAACAAATTCAACTCTTCTTCTGGCCTATTAGAAGAAGATTCCTTGAGGTTTTCCGTGATTACCAATCACCTACTTTCCCTCTACCTGCCTTGTTTGCGTCAGTTAGCGATTTTGTTCAACAGGTGTCAAGATGTTGCCTTGGGCCCAAAGCTCAACGATATTCAAATGACTATCATAAAATAGTAGAAAATCAGCACATCACACACACACGAGAAGCCGAAACCAGTTTTTTGGGGGAATTATTACTCAATAAATGTCTCAAACAATGATCAAAATGTCATCACAATTTTCTTCTGTCAATCTACGATTCATAAACCAATCGTTTCAGCACTTTATCTCATGCCATGTTGAACTTTGCAGGCATTTGCTGATTCTAATCAATGATGTCAACATCTGCCACTACAAATCATGCATTCAACTGCATGATAATGTAACAGGTCACCGATCCGGTTCCTGGAAAGGGAGGTCAAGTAGTTTCGAAGTTGCAGTCCTTCTTAAAGCAGCCCTGACTGTTTTTCTTTTAAATATTTCTTATTGACTTGTCTGTGACCATCAGAAAAGATCGATAAAAGTCTACATACCTTGTTTATTTTGGAAAAAGCTTTGACTTTACAGCTTCTTCCCACGAGATGAGATATCTGCCTGGAACTCATCATCAAACTGACACAAGTGTGTGTGTGTGTGTGTGTGTGTGTGTGTGTGTGTGTGTGTGTGTGTGTGTGTGGGGGGGGGGTGAGTAAAATGATAGCCCACATGTTGACACATGAGCGAGAGGAGGCAGTTTAGTTCTTGAGGCTTGATGTGGATGAGGGAGTCAGGGAAAGAGAGCAGCGAGGGCACAAAGGCTGTTTGTGTTTCAAACAGCATTCTGATCTCAGGAATGTACCTTTAGGCCACAGCCGTGAGCTTCCCACTGCAAACAATGCACTCAATGTCAGTTACGGCTGGCTAGCACAGACGCTGCTGGCGCTACACCAAGGTCCCAACTCGTCGAAAATGATGGATACAGGGAACTCAATACCTCAGGAGTCCCTCTCCTGCTTTCCCTCCAGCACAAAGAATGGAAACACTGTGTGCCTCAACAAAAGATTTCCAAACACCAACTTCTGCATTGTCTCAAGTGCTTTTAGCACAACTGTAATATGAAACAGAGGCAACAACGTTCAAGTGAGGTACTCATTAATTTATCTTTTTACACAAGTGTTAATAAAGCCGCAATTTCGCATATTTTGAAAATGGATTAGGTTAACAGTTTTGGGAGAAAAGCCCTCATTAAAAACTCATCAACCACACAACAATTCTTTCATCCTAAACAGTTACAGACAGAGGGGAAAAAAAGCTGATTAAATCATCCAATACTTTTGTCTTTGCCAACAGCTGTATGCTTAAACCAGATGTGCTGCACCGAGAGCTGAGCGTTGTTGCTTTGAGGGCTCAATTAAACCAAAGTTCTTGCCGCAATGGTCCAATTAAGGGACGAACATAATGGTATTAAAACCGTCCCCTGCTGGTGTTCAGAACACTGAGCGCTCTCGACGTTCAGTAATGTCTCGTGAAGAACATCAAACAAGGACATGAAGTTAAGTTGACTGAAATAAAAACATACCTTTATTTTTTTACTTTAGCCAAGCATTGCCAACAGGTAATAGATAAACAGAGATAGTCTTTTTAAATGGGTTTGTAAAACTGATGTGAACAAATCTGAAAAAAAGTAATGTTTGTTGTTATAGAGAATGCACACAAAAATAATGCACATTTGAAATAAACCCAAAAATAAGCATTTAGTTGTTGTCTTTATTTAATCTGAAGAAGGGCTGAGTACCAAATCATTGTTAATAAAGTTTGTATAAATGATGTCCATCATGATTGTTTTGTTCTTTTACAGCCAGACTTTATGATCGGACACATCTGATAAGACTTTCTGGAGAGCAATAACTTTGTTGAGATTGTTACTTAAAGTGGATTATGGCTTTTACTTGTGCTAATAGTTTCTCTACAAAAACAAATTCCATTACTGACATTAAAGACACTTCTGACGCCCTATTATATACATTATGAGATTTTTACTGCAGCATAAATGGCCACAGGACTGCGTTTGCTGAAGTGTAAAGAGAGCTGTTTTCAAGGATTTCATCTGTAACTGAGCGAGCTGAATCCCAGCAGAGTGTGTCAGCACTGTGCTGTCTGAAAAAGGAAATATCAGAATACAGGAAATGAGTTGGCAGGAACTATCCATTCAAATTACTTCCTCTTTGGGATTTCAGAGGAGGAGATATGGCAAGTGATAAGTTATTTGGAACAGAACCAAAAAAGATTAGGGATTCATTTCCTACAACATGTCTGCCTATTAATTCGCCTGTGTTTTGTAAGTCCTCTTCCGGGAATTTGTGTTGATTTGTTCGGTTTGGAACTACAGAGTGAGTGACACACTAGAGATTAAAACCGTACAATTTGCCCGATAATGGCAAAAGGCCATAAATAAACCCTCTATTTTTACCATGCCTAGGAATACTTTGGCTTCGAGTCCTGAATCTCTGGAAGTTGCTTTTCCTACGGGACAGTGAAAATCCCCTGATGTACTTAAACAAACACTGTTACTTTTCACAACAATAAATTGAACATTGCGGTTTGCAAGGAATAAACACAATTTACTTTTCTTTGAACCAAATCAGCAATACACACCCCTATTTTTAGGGAGTAGGAAACTACAACTTCCTTTCCTGTTGTGCTCTGAAGTATCCACACAGAGTGGGTGTACCCCTTCTTCTATATCCTGCTAAATGGGTCAAATGTTAAATGAAGTGTTATGGGGAGCGTGTTCCTTTGATCAGTAAGATTGGAGTCATCCATCATGTCAAATAGGCACCAATCCTGCTGACCTTTTTGGCACAGTCCACTGCACTATAATTTCTAGAAGATTCAACGTGATCTGATCTACAAATTTGCCATCTACCATCAAAAGAATCTGACAGAATAATAATGAAATGTTTGGCCCTTTTGGTCCAGTGCAGCTGCAGTCATAATTTCTAGAAGTCAGTCAAACAAACAATCAAATAATATTATGAAAGGGAATGGGGCTGGCCCATGGGCTAAGGTGCTGATCTTGAACCATGACATTTGCCGGTTCGCATCTGGCTTCAGACCTTTATTGCATGTTGTTCCCAGTCTCTCTCTCTGGCAATTTCCATCTATCTAAGCTGCCGGTTTCAATAGAGGCAAACTTTCCCCCCATGAAGTTATATAAACACAGAAATTGGTGTTTGTGTTGTTTTAAATCATATTTCTGTGATATTGTAGATGTCCAGTCAAAGAGACACAGAATTGAGTTGTTTTTGAAGTTCTAGTTTTTTTTCTCCCATAACTTGCCATACAATAGACTTTGCTTTTGGTGGCTCCAAATCTACATCTTAAGGCTACTCAGGGATTTCTATTTTTCCAGAATGAAAACCTTGCCTGTCTGTTCCAGGTGACTGCTGGTCAGAATAATCACGGTATTGTTCGGTCCCCGGCATTAAAAACAGCTTGTGGATGTCATCATACACACACACTAAAAAAATGAAATAAAAACAAGCTGCAGGTCGTGTTTTGTAGGTAGTGATCTCAGATGGCAATAAGGACTTTGACCAATGCACACCTATAAAAGGCACCCAGTGGTAAAGAGGTTTTATCGAGGCCCTCCTCTTTTCGCTTGGTTCCCCAGTGGAACCTGACAAAACTGCCATTTGAGGGATTGTCAGGCCCATCATTTGAGCCCATAATACAGGCAAACCTAGACATCCTAACATGAAGCCAGCGCTCATCTTGGCCGTCGTGATCACATCTAGTAAACTAACAGTGAAGTCCATCAAGGTCGGACTGTGTGCTTTTAGAACTGTAATTACATCCAGGTAACTTACCCCGACAGACCTCTATGAATCAGTACACAGCTTCCACACGGCACGTATCACACAAGCAGCTGTTCCAACACATGCTGCTCAGCCATCAGCCCTTATGTGTGGCTGTTTATATAGGCCTGGAGGCCTTTCATATCACTGCAGACAAACGCAGGCCCATATGGACCAACCAATAAAGACCTAACCCCGACACAGACATATGACCTTAATCTCCCAAACATGGAATGTAGCAAGGAAGAATTTAACAATATAAAAACACAACAAAGCAAATGTACACTTAATCACTTGGACCACAACTGCTAAACATTCCTGATCTGCTGTTAATAAAAGGCTCAGCTTCATTATAGAGAGTGACTTGTGTCCATCCACACTCTAAACCGGCAAAAACTGCATACAGTATTAATGACAATTACTTTTAGCTTTATTTTGTCAGTTTACAAGAAGATAATGTGATTGAGTAGTTTTAAAACAGGCCAACTAAATATTTCTTAAGCTATTTGAGACAACCCCAGTAAAACATCATGATTCATGTCCAACACCAACGTTCAGTGGCCTTGCAGGAAGTAATATGTCCTATATCTAGTAAGGCAAAAAGCGATGGTGTGGAGGTTGGAGTGGTGGGTGGGCATCTGCCATGTTTGCTTTTTGGCTTGTTTGTCAGACAATTTACAAGAAGATAATGCGATTGAGTAGTTTTACAACTGACAAACTAACGTTATGTTATCTTGAGCCTTCTGTTGTGAAAGGTGGGTGGGCTTGTGACACGTCTGACTTCATGCAGCAAGCTAGAGTTTGGGTCCTGTGACTAAATATTTGTAAGATTTATGACAATTCTATTATCTTCAACTGTACTATCTTTGTGTGTACAGCTAATAAGCTAATGTTGGCATGCTAATGGAAAATTTAGATGTAGAGCATGATAAAAAAAAACAGCTGCTAAACATCAGGATGCAAGTGTTATCATTGTGGGCATGCTAGCATGCTGATGCTAACTTTGAGAAAAAGCAACTATAACCACAATCTTTCCATTAACTTAAACCTGATTTAACAGTTGGTTTGGTTAGCAGAAAAGTTTTGATATGCTCTCTATTACACTGGCATATTGTCACTTTTTAAGTTGAGGTGCCAAACTTAGCACAAACGTTGCCGATTTACACATTCAGCAGCTACAGAGCAACATAAACCTTCACTTGGAGTCCAAGTTTCTGATTATGTAGTGATTGTAAGTCCATTATTCACTTTAGTTTAGCTCTGTGTTTGGTCTCTACCTAATTCAGCTGGATACTTCTCTGGCTCTTTAGCTAAGACATGTTCCACCAAGTCCACACGCCAGTTGCTAACTGTGTGTGTGCTTTTTGGTGCTGGGTAGGTAGTGCAGAGATGGTTTTCAGTGCTTTTTGACTGAAAACAGCTGCCTATGAAAATAGAGAGAGTAACCCAAAACAGTGAAGTTGTAGTTGTACAGTTAAACAATGAGTCAACATTCGCTACAAGGTTCAGTAAAGCCCCTTAAACAATGTAACATTATTAACCATTTATGTTTGATACATTGTTATTATATACATTTCAAGTGTTTTAGTTGCCTAACCCCATCCACAGCATGACTCTATCTGCCAATACCACAATACTTCCCTAACTTTAAACATACTATTGTTGCCCTGCTCTGATAGTGTAAAAAGTAGAAATTTAAAATGAAATTAAAATAAAACTTTGTAGCTGAACATAACCTTGTCATTAGGATTGCAGAAATGTACAATATGAATATCCTTGTCTGGCAACAGGACTGCTTTATGATCGTTTTGAATTTCGCAATTCAGTTTACTACACTGAACAAGAAATAGACTCCACTGAACTGTTCTGGGTCGAGTCTCTCAGGACACAGTTTTGAGGATATGAAAACAACAAAATGCAAAGCCGAATACCATCTCACCATCCTGCGTGGTTTTCAAACTTGTGTCCCAGTACCCCCTGCAGTTTTTTGGCAGGCCTCCAAACCTTGAGTACCAATTTAAGAGATTAGACCCAGAAAAAGCACACAAGACCAAGACAAATGGGCCCCACCAGATCTCCCCACGGCCAACTTCTGGCATCACAGTCTGCTATATAGACGTCAAGTAGTGCGGGAGGGGAATGTGAAACCCTAGCATGTTCCCCCATTTGGCACGTTCCTTAGACTCCAACACAGTTATGAGGCCACTTCATAGGAGTGTAAACTGTGTATTTAAAAAGCCGTCATTGTGGGACTAACATTGGCCCTGGTGTAGGTTGTTAGAATAACTGAATGACACAATGGTTTCTTTTCTAAATAAACAGATGTGGGTAGGCTGTTAAAACCTTCATTTTTTTCCTCTTCCTCCTAGTCTCCTCCTCCCCTCCCTTCATCCCATCTGTAAGTGGCCTCATGCACACGCACACACACAGTCTCTCTCGCTCTCTCTCCATTTCACTCACTCTCACTGCTTCACGCTCTCCCTCTTCCTCCGTAGCGTCCACATGTCTAAGAAAGGCAAAGGGCCGGTTTTCTCCCGCAGCTGTTCAGTACAGACGGGCCTCTATTCCAGCCTCCACAGTGAAGTGATATTGGTCGTCTGCAATGGCTGATTAATTGCGTGTCATTCTTAACTCCTCCAAGACCAGTACTGGCCCTCTGCAGCACCCTCCCCCCCCACACTCCTCCTCCCACGCTGCACATGGAGGATATGAACTCACCACACTCCTGCTGGCATTGGACTTCTATCAAAACCGAGTTCCTAATGAAAGATTACTGTGATATTTCATAAGGACTGAGGCCGGTCCAAATAATACTAATAATTCATAAGTTCTGTGGATAGCTAATGAGAGGCTGCTTAGCTCACAATCAAAGTGATTATATGCGATAAATTTTTCAGTTCAGCGTTTTTTCACTTGAGCAAACTACAAATAAGAACCTATCCTTCAATAGGAAAACACAAACACTTTCTGGGTCCTTTTTGTTTTGGGATTCTGAGTCAAAATTAGGCTGTAAAAGAACAAAAAACACCTATCGTGAGTCTGAGAACTAAAGTCCAAAAAATTCAATAACTACTTTCCAATGTCCCCAACAAAGGAGTGCAGTAGTGCATTCCCAGCTGGTTCTGCTATGCTGATAAGGCAGCGTGGCTGCCTGGTGACCAAATAAAAAACACATGTCTGACATAGCATCAGAGATGCATCAATCCTCCGTGAACTCTTGACTCCGAGGGGATTACTGTGGATAAGAATGATGTGACCCATCCACATGTTGCTTACTTTGAAGAATCACAGGCTCCGTTTTAGAGTTTCAGCTTTCAGAAAACATTTCTTCAAAGACACACATAGGAAGGTCTTAGTGATTTAATGTTGATTGTATTGACCTTTGAAGATAGAGTCCCTTTCTTAAGGGCAACTTCTCTATTCTTATACAGCACAGTCCTGTACAATAACTGAATTGATGCCTGTAGTGTGGCATTTTCAATATATTTGAACTGTATGCCAGATCCAGTAATTGTAAAACCATCTAAGTGCAATATACAAATCTACTATTTAAGTTCATAAAATCACAAATACAAGTTTTAGGATAATAAAGCACTATCTGCCTCACTCCCATTGATTTGCTTGAAGTGTTTTTTAAAAAGGACGATCAATACACTTTTGGTTGCATAGTCCTTGCCGTTGGCATTGTCGCGTTGTGGCTATTTGAAGGAAGTTCACCAACAATATCAGAAAGCAGTGAAACATAGGTACCAAACCAAACTTGCAAAGACAAGACCTTCTGAGAAACCAACCTGCCTGAACACTTTTAACAGCAGATTCCCTTCCCTCACCATCAGCTGCTTTTGGCTTTATGGATGTCAATCACCTTGGCCTCAGGCTAGACGGCGTCCCAATGAAGACAGCACGTCAACATGACTGACAAGTGAGCTGGCAAGAGCTGAGGGAGGAAGAGAGAAGGATTAAGAAAACACTCACTGAACCAAAAGGCAAAAAGCTGATCCGAGCCACAATCTCCAATACAAGTTAGTGTTCACTTCAGGGTCATATTCTGAAATTTTTTGGCCTGAAGATACAGCTGATTTTGGTTTTGATCTTTGCAGACCAAAATATATGTATATTTATTATACACATTTCATTAGTACCCTTTCTCTAAGGAAAAGAAAGAATAATAGAACTACATCTCACTTTTAGAATTTGGAGGGCAGGCTATTCTGATATTTTTTCTCTTTTTAAGTAACAACATCATGTAAAATTCCTTCCAAAAAAATGTAATTTCCTTGGCAAACAGAGGTCTTAACATTGATGCATGTGGCTACTAATACTGTCCGTATGTCACGGTCTGGGATTTCAAATATGTGTTATTAGCTCATTAAATCATTGCACAGAGACAAGTTAATCGTAATGGTTGTGCAATCAGGCTAAAAATCACCCAAGATAAGGTGTATTCAAAACCAGTATATCATGATGACTTTGACTTTTATAGAACAATTGTTATGATCTAGGACTCACGCACAGTTTTATCTTCCTGTGTGAGAAGACAGGCTTCTAGCATTTTCCTACTGGGTAAAATTTCAAACTTGCTAAAGTTAAACAAAAGGCGTCTCGGTGCTGATGTTTTGCAACAACAAACCCCGTCAGTGTCTGCTTTCAGCTGATAACAGCCAGGCAACATTAACTCTGCTGGGGCCCCAGATGGCTTTGGACAGATTCATCACAACTAACATGTTGGGTCAGCCGCAGGTAATCCATCAGGGCGCTGAGATAATTCAGCAGTGTCAGATGGGACCACAATAAGTCTGTGCAACTTTTTTTCCCCACGCTCAGTTTACGTGGAGGTTATGACTCCATCAACTCAATTCATGGCTTACTCATAAAGCTCTGAGTGCATCGTTAAACCTGGACTGTACACACAGGTCACGTTCTGATATAACGTGGATTAACTAATGCTCTCACCTTGAAGGGTTATGTGTAGGAGTGCACACGGCTGTGTTGACAACACATAAATCACACAGCCTGTAGAATTACTTGAAATAATTAAGCCTCAGACATTGATCGTACCTCATCACACTGATGTCAAATTAAAACTCAAACAAACCGTATCAAAACTACCAAAGGGAAACATTTTCTTCAGACAGTCCATGTACAAAGTCCTCAGAAATGACTCTGTAATGCTGCCTGACAAGGGTATTGGTAACGTAAACATAACATGTGTCTCATTATGCATTTTCTACAAAACATCTGTGGGCCAAGAAAATGACTACTGACTTCATATCCCATATTGGATCGGTTTGAGAGACTCATTGGCATGGTTGCAACAATGGTTTATGTTTGTTTGGTTTATGCAGTATAAACATGTCGTAATAAGTCAATATGAATCCACAGAGAATTTATCAATGACCTGCAGATAGAGGAAGCTCTGGATAGTGATGCTTAGCCATCACAAATATCTATTGGCCAAGTCCAAATCATAATTATTAAGCTTCCATCATAATTTCTCAAGCCTCCAAAAATGTCTGATTGCAGTCATTTCTGTGCACTTTATTGCCTACTGTATAACGAGAAAGCTATGTTTATAATAACATACAGTAACTCATTACAACCCAGTTATAATGACAGGCACAGATCAATTCTCCGCAATCAAACAAATTCTGTCAGCAACATGAAGTTTAAATCGCGATAACTCTAGTGAACTTAATTTAGCAAATTTCACCCTACAGTGTATTCCCAGATATCGACTAATGGGGCTTTTGGGGAATGCAGTACTCATGTTATGTATTCCACAAAAGTCTTGGGCACCATTGGCCAGAAAGCACAATTGTCTAACACTATGTTTATCTGGATGCATTTGAGTGATTTCTAATCATTTCAAGTGCCCATTAAAAGCAGGGCTTGTTTGGAATCAATACCTTTTATTCCCAAAAAAGTAAACTGCTGCCCATGTCTACAGAGTAAAACTCACTAGGACTCTTAAAATGACCATTAGGACTATTAAAAGTAAATCAAACCACCACATAAAAGCCAAATAAAAGTAATATGGTCCAGCGGAATGTGTTTAGTCTTCCTCTAAAAGTTGAAAACAGTGAAAGAGAAATGTCCTTGCTTGTTAACTGAAGCAGGAGAAGAGAGGGAAAAGAGCCAGGGAATCAATAGGCAACACATTTTAAAAAATGAAGTTAGTTAAAATATATTTCACTACACTACAACAAGAAGGTAATATTTTCAAATTGAACAATACAGATTAAATATGTGATTGTTCCATTAACTTAATGACAGTGTGGGGAGCATTTTGATCTGTTCCATCATACTCTGACATTGCATCCTTTGGATGCCTGTTTTTGTTGCTGCACTTTCCACTCCAGGTGTGAACCCATGCCTCCCTCCCCATGTCTCTTTTGTGTTTAAAGGGCAGGTGTGTCCCTTGTGTGGTGGCCAAACGTTTACGACCTTGTGTGCTGCCATTTTCTGTTGCCTCACCCTGGTTAGCCTCTGGTTGTCCTGTGAGCTGGTAGGAATGTGAATGTGGATGTGCAGTGGCTTGCTCGAGACGCGACTTTTATGACCCTTGGATGCCTGCTAACTCACTCACTTCTCCAACCCCACCTGGTAATGTTTTGTCATTTTTACAAACTAAAATGCCAGAGCATATATTCATGCTGGTCAAGAATGCAAATCCAGACAGATAGCCAAGACATTTGTGTGTAATTGCAGAGATTTTACAATAGAGACTCATGGGACAGGCGAAGGCTGGTGCTTGAGAGCAGACTCTATGGAGTCACATCTCCACTCTATTACATACCATATCAATCACCACGAGGGATGCAGAGGCAAAGGGGACATTTGGTCATTTCCTGGACCCAGCCGTGCATCCCAGCTGGCTGTATGTATGGGGTCTGGCAGTCTGGGCTCATATAGACACTGCAAACACACAGCAAACACACTCATCTATCCAGCACACAGCAGACCTCTGATCCATCTGCGACAGCAGCCGAACAATCTGCTCCTTCTTCTGGCCTTCCCTGTCCAGACATACTTTCTGTCACAATCTGTTCACCCCGAATGAAGATAAAGGAGAAAACCAGAGCCAGATTTATCAGTCAACATTGAACTATCTGAAAGTCCCTTGCACCGATGGCTGGATAATGTCAACTTGAAGACCTTACTCTCTCCCCCTGTCGATTGCTTTTATCTACCTCCTCCAGACGTATTCATGAGAATACTCAAGAGCACTAACGATAAGACTGCAGTTTCAAAGTTAGAACTCAAGGACATAAAAAGGGTCTCTTGTTATCGCAGCACAAAAGCTAACTATGCACATTTAGATTAAAGTAAAAGTTGTGATAATAACTGAAAATAACAAGGCAGTTTCCATTTATTAGATGCCTAAGATGACCTTTAGGGTCATAAATATGAGGCACTCCAGAGCCAAGCTGGTAAAATTAGAGAAGGATAGAAACACAGCTGCTCTCTCAGCTAATAAAGTTAAACAAACCTGGCATTTGTCCGTGTGTTTTTTCAAAGATATCCTGACAAGGGCGTTGACGCCAGTTATAGTCATGCATGCAATAAGTAGCACCTCTGTCAATTTGAGGTTGGTTCACCATTACAGAAGCTAGTAAAAGTAGCCTTACACACATATAATGTGTAGTTTATGAGTTTTGTATATAGCAGAACAAGCTGCTAATGTTCCTACTTAAAGCTTTTCTACTTAATCAAAGAGAACAAATGTTATTTATTCAGACTTGTGTTCCTCGGCACCTTATGGAATAAAGCCCAATATTAACCAATATTAATGAATTTGTCTCTGTTTTTAGTCCAAGCAGTTACTGGATAACTTTGTATTTGTGCCGTTTGGTGGCAGGCAGTCAGTGAATGTTGTAGGCTGTCTCTCAAACTCAGTCAAGTCTCTATTTCTAATCTGAGATTATAATTTTGAACGGTTTTACATTATTTCATGATGTAAATCTAGTTTGATACCTTCCTGACAGATCAGCCCATTGACTTGTCTTTTACAACAAATGCATGCCTATAGACATGCAGAATGTTTTGGAGTCATTGGCGTAGCACTAGCAACACACTTGACAATGTAGACACTTGTAATGGTGTCTAACAGCATCTAACTTGAAGGGTGAAATTACATCGCAAGACATAATATTCATCACTGTTAGCTTGTTCTCATTGTGTTTTCAGCTCATCCACTCTCCTGTTAAGTGCAATGCTCTTCTGATCACAAATATTATGCATAAATGATTTTCTTGTCTGTCAGCGCAGCTGAAATAACAAACACACACAATAAAAAAACTGACATGATATTACCTGTAACTGGCAATGATGGAAGAGGTGTTGCTACTTTGGAAATCCTTTCAACCTCAAACTTGTTGAAAGGGTGTTGTTAGTTTTTTGTGTTTTTTTACACAGACATTTGATTTGATTTGATGAATGCCTGCCTAAAGGGCATGACACAAACGTTTTGTCCCACCAGCTTTCAAGGGGGCAACATTTCACCATCAAAGTTTTCACCCAGCATGTTTTACCTCTTGTTTTTCTAGCAAATATTGTTTTGAAGATTATTCTATCTTAAATATTCTACAAGCCAAAAACCTGGCTGCTGAAAAGCATAACGATTAAATGGACTTTCTTTACATCTGCTAAACAGAACAGATATTGTTTTCTCCTCACACAGCAAAGGTCAGCACATCTGGTTTTTGAGTCTTTGCTATCAAACTATCCAGCATTCTCACATCTTATCATTAAACCCTTTTCTATGGTTGAGTAAGAGAGGAAGAAAGATACCCAGGCTTTGCTTTGATTATGAGATAACATGGACTGAACATGGAGTGTGTGTGTGTGCGTGTACGCATTTGCATTTTCAGGTCAAAGTAAAATAAGGCATTCGAAGCATTCAGCAGTTAGAATCTGCAGAAAACACTTTCCTAAATTTTTTTCTCATGTAGGAACCTTGGAAAAGAAACACCGTTTAGCAAAGTTGTTGAGCTACAGATGTTAAACATCAGCAAACTCACATGAATTAAAACCTCCAAAAGCATTTACCAATTTGCCCCATCGTGATCCAATTTCTCCTGATTGTAATGCCTCATCTAGCCTCATATTCATTCCCGCTTCATGTTGTAGCCATACATGTTTAGGGCATTCAGAGGACAAACTCTCACGAATGAGGCCTTGAGAGTCCAAATGATCTCTTCTCAGTGGACTGATTTTCCCATCACAGTACTCTCAAGTCTCTGGTTGGTGTTTGGGGACAAGCAAGACCTGATTTACACATCCTCCAGTTCCCAACCCACCCCCAAACCCCAACCACCCCACCCCCTCTACCCGACAGGAGCAGCTGCACCTCATGACAGATAGGCCATGTCATCTCCAAAATTCTTGCCGTGCTGCCCTGCTCTCAGCATTTCTGTCAACACTCAATATGACGTTCTAATATTACCAAGGCTGGCACGTCCCTGCACCCTTACAGTGCACACCTATGTATTTGATTAAATTGTATAGATACACCACATAATAGAAGATGATCTTTTGATTATGATGTTCTGCTTTAAATACATGGTATATAAAGGTCGAACTGATCTCTTTCTTAACCAGCTTACTCTTTTAAATGATTGTGTCAGTAACATAGGATTATATAGTAATAATAGTCAGATATAATGATTAAATATATAACTCTCACAGTGACCATTCATTTATGCATTAGTGTTGGTACTTTAAGCACATGTTGCTGAAAATACTTTCTAACAACACTAAACACTGAAACACTAAATAACACAAAATTGAACTTAAAGGGATAGTTCAGCATTTTTAAAGTGGGGTTGTATGACGTACTTAGGCATAGTTATGGTGTTACCTTATGAAGATAGCAATCAGTGCAGTCATTAAAAGGAGTATGGGAGAGACCTAGCTGTTTCGGCGGAAAACTAAAGCTGTGGAAAAAAATTCAAGTTCAGCATAAAATTGAACAGATATTTAGGTATAAGGTTAGCATTTATATATGTGGAGAAAAAAAAACGTTTTTCTTCTGGTCACCTCTGCAACAGTACAAGGCTGACTTCTGCTACAGCAAAGTCTCCCCCAAACTCCTTATAGTGACTGCACTGTACACAATCTCCATAAGGTGACACACTAACTATGCCTAAGTACGTCATACAACCCCACTTTAAAAACATACTGAACAATCCCTTTAAGTAAAGGATTTAAATGATATCAAAAGTAATGAATACTGGTATTTCTGTATTTGTGGATCAAGCACATTCTGACTGGAATATACAATTTGTTGATAAATTGGTGTTGCAACATCCACGTAATAAATTCTCACCCTTGGTTGATATCAATCATAGACAACATCCAATGCACGCCCACACACAGACCCATGCAGACACTCCAAGGTCTTGTTAAGGCCATGGAATGAGCTGCACAGCCCTCTGGGTAATGGACTGGGGATGTGCTGGAAGGAAACTCAAGCCTTCTTGCCATTCCAGGCAGAGCACAGCAGGCCATGCTGAGTATCAATGACAAAAACAGACAGGCAGCTAGCACTGATGCATAAAACATGAGCCTGAGAAAGTTAGCACAACTGAGTCAATTATCATTTTTGGAGGAACATGGGATACGTTCCTGCAGTGGAACGTCTAAGTTAGTATTTGGTAAACCATATAATTACCCCATATAGGAAAGTATGTTGCCATGTTTTAAGAGTGCTGATATGAGCTTTAGCCATTTCTTTGCCTTAATGTGAATTAATTGTGCCGTCTGTACCTCTGATGGGAAACAAAGGTAAAACGTGAACACAAAGTGAAACTACTTGACTCCATACTGAGCAGAATATATCGCATGTAATGATATTTACTTAAAGATTAATTTGCTGAGGAGTGTTAACTCTAAGACAAACACGTTTAAACAAGCATGTAGTCAAACTACTGTGTAGTCCACAAAGATACAGCAGTTTTTTATAAATTCAGACAAGGCCAGGGAGTAGTTGTTGGTAGAAACCATATGGGACTCATTTGCAAGGGAACTTCTGGCACCGATTCCAGGGCCTGGTTTTGATGTTCAGATAGGCACAGTACACATCTCGGTCAACATGAAACTTTTCCAAGATAAATGTGTCGCTGTCACTGTAATAGCGAGGAAAGTACCATGCACACATTTAAAATTACTTTTATTTCTTTTTCACACAGTCCAACAGAAATATAGGGAGTTAGCTTATTCCATATTTTCTAATAACTACATCCATAAAAGACAAATGGCAGTTTAATATTTCTTCTAGGAAGTCGGCACAGCTTTTTATGGCAAAAAATTCCAGTAATTGGATTTCATTTTAGAAAGTGTTAAAACAATTGTGTCTATAAAGTTACAGTGGACATTTCTCAGTTCGACTTTAACAGGCAGATCTGCGTCTGCTTTTCTCTCCTGCTTGCATCAAATGTCCCTTATCCCTATATATGTGTTTGTCTGGTACTGTTTGTCTGTAACTGTGTGTTCATTGTGCTGCTGCCTGTCTTGGCCAGGTCACCTTTGAAAAAGAGATTTTTAATCTCAATGGGTTATCTCCTGGTTAAATAAAAATAAATAAAAATGTGTTGAGAGGCCTGTTAAGGGAGAACTTGGGCTACAGCAGGGACCAACACTAATTTGAACTCCAAAACTCTTCTCTTGCATCAATTTCACAAGCAGTTACATCAAGTACTTGACGAAAAGGGCACATACAGATCTAGAAGCGCCCAAAAGCAAGGACCTTTGACCCAGACAGGGAGCCAAAATAAAATCTGTGTGAGCTCTACTGTTTATAGTTGTATTAAAAGGTAATGGTTCAGTGAGTGGATTTGAAGATATTAAGATTAAAATTCTTTAATGAACAATCTTAAATATATACTGTATGTCATATTTGTCTTTTAGGTCTGAAGCATCTTTAACGTGTTACTTACCTGCAAGATAGAGACTGTTTTTCTCCCAGCTAATAAAAAAAATATTAACATATGTAAAGGGATGTGATTTTTTATCCATGCTCACACGATGAAAACTAAAGCGCATTGTCTAGTAAGGGTCCCCAGAGTAGCCAATCCAACTCCCACAGATAAAAATAAGTAGAAAAACAAAATGTACTACCAAAAGAACATGAAATTGCTGCCCATTACGGAGTGGGTAATCATTCAAACTGTATAATGCTGTTCTTTAACAACAGCTCAACATATTTGGATTCTTGTTATCTGGCACGTTGCCCTTGAAACATGAGTGTTTTGTAAGTATGTTAGCCATGCTGCGATTACAATCTGAGCAACTATGGAAATGCCGCTTGCTATGGATGTGTAGTAAATTACAAGAAAAACAAAGTGCGCGCACACACACACACACACACACACACACACACACACACACACACACACTGTTAGATGCAGACACTGTGACACCAAAGTACCAAATGTTGAACCATTATGTAGCCCACACATTTAAGTAAGGACACCACCAGCAACCTTTGACACTACCCATAGTGTCCTGGCATAGGACACCAAAGAGGATAACTGAAGTATTTTAGCATCCTCACATTTCCATTGGCAAGATATTCTAAAGCCAAAGGAACCTTTGAGTGGAGCGTCAAACTGGTCCAAGATCCTAAGCAACCCACGCCTACCTTAAAGCTCTAGTAGGCTAAGTAGTTTCTTGGCACAAAAAAAGGGAGAGCTCTCCCATTTAAGATAGCAGTTTAATCTTGTGGTTATAAAGGAAAATTATCCATCAAACTCGGTAAGGTTTTTTTGGGTAAGGGGTTAGGGGTTAGATGATAGTCTCCGAGTTAAAAAAATAATACCATCACGCAGTTGTGACCATTTAAGCATTATCACCAAGCATGAATGTTCTGTGAGTGTCTGTAGTTCAAGGGGAACGGATTGTACACATCAAAGACTGTCAAAGATCTTGGGGAGTACTACTTCATATTCGAAAAAAGTTGAAAAACCTCTTACGTATCTGAGGAAGCAGCGTTGGGACTGATACATTCCCTCTCAAGTGATGTCACTTGAGATAATGTTGGTTTGGCCTGAAAACTGAAGAGTTTGAAAAGGGGAAAACATTTTCTATGATCCTACAACCACAGTTGTAGTAATAGCAAAAGCAAAAAGTGGAAAGTACGGCGTTGTGTTGCAGAAAGAAATTTGAGAATGCAAACTCAAACTATCACCACAAGCAAGGCCTCTTCTTTGAACAGTAAAGAAGCATGCTGTAGCTCCTTCTATAGCGTGCCGTGACTCTTTCAACCTGTAACTTCAGTGTACCAGCAGCTGCATGCCCGCATAGAAGCACCTCCATGAGAGATCCACTGCCTGCATCCATCAGACAGACAGACAGACAGACCAAAAGATTGAGGGTGCGGTCCACGGTGGCAGGCACTGCAGGTTAGGATTTTAAATACACATATTGATAAAAAGAGATAAAGAGAGGATCTCTATAGACTGAGAAACCTACTTATACAAACAGAGATGAGCAAAGGTGAGTACTGACCTGGGAATTCTCCTGAGGTGTAGTATTAAGGTGTATTTGGAAACGACTCAAATTAAACTACAATTCCAGTGTTCTTTGTTATGAAGGAACGTGTCGTCCGGAGTCACTCTCAGGCTCACTGATGTGTTTTAATAGTCTTAAGGTCAATACTGGAGCTCTATGGCACAGAGGAATAAGATACATCAAGCTTAGCCTACAAAGGCATTTATCTTGGTGTCTTGACACTGTTGAACTGCCCTTTTATCTGCTGCCAGTATGTCTTTAGGGAGGTGAGAAGTTGGAAGAATTTTCTGCATCCATTATCATTTCACATTCATGATGTTAAGTAAGAGCCAAATACTTGAAGGGAAATGAGATACCTTCACTTATGGTGGTGACAGCTGGTCAGAGAGAGAGGAGAATGTGTGTGTGTGTGTGTGTGTGTGTGTGTGTGTGTGTGTGTGTGTGAGAGAGAGAGAGAGAGAGAGAGAGAGAGAGAGAGAGAGAGAGAGAGAGAGAGAGAGGATGCAGCTGCAACCCAGCTATATGATGGTAGGGGTCCAGAAGCAGATGGGCGCTCCAGAGTGCACTGCAACACGATAGCCATTTTGAAATACCCACATGTTTTAAAAAAATTAAGTAATAAATAAAAGCACTTTGAGATCTTGAGCATAACAACCAGACAATTCTGCATCTTGTAATCCACTATTTATCCAAGTTTCTACTTTCTTTTGAAGATCATACGTCCTATGATATTGTTTATCATGTAAAACCATACAATGGACTATATTATGAGGTAAATTGAATTACAATCCATTCATATACCGTTGAAGTTTCTGTTTTTCTGTAAAAATAAAAGCTCCCCATGACTAGTGGCGTCAGCTGATCATGGTGGAGTCCTGCAGTCCAGGATTTGAATCCAACTTTCGTCCTAAGACTTTAGATTTGAAATGACTTTGGCATCTGAACTGAAGGAAACCTAATATTAGGAATGCCCCCCTCCTCATAAAGCATCACTCCCTCCCCCCCTCCCGCTCTCTCTCTCCTGAGGGCTTTTAGCCTCCTGAGAACTCATTCTAATAGTATCAGCAATTTGGCTGGACAGGAATGTTATAGATTGGCTGTCTGTGAAGAGTTATCAGTTTATGATTACTGAAATGTGTTAAAGTTTGTTCCCATACAACTAATATCTGTGAAGTAGAACCTAAAACGAAGAAAAGAAAATACAAGAGTTGTACTTTCAAAGAAACTTGATATGTATAGCAAATACAGCCTTTCTATATGAGGTTCTGGAGCATCCCGTTTTGGTGTTTTGAAAATGTATTCTTATTTAAACAAGTAAGAACCTAATATGAAAAACCTAGTTTTTCATTGACTCACTGAAGGTCCACTAAATCAGTCTGTGGGTAACTTATTAACACCACAAACCCACAAACCTAAATCCCATGCTTCATTTGAGCAATGTCTATGGTCGGTAGCCAGGATGATGACATAATGCAACACCAGTCAAACCTTACACATTTATGTACTGTAATAACAGGGTCTCAAATCACCTCTATGTAGGGTAAAATATATTTCACAGGCTGAATGTGATAAAAGGGAAAAGCTCCCTTGCTGCCCTAGATGTGACCAAGACCTGCTTTCCCTGGAGGAGGTTGACCTCACGAGGCTGGGACGCCAGACACCAGAAATTCCCAAGAATGTCATCAGTCTTCTGCCAAATCTGTTTGATTATTTCTACTTTCTCATGTTTGTCTTGTGTGACAGCTCTGGGAACAAAATAAAAAGCACTGACTAGAGCACTAGAGTTCAGTGTGAAATACATAGATTTCAGGTGACGAAACAAAACTTTATCTTACTGATCCTCCATCCTAATAAGATTCAGGCTAGCTGTTATCCCCTCTTTCTAGTCTTTAGGCTAAACTATACTAAGCTAAGCTAAAAAGCCGCATTGGGAGCACAACTGGGTATTACACTGTTGAAGCTTTTATTCAACCGAAATACAAATACTACTAGTTTTATATTCTCAGCAATACATTATATAAGGATATTTCCTAAAATGTCAAACTATTCATTTTTATGATATTATAATATCTTATCTCTTTTTGCAATATAAAAAATGGGCTTCCAACATTGATGAAAGAAATTAGCTAATTAAAGCGTGCTTTATCTTGTGCATAACACTTGTGCTCAACAGCATGTAAATCCAATGTTTCCCTAGTCCGGACATGAGTTACAGCCGCAGTAATGTGGTGGCTGTTTCAATTTTATCACTCCAATTATAGTTAAAAACATGACGCCTGCATAAGTGCCTGTTGAATTTTCGCTGGTCAAGGATAAAGAGGGGGGAGAGCGGAGGGCTGCAAACGCAAATATACACTCGACACTGTGAAGTGAGGGTTTATGAAGAGCCTATGCCCCCCAGCGGGAGATGTTTTATTGCCGGTGTTTAAATGACCGGCTTGTTAAACATCAAGCGGCAGGCGGGTAGCCAGGCGACTGTGGCCTCAAGAGTCGCTGCACTGTAACGTCGCTGGCTATGTTCACCCTCTTCAGAGCTTTATTCGACATGCTTGTGTGTAGACAGCGCTGTTTAGAGACACAATAATCACGTTTAACTTAAGTTGAAACACTAGATTCCCACCTGTGAGTGAGAGATGAGACTCGGGTGGTCCTGGGCTATTCACTGTCCCCACACAGTCAGAGAGAGATTAGAACAGGCCAGGAAAGAGAGAGGTTAGATAAATAAGAAGTCTTTCCCAAAGTCTTGATGATACTAATAATTTGATACCTGCAGAAGATCACTGGGCCACTGTTTTTAGCCAAAACAAAAGACCTTGCTAATGTAAGATATAGTGTGATTCATTGGCTAGAAGTTCATGGGAGCAAATGCTAAATAAATGATCCCTGGAGATGAGGGCTACAGTCATGGAAAAATATGGGACATTAACTGTTTTATGATGATGATGACATAGATGGAACATCAGGAAGTGGGGAAAGTGAAGCAATCCCTTTAGATGTCGATCCATTTCCGGCTACTTCTCAGTTATTGCTGATTATTTCCTTCCAATTTCCCTCCCCCCCGAAAAACGGTCATGTCTGCACAGTTTGAGTCTTGAAGCCTGGAAAAAATATTAAAGGAAAGAATAGCCTCATGAACATTATTTATCAACGGCTCCAATCTAAATGACTCACAAGAATGTGGTAGTAAGTCATGTTGGGCAAATTAACCTTTTCTTAAAGACTAATGTTACCAATTTACTGACTACTAAGGACATAATTTTCATTTTTCCTTTATTTAACCTCGAAAGATCAATTGAGGGGTGACCCTCTTTCACAATGACGTCGAGTTTGTACAGATACACAATATACAATGAGAATACATAACAAGTTTACACACACACACACACACACACACACACACACACACACACACACACACACACACACACACACACACACACACACACACACACACACACAGACAAAAACAATTTAAAACATTCAGATCAATTGAATGAAAGAGACAATAGCCTAATTAAAACAGTTACAAGTGTAGAGGGGCTGATTCAAAATAATAATTTTAAATTGGTTAACAGTTATGAGTGTATTTATTTTAATTGTATGTTGTAGGCTGTTCCAGGAGTCAGGGGCACTATGGCTAAAAGCGGTTTTACCAAGCTCAGACCGGGCATAGGGAACATATAACATGAGCATGTCAGTTGAGCGGGTTTGATAAAGCCCATCTGAAATAAGCAGCATTTCTGTCAAATAGAGTGGTAGCTTTCCAGTCAGAGCTTTATATATAAAAATATGCCAATGTGCATCACGTCTCTCCTTAAGGGAGGACCACCCAACCTTTTCATATAAAACACAATGGTGTGTATCATAAGCATCTCCTGTAATGAATCTCAAAGCAGAGTGAAATACAGAGTCTAGGAGTTTAAGGCATGAACGAGATGCATGCCGATAAACCACATCACCGTAATCAAGGACAGACATAAAAACTGCCTCAATAATCCTTTTCCTACTGATCAACGGGAAGGTGGCTTTATTCCTATAAAAATATTTATTTATTTATTTTTCTTTCGGACAATTCCACACAATACACAATTATCTCTTTCACATCATAAATCTTAATTAGTGTTGTCCGAAGGGTGACGGAAGAAGCCTAAGGCTTATCGAGTCCCGCCCCCACTTTCATCAGATTCAAAATCAGATACACATTTACTGATCACAGAAAAGAAAAGAAAAAAGAAAAAAAGAAAAAGTCAAAAATAAAAGAAAGAAAAAATAAAAATAAAAAGGAAGAAAACACACAATTTTGCAATTTTTTTTTCTTTTTTTTTGTCTGTTAAGCTGCAGTCCAATACCCAGTCAATTTTCATTCTCTTTATTCATTGACCTTGCACAACTGACATGCTATCCAATTTTCCCGATGAGTTTTAATTAGTCATTGTTATCCTCTCCTTCCACTGTAGCCATTTTTTCGATGTCTCCTTTGAAATTAGCGATGTCTCCTTTCATGTCATCGATTCCAGCGACTTTTCCTTTGATAGCTGTGATGTCTCCTTTGATAGATGTGATAAATATCCAATCTTTAGTCGCAGACGACAGACAAGATTTTTTATGTGAAATGTAAAAGAGAGTTTTTCATCTATCCAGATGCCAAGATATTTATATTCAGTGACTCTTTCAATATGAGATCCATTATTTGTGTGAATAATAAGATCATTAAAATGTGTAATTCTTGCTCTGGAAAAACACATATTTTTTTTTCTGTATTAAGGACAAGCCTGAGATCCACTAGACAGTTCTGCAGGGTGTTAAAAGAGCTCTGTAGGTTCTGAACAGATTGTTGCACTGAATCAGAAATGCAATACAGTACAGTGTCGTCCGCAAACAAATGGGCATGACAGTTTTGTAGTGATGAAACAATATTATTGATGTAAATTGTGAATAGGACTGGACCTAAAATTGAGCCCTGCGGAACACCATTTGTAACTGTTAAAAACTCAGTTTGGTAGCTTCCCAGTTTTACTGACTGCTGTCTATCAGAGAGATAGTCCCTAAACCAGCTACATGTAGAATAATCAAAACCAATTTCATGCAGCCTCTCTAAAAGCAAATGATGATCTAAAGTATCAAAAGCTTTTGACAGATCAACAAAAAGTGCTGCACAGTGCATTTTTTTTATCGATAGCTGTAACAATGTTGTCTAAGACCAAAGTGACAGCAGATACGGTACTGTGGCTTGCCCTAAAACCAGATTGAAATGGACTCAAAATGGAAGCACTGGATAAAAAGGTTTTCAACTGAGTATTAATGACTGATTCTAGAATTTTGGCATGGGAGTTTGGAAATTGGCCTGTAATTATTGAGATCACTTTTGTCACCCCCTTTATGTAATGGAATGACATAAAGGGGGAATGAATACTAATCAGAACTAAGATCTTATCAGCAAAGGTGTAACTACTAAAATATCAAATACCAAATGTTTGAATACTTGTGTCACAATAGGCTGTAGGAATCTGTGATGGACATTATAATAACTATGATTATTTTAAAATGAAAGTTTAAATTATTCTAAAAAAAATTAAAAAATATACATTTACAGTTTATGGTTATTTTACAATTTTCTGCTGAGGTCACGACCCTTCCTGCTGGCTATGATGAATGACAAAACTACACATTCCCATACAAAACCTCTATAAATAGATTCAATTGACGCACAACATAACCACAACCCCAATGTACTCACAAATTCTCATATTTAGATATGCGTGACAACAAATGCATATTTCCTTTTATTTTCATACACAGCCTATTTAGCTGCAGAGACAGGAAGGCCTATCAGACAATGGAACAGTATGTAAGTTGATTATTCTGTCAGAAACTTGCCAGAAAAACTAAACTTATTGCTGTATCAGAGATTCCACAGCACATCACTTCCAATCCCAATGACTGTCAGTCAAAACAGTAGGATTCTGGATGCATACAAAGGTAGTGAAGAGAGAGCATTTTGTAAGAGTTTTCTGTCTCAACTCTAAGCCTTATTCTTTCTATGATTGAGTTGTTTTATCCCCTGTGCAGTCTGGATTTGTGTCAGTGCTGGAGGGGTAAATATGAGGATCCGAATATAAAATGGAATGAAAACCTAAACTAGAATTAAAGGGTTTTTTGCTTTGGATGTCAAATAAATTCAGTCAGTCGTGCTCTGAAGGATTAACCTTGATAAAAAAAACTAGAGGATGTATAAAGTCTGATGATTATTTAAAAGCAATTATCAAAGGACGTTAACACACTGATGATAAAACAAAACATGCTGTAAGAATCACCAAAGCTACTTTGTATCTACTTACTGTAAATATGTCATTGCGGTGATGGCTTAAAAGTAGTAAGTGTATTGGTTAGTGTATCAATTTTGTAAGGACAGTACAGTCAGGATAGCTGTTACCCTGTTTCCAGTTTTGCTGCTAAGCTAACAACCTAATTATCTCCAGCTTTATATTTAGTGGACATTTATCAATCTTGTTCTCGTCATCAAATTCTCAGAAAAAAATAGCCAATATGCATATTCTCAAAATGTATAACTATATGCGTAAATCAAATGGTGTAACATCGGACTTTCTTTTTTTACAGTATAAAATGAAGGCTTTTATTTAATATTTTATGTAATATACCTGATGTTGCGGATGATTACATTTTCCTAGTCTTACTAAATATACAGTATCTATGTTTAAATGCCTTGGTTGAGTCTATATGGAGGCAACAACTGAATAAATGGGACTAAGTAAAGGATTTGTGAGTCTCCACAAAAGAAGGTTAAGAAAGCACCACTTATTCACTACTATATGTCTAGTGCTGTACGTTCTCCTACCACATTTACACTGGCAAACTAGCATGCTATACTGTAGTATACAAGCAATAGACCAGAAGCAGACCACTCAAATTCAAGACAACTTATCTCTGTAGTAACTCAAACAACACACTAGATTTAGAAACCTTATCATCAAATCCACCTGTAACAGTCTAAATAAAGCACTGTTGTTCTGTTGAACAGATTACTGGAGTGCCAAGCAACACTCATTTAAGTTTGCTGCTCAACTGTGGTCCGGGTTACACTGAATACTAAGAGGTGGTCTGGACTGTTAGTCAAAGCTGTTATAGATGTATTATCAAAGTTTTACACATCCCAGCCCCACATCGAAGTGTTGTGTTCAAGGAAATGTATGACATGTCTGCATATTTTAAAATTATGGGTATTTGGCCAAAGATAAGTCAGTTGTTGAACTAACTAAACTATAATAGTGCTATAGACATACTGGGAAAAAAAACATATCGATAGGTACTATTTGTCTGGTGCTTTCACACTTAAAAAGTTTGGTACGGTTCAATTGAATTCTGATGCCCGCTAAGTATGGGTTGTTTGGGTTGTCTTAAACCTGTCACTCAGACCCTGATGAGGATTTATGACTGGACCATGACTACTTAAAAAGGAGCTCAGCTTTTAATAAGTCCATTAACAGTTGTGTAGCGATCCCACAGTTAGCTCATCTTATACTGTCCCATCTCATGCAAGCAAAATTGGCCCGAATCTGATTCAATTTTATTCTTCAAATTTCTCATATCTTTTCTTACCTGTATTCGATATTTTTGATTCTGATTTGGGCCACTTCCATATGAAGTCGTAGATCAGATACAGCCAGGTCTGATTATTTGTGCGATCTCAATCTGGACAGTTCACTTTAGCAATTCATGCAACAGTTACGTGACTCTAAAATAACACAATTCTTCGCTTTTGCACCACTGGAGTCACTCTCTGAATAGAAACGGACAAGACAGCTGTGACTAAGTAACAATCCGTGCTCCGACTCCGCATCCACACACACACACACCTCTGTACATAAGTAGCAGCCTTTGCTCCACACAAAGCAACAATTAATCATTTGGTTCTCAGCGTGTTGGGATTGATTCCTTTGCATACGGGGTCAGTTCAGGAGTGGCTCTGAGCAAAATATCCAAATTGAACATGAGGCTTGCAGTTTGAACATAGACAAAAAATACTAATGGAGCTCATAATCAGTGATTTATCTCTGAGGTCGTAGTGAAACCAGACAAATTAAATACACACATTAGAAACCTCCAAATGCTGCATGACATCCCGTCTGTCACCAGTATGTTCCCATGTGGCTCCTAATGAGTAGCTTGAGTTACCTGTTTACAGCTTGTGAAAAGCTATTGTGAACAAGATCAGAGGTTAAATGCAACATGGTAGCAGTTTTCCTTCCATCCAAACCAATTCAATTAAACTACTGGATGAAAGCAACCATTAAATAGAAAGTACTTCCACATAAAACTAACACATAGCTAACAGCTGCTAACTGCTAGTCAGGACATTGGTTCTGAATAAGATGTTAGTGAATGTTGTTTTTCAATGCCGTGAGCCGTACAAAAAAAATTGTATTCAAATCTTAGATGGATATTTCGAAACCTGGACAAATAAAACTTAGACAAACATGGCTGTACAACTAGGTGGAATTAATTGTTTTTCTAAGTAATTTTGATAAATTAACCATTTGACTTCAGCAATCTATCAAAGATGCTTGAGTTATTCTAGTTCTGATCATTTAACGTATTCCTGATACAATGATATAACTTCATTTACAGGAGCATTAGCAGGTTTTATTATGATCTGAACCGTCAATCTGATAGATTTCATATTAATCCTGCAAGCACTTGCCGGCATTGGTTGTCCAGACTGCCTGTGATTTATCTGGTATCTGTAGATTACACAGTGTACACCCCTGGCAGCCTCAGAGACAAGCTGTGCTCTGAACAATTTCAAATGTAAATACAACCTGACTATGAAAATCTATCATCAAGCTCCATTGTGTTCTCAGAGCAAACCGGGTCAGGGAGCAGGAGTCAGTTGATTGACTGTACAGGGAGTATTCCTGCAGTTATTGAAAAACTTCAGAGTTTGAGAAAGCTGTCCAAGCCTGAAAATCTGAGCTAGAAACCAGGAAATTGTGCAAAACAGATAATTTGACACAAATAGACTATGATCAGATAATTCAAACAACATGAGTAAAGAGCAAACATGGAGTCTAAGCGGAACAAGCTGAACAAATTCTCCTTTAATGTGATTATATTCTATTAACCCCAGCCTGCGTTCTCTGTAAGAGACATAGGGTTGAAAGAAAATGCTGGCAGCACAGACACAGTGCTGTATTAATGATCCACTGGGGAGTGGTTTGAGTCCAGAACATATTTCATGAGCCAGAAGAAGGAGGGCTGAGGTTTCTGGTTTGGGGTCATCTGAAGAGTCAAGACCAAACATCCCTCATGAGGTCTCCACAGGAAGTCATCGCTAAGAGTGCAATTAGAGAAAGAGGAAGAGGAAGTCTCTGTCCAATGGATAGCATGGGCATCTCTATCATGGCTGGGGATGTCAAACGATATCTGCTTGATTCAGTGACATGAGCTATAAAACAGGTGTGAAGCTGCTCATACAATAGACATGTCTTTCAGGTGGAAAGCCATGCTGAAAATTGGCTTTACATGGTCTGTCAACATGAAAATACTAAACAAGAGTTTTAAGTTTTCAGAAGCTGAAAAAAATGTCTGGGTACCATTTACCCTTTTTTTTTTTTACAATTTTAAATAGTTTTTTTTAAAACTTAATAAGACACAAGAATAAGAAGTACGTTTTTACATGAATATGTGCTCTGGCAATACAATATGTGCTTGAAGCCAATAAAGCATGTTGCAAATTTGTTATAGTTATGTTAAGGCTAAAACAGTGATTGCTATTAGCTTGTGCCATTTTATCCAGAGCAGTACATTACAAGAACACTATGTATATGTGGTACAATATGAATGTAAGACAGGCTTCAAAGTCTGACCATGCATTTGATGCCATCTTTTAGTACTTTATCATTTTGGATACTTGGCCCAGGCACATTTTGGTTGGTATCCAACCTTTATTTAAGTTTGAAACCCAAATCTTACTTTCAAAGTGTCTGCATGTCATTGTCCCCAAATGTCATGACTCTTACGTGACTGCTTCTTCACAAAGCTGAAAGATGTGTGTTTATGCGCCAAGGAGTTTGGCGTTTGCAGCAGACGGGCTCCTGCTCCAGCTGGTTGTTTATGTTCATTCGTGAGACCGACCACCTTCGACCGACATCAATTCAGGCAAGAGAGACACAACCACCATGTGTGAGTGTTCTCTTATTGTAAATATTTCCTTAGCTGTCGGCTGCCCTCCCTGCCAGCACTCACGTTTTAAAAAGGTGTGGGCTCAGGCGGATTTAGACAGTGCAGGTTTACATGGTACAGAACTACATCAGGGGCTTTTAAACAGTTCAGCTGTCATTCTCTGCAAACAATTTGAGTTTTAACATGACAACTAAAGATAAGTTAGTCTGGTAAAGAAATGAATGCTGATATCAATTAAATAAGCTTTGCCCTTATCATTAGAACTAATAAGTCATTAGATAGTGTTTATGATGCAAACCTGATCCAAGATCAGTATGCATGTACTCTTAAGATGTTAATAACAATCAACGCAATGCCTGAACAAAAACTACATTCCGCCTAGCTTTGGCAAGAATGTGCAGAAGAAAAAAAAAAGTAATAATAATAATAAAACTTTCCTCTACCTCACAATGATGTAGGACATTTGGGGATAAAGCAATGTATTCATAAAAAAAAATATTAGCATGTGTTTTTTTTTGTTTTTTTTACTATTATAATAGTAAATTGGATGCATATGGGTCTTGGACAAAAGCAAATCCTTTCTTAACCTCATGTGTAGGCCTCTGGATTCTTTTAATTCTGATATTCTATAAAACAGAAGATCAATCAAAACAATAAATTGTAAATTGATCGAAAATGTTGATGATCATTAGCTGCAGCCCCAGAAACTGCTCTTCAGTGTCCCTTTTGTGTGCGTTCTAAATACTACATACAATTCAGGCCTTTCCCTCAACACCTCATTTACATTAGTTTGGTTAACGTTACATAAACACTTTTGTCTATCAGAATTCTTTCAAGGAATTTACAGTCAGAACAAACAGAGCCCTGTCAAGCTTTGTCCCGCCATCCATTAGACTTTTGAATGGTTAAAACCCTTTTTGAACAGTCTCCTCTCTCTTTTTTTTAACACCTGGACTATTTTTTTAAAAACTTTTTTAACTTATTTATTACTCCTCCACTATGGAGGTACTATTTATTCACTAGGCTAAGCAAAGATTGTTTTTATCTGCCATATGTCGAGTACGGGCTGATGCTGTGTGTGTGTGTGTGTGTGTGTGTGTGTGTGTGTGTGTGTGTGTGTGTGTGTGTGTGTGTGTGTGTGTGTGTGTGTGTGTGTGTGTGTGTGTGTGTGTGTGTGTGTGTGTGTTTGTATATTGTATGTACTGTTGTACTGTTGTACCCAGATGCTCCTCCACATATGAAGTTCCTAACAGAAGAATAAAGTTATTTTAATTGAATTGAATTGTCAGTACATGTTTGTACAATGAAAAACTTTCAACAATATAAAAATCGCATTCGCAATTCGCATCAAATGTCATCTATGAAATACTACTCACTGGAGTGTACATGTTTTGTAGCAAGAATATTAAAATACATTACATGATAACATGGATTAGTAAAGGGATTATGATTATTGGCTCATGGTTTTCTTTTACATGTGATCATAGCCATTACTAAACTACAAAGTCATATAGCAGGTCTGGAGCGGGTTAACTGTAATTGATTAAATGAAGTGTACCACAATCAAATGTTTCTTTGGTGGCATTTTATTACACATAGGCAAACAAAAGCATGACTAATCAAGAGTCTTACTTTTCTCCCTCTCTCTTTCCACATATTTGGAGATGTGAGAGTGTGAAAGAAAACAATTTTTTTTTTACAATCCACAAATAATAAGTAACCGTAACATATTAGTTAGGTTTAGAAATGGATTTTATTTTTACAATAAATAATTCGTTTCTACGGCTATGCTGAAGGGAAAATATGATGTTGCTCCATCGGAATGTCTCCTCCGTGTCCTGCCAAATCTGAGCTGGAAACACTTGGTAGGGAACCTGTGTGTACTAGGAACCGCTAATAATTTGCTTAAGGGAACCCACATCTGGTTGGATGGCTGAGGCAGAGGTTAAGAGTGTCGAAACTGGGCCACTGCTCCTTGCCTGTTGCAGGCTGAGAATGGGGCCTAATGTTAAACAAAAATCTTAACTACAGGAAATAGGCCTGTTATCATAATACAACCATTTGCCTTGGCTGACAACCAGACTGAAATTGCTCCTTGTTTACTATTTTTGAGCAGGGCCAAAAGTTTATGGACAGATGAATCGCAAATCCTTTAGCAAAACAACTGCAGTCACCCAGCTGTTTATTTTCAGTATCATGGCCAAAAAGTAGAGCAAAAACACGGAACAAATGTGAAAAAAGGCAAGTTTGTTTACACAGCTATCAGCTTTGTTTGAGGGTTTAGATGATAATCCAAAGAGTTCCGCGCTCTGAGCTACTGAACACTGACGAGTGCTCAGACACTTCACGACTTCCTGCAGCAGCTGCCTTCAAAAGGCAGAAGCAAACACAGAAAAGTGTTTAAAAGTTACAACCGGAGTGGAACAAACCAGGATGGAGTCGTTTCTTCAGACTGCATGGATGTCTCTGTAATTTTTGGAGTTGTATGGTTAAGTATGTCCAAAAACTTGTCATTCTCATGTTTTCCTCCAACATAGATTCCAAATGCTAATTAAGAAGACGAGAGGGAAAGAACAGATGATCAAACGAGAAGGAATTTGTGTGTGTGTGTCTTAGCACTCAGATGAATGAAAGTGAGGGTGAAGTTCTGGCCTTAAGGGTCTCACCCGTGCTCTCCAAACACTGTTAAACTTTGCTGACGAAGCATTCCACAACTCACATAACCTTCACTTCTTTTAAATGAACTCAAAGCGACAGCCCTGCACAGTTTGACCTAAAGTGAAAAATACTTCTCAAATCCTCTCTGAAAGACACTTTTCAGTGGACAGCAGCAGGGCCTGAGCGGCTCACTGGTGACAAGGTACAACCCTCAGTGCAGTGTTTTGGCAGGGCGCCCTGCCCTGTGCTGATGGAATCAGTATTTTGGTTCCTGTGTCAGGGTGTAGTTTTCCCATCAGAAAAGGGGTGAACCACATCCATATGAATTGCCGCATATTTGAGGTTATTAAAGGAGGGGCTTAGTGGCCTATGCTGGCAAGCTGATCCTCTGTTCTGTGTATGATAAAGTTTTAGGACCCCGGGACAGCGCGGCACCCTTGTTACTGCAGCAGACCCGCTGAGAGAGGCCTAAAGTAAAATGAAAAGACCAGCTGGGAACACTTAAAACCAAAGCTAGCGTATTAAGGTTTTCCAAATAACAAAGCAAAGGTCTTTTCACTCTTATAACTATTATATCAGCTTTTTTTGTTGTTGCTCTTTTTAAATGCGAGCAGTTGTTGTTTCGCCCAGCTTGTTATACGTGTTGCCTGCCAAAGAAAAGTTATTTTTATGAAGTTCTCCATTAGTTTTAAGGTAAGAAGGTTGGAGCCAGCCTCATAGATTATAAGAAATACTGTCAAAACCTTTTATTTCAATAAAGAAATGCAGAGTCCCTTGCCCAGAAAACAGCCAAAATTGCTCCTAATTAAGATTTTTTTTTTAAAGCTGGTTTAGATTGTTTTTCATATAAGATCAAGCGAGACTATGTAGCCTTTTAAAAAATAACTAATACAATCTTCTGTGATAAGTTGGTCTGGTATGACCGGTTGCTTATGGTGGCTAAAACTAGTTAATGTTAGCAAACTCTAAAAAGATATTGCCAGTGCTGGAAAAAATACTAGGATATTTTACTTAAGTAAAAGTATCACTCCCCCAGTTTAGACATACTTTGTTACAAGTTAAAGTGGTGTTTAAAAAAATGTCAGGCTTTCCAGCAGCGCATTATAGTTAATGCGACGGCCTAGATAACGCACCCCTGCCTTAAAGCTGGGATATATTTGATTTCTGATTGGTCAAAATTAACATGAGCTGTACACTTTGACCAATCAGAGTGAGGCTCCGATTCTCTTTTCTTATTGGCTATTGGGACTGTCCATTCACTTTGGCACGACATTGTTGGTGTAGAGCGTGTCAGGGAGGGACCATAGGGGAGGGACCAAAGAGAACAAGTGGAGCGGTTGAGGTAATTTGATTCGAATCTCTAGCCCAACTGCCATTTTCTCCCCAAATCCTCCACCCCAGCTTTAACTACTGATGCTGCCCGTCAAACAAACAAACAAACAAGGCAGGTATAACAGCAATATCCAGTGGTGGAAAGTAACTATGTTATTTTGCTGACCTAAAAGTTGTTTTATGCTGCAGAAGGCAGCTGTTTTGAGAGAAAAGGTTCTCATAAACCCCGCTGCACACAACCTGGTAAAGATAGCGACTAGCTGGTGAACCAATGCTCCTCTTTCCCTGTCTTTTCTTAATGTGTAAAAAGGCAACTGTTCCTTACAATTTCCTCATATCAACCTAAATAGTGATGATAAGGTGATGTGATTGTAGCTTGTTTCTCCTGCTCTCAATTGGCTAACAAATGGTCATAATTTGAGAACTAGAACACAGAAATATAAATGTAACTTTACAAAATAGTATGACAAAGAAAAAACATCAAAGAGAAAAATAGGTATTGTGTGCAGCGTTTTGTCTTACTATTAATTACACCAACGCACCGTGTAGACAACTCCAGAGGGTTATAATTAATGTCGCAGACCAACAAAAAGCAGATGTAATTCTAATCATAAAGGGGCCAACACACAGTGTACCAATGCATTACTGCACAACTATTTGCTTCAGGCACTCCTACATGCTTATTTTCTTTTAACAAGGATTTCCAGGCTCATGAATCTCTCAAATTTAAGTGGTGAAACACAAAGAGGAGAATCCTACACCAGCAACCAAGAAAGGTGACATTTACTATCATGCTGGGACACAAGAGGTATGATAGGAAAGTTGGACCTAGAAAAGACCTGATTCACAAAGTAATTTTGACTGCTTTTGTAGCTGGCACATTTCTTCGGAAAAACAAATGAACATGTGCTAAATCTGAAAGAGTGAGAGAGAGAGAGTGAGAGAGAGTCATTGTGAACACATATCTTTGACACATATGTAATAAGTGTACAAGCAAGTGTTTCTTTTGAACAATAGTCAAAATGGCTCAACCAAGAAGTGACAAAACAATATGCACGAGTCTGCAGCTTTGGATTTTGTTGATAATGGTATTTTATCAAACCAAGTACAGTAACGTTACGTTGTTAGGATCTAATTAATACCAAATTGTCTATTAAAGCTAGAGTAAAAGTTGTATGGTGCAATGCTATAATGGCGTTATGATGTCAAGTGGCAGTAAAAATACTGTACTTTGAAGCCAGAAACACACAACGCTGCTTCATCAAGTGTGTTTTGCATTTCCCAAATAGAAAAATGACCATCAACATCTGTGAGGGTGTAAGGCAGCTTTCCAGCTCTCTGTTTTTGATCACTCTGACTACACAATGACTCACTTTTTATTAGGAAAATGCAAAGGTTTCTCTTTGAGGTTTACAGTTGTTCAACTGCTGGGAAGTCATAAGTTACTGATGCAAATTCTCCACTACCAACCCTTTTCTATGAGGTCATTACATGAGAGGAGTTTTATGTGGGAAAAATCAAGGAGAAAGCATCAGTATGGATCACATGGGGGTTACTTTTACTCGATTCTATACAAAACAAAATTAAGGGCTCTGTCCAGAAGTCTACAGTTACCACATTTTGTTGTTTTTTCAACGCTATAAAAGCTACTCGTGCCAAAACTGGTTTCACTGTTATTACAACAAAATATTATTTAGTTTCCAGGGTGGGACAGGTAAAAGTCTGTGAAACAAACCAGTAGGTTTTTGTCTGCAGGCATATCTTAACCATCTGAAGGAACCTAAAGCAGGGGGCTGTACCCAAGTCTACAGACTCTTGTCGGAGTTAATTTCCCCCAAACCTCCTCCTCTCAATGAATTCCAGATGTTTTGCAGACGAAAGTGAATTTTAAGGGGTGGAGGGGTGCCGGCAGTTGGGGGGGGGGGGCTGTTCTTTCTTTCTCCACAGTTTGTATAATGTATGTATGCTGCCTACCTAAAAAGCAGTATAGGCCCCTTACACATGGCAGCCCTCCAAGGTTGTGCTGAGACATTTTGTCCTTAATTTCTTAAGCCAGCAGTGAAACTCTCAATTCAGCTGAAAAACCTGCTTAATAATGTTATTTACAATAAACGCAAATGGAGAATACACAGCTTAATTAACAAGTCCACACATAATACTATAGCATTGCCAACTCAGTTCAAGTAACAACCAGCAAATAAACCAATCCAAGTCCAGTGAAGTCCTGACTTGCAAATCTTTGGCAGAGAAAGTCCACAATTCTGTACACCCTCAAATTCAAATAGTAGGTCATGCAAACAGGCAGAGGAGGTGTTTCAGACCCAGGCACTGTGTGTGGTCCTGGAGTAATGAAGTCATGACTGGAAGAAATATACTCCCCTCTATTTTTTAATAAATATCAAATCCGTCTTGCCTGAGGGCCAGATGAAAAGAAGCCTCAACCTAAAGTTCCTCTTGGCTCGTAATAAAGAGGCAGCCCCCATGCAAGATTCTCAGACAAGGGGAATCAAATGAAAAAATGTATGAAATGCAATTATTCTTCCTGCGGTTTCTACACAGTCTATAATGTATAAGAGATCTAAAAGTAAAGCACATTGATGAGAAGTTTCTACTCTTGCCATCGACTGTGCACACTTGAACAGAAGATACTTAAAATCTTCTGCATGTTGTTGCTTTTAGCTATATGTGGTGTGTTTGTCTTTCAAATATAAATAAGGCTGATGCGATAAAAGGTCTTTACCATGAACTTCCCTGACCCCTCATCAGATCCATTAGGGTTTCCCTCAAACTGCTCTCAGCATTACCATCTTTGAACCAGTCAGACTTCTAGCTGCAAATCATGGTTTCATGCTCACCACTATTTTGCCTGACTCACTCCACTAAGACTGCAGACTCATTGTTTGCTTTCCTTCCTGGTAGCGGCACACGTCGGCTACCGCGCATGACATTGGCAGCAGATGTGGCGAGTCCCAGAAATAATAAACTGGCCGACGAAGATGCCGTCCGCAGAAGCTAAATATTGACTTAGCGACCTGTAATCAGATTCACACACATGACAGAATGGAAATAAACAGCAACATTTGCCTGTGTCGCCTCTACCGACCCTCCCACCACAACACAGGAACCCCAGCTCGCTGGGAAAGAAGCAGCCGCCTAGGGCTCTCAGCTTAGCCGATCTAGTAATGAGAACTTGCCAAAGACGCCAATTGGGGTGGGAATAAGAAAATAGAAGACGTATTATGATGTATAATTACTTGTGTGACAGTCGTGCCTTCTACCAGCTCTAACATCAAGCTTTGGAGCGAAAGTTTTGGAGTGGACTCCCCTGGGAATTTATTCACAAAATAGAATTCAACTTATAAAACTCAACTTGGGATTTCAGGCATAAAGTCAGCTTTTGAAGATGAAGTAGCCGAGTCGACGCTTGTGCACTCCAGCTATACAGCAATGGCATTTAATACATACACAAATAAGAGAAAAACAGTTTTCATATTGGATTCAATGGAGTTTAGATCCTAGGTTTTCTGTATTTGTTTAAAACTGATGCAGCCTGTTTTAGAGATAACCTTACTCCACATCTGTTTATAAGATCAATGTTAATCCTAGCATCTGTTTATCTGCCCAAGTCACAGTGCTGGCTCATCTTCTACAGAGAGAGAAAACATTAAGCCTGCATTCTCTGAGCTCTATAAATTAAGGCTCCAAATATAAGGCCTTCATGTGGTTGGAATCTGGAGATTAAACAATGGTCGTAAATCAGGCACATCTGGGGTGCAATAAATCTGTCGCTCTATCTTTGGGTTCATCTCACTCTGGGTGCCGTTTACCAGGATTTGAAGAGCTCACAGTGCAGATAGAAAGATCGCTTATGAAGAGGATTATCTCACCCAGTTGTTGTATTGTTCATCCATGGAAATGTTTGCTATAGATCAGCATTCAAATGAACCATGAATTTATTTACTTTGATACTTACACTTGGTTCCAAAGATTATTTTGGCTCAAAACAAGGGTTTTCCTTTCCACTATTCTGCAAAAGATTAATTCAGCAGTGACTCATACAGCTTCACAGTTTGAAGAGAAAACTTCAACAAGTTCCACCTTACATGATATATCCCAAAATGTACTTGCTTCTGAATTATGAGAACACCTGCAGCTATACCTGCAGGAATTAGTTATCATACCCAATTGTTTTTTATTCAAGACACAAGTCATTTCTCTGGACACACACAGCCACTCCCTTTTCCATGTGCTGAACGATGGCAGTCATTCGTTCATTATATTATAAAGGAATGTGCTTTTATGTCCTAGTCAGAAAGCTGTTAAATACATTATTGAATCATTATGTTGCTGAAGAAAAGCAATGCTTTGATCAAACTGTTGTCACGTCTATATTTGAGTTTCACGCGTATTTATTATTTCTCTCCATGTCTCCCTAGCTTATATGCAGCAGATGTTTGGGAATTGATTATTATACAACAAACCATCTGCTATTCATTGACTCTTTATTTGTTTTGTTTTCTATGAATTGGACACACTCAAAATGAATGTTGAGAATCTTTTATCACATGCCAGTGGACCAAATTAATGAGGGATATGAAAGCTTTCTGCAGAGTTGTATGTTTTAGAGCACTAAAGCCTTTAACCACATACTTTTGTATACAGTATATATATATAATTATATATATATATATAGTTTGTCGGTGTGCCTGTTTAGTGTACATGCGTGTGTATTGTGTGTGTGTCTAAAGTCATCATTCTAAAGTACTGTAAAATAATAAATTGATGTTGAAGTCAGCATGATGTTACTTTTTTCCCCCATAAAAGAGTTTGCTGCTTAAAAGGGTTAGCATGACCACACCAAACTGAAGTTTGTGTACTGTGGAGTTTTTCCAATCTACACAAGGTCAATATTTTCCCTTTACAAACCCTCTCACAAGCACTAAAATATATTAACAACATTTCTCCATATAGTCTCTTCTTGCAAATTCAAGCAACAACTACAATACATTGAAGAAAATTAAATTCTCAAGCAAATTTCAGGTCTCTGCAAGTGTCTTTGAGTTCTTGGCTGACATGATCTAAAACTATTGGCTACCCAGAGGGTGGAATAGGGAAAACATAATAAATCTAAGAATCTGTCCTACGCGCTTGGAAACATTGACAGGTTTTCTTTAGGATGCTCAAAATAAATCAAACTGAAGTCGTGTTTCATACATTTCAGACATGACTAGTTCTGTATAACTCTGTAGCCAACGCATCCAAAATTGTTCTCAGGATATATGTAAAGAGGCTATGTGCAAGCGTAGGTTACTTAGTTACGCAAACAGAAAGTTGTGAGGATACAATGACTGTTGAATAATTCTCCCCATTTAATCAAAATATTTTTGTCATGATTACTCTGCTCCACTATACATCTGGTGTATTAATATACATGGTGGATTTAAACAGAAATAGATTTTAAAGTACTGCAGATGTTACTTTTTCCATACACTGACACTGAATAGCAGGTTTTGAAACAGACCCAGGTAAGATGGCTTCCATATGGTTCCATTTGTGTGTGGGAATGTGTTTTGACATTTCCTCTGTATTGTTAAGATCTAAATGAACTATCCAAATGTTGCCTTTTATTTCAGTAGGAGGCTGTAATTGTCGGATGCCTGGATAAACTGTCAGCTTAGACCAATTTCTTCCGCAGCCATCTGGACCATTCGAGATTTGGCCCATTAGTCCCCCCTTAATGCCTGCACATTTTTGGCCTCTCTACACAGGAGAGGAGATAGCAGCTTAGATGACGCCAAAGGTAATCACAGGAACTCGAACGAGCCCCTGCCATTGGTGCACGCACCAGACTGATAAGTTGGACAAAAAAATGCACATTTGGGGTTGAGGAGGAGATTTTCTTCAGGCCGGGCTAATTGCTGCTGATTGTTGGACAGATTGGTGGATCGTTGGCTAATCAAGATGGCAGCAAATTGATTAAAACCCTGGCCAGTCCTTTGAATAAGGGCCTGCTCCCGGCCAAGTTAAACGACTCTATCATGAACAAACAGCAATCTGGGAAGAAACACGATTGTTTCATGAGAAATGTGTCCTGTTCGTATACATGCATCTTTTTGACAAATACTTAATAAAGACAAATAAACAAGAACTAACAAGACAAGAACATATTGAGGCTAATGGTTGAAAGGAGTTCAACCTCATTGCCATATCCAATACTGATCTTGAAGTGAATATTGTGTTGTATAAGTGTTACAAGCGAGTGTTCAGGCCAGGGACATTATTATCAGGAAATAAGACACAATGCTCCATTCTTCATTAGATCATAACTATGTAAATGTATTCCCTCATATATCTTACCTTTGTGTAAATGCTACATAGAATAATTAAATCCCAACCTCTTTTCCAGTGTAAATAATGTCTCACCTCAATAAGAGAAGGTTTTGAGAAAAGTTTATTCTTCTAAACTTTTCTGTACTGAATGGGAGTCGAGGTTGGATAATGGTTTCCACCAAAGCTTAAAGAATTGGTGCCTCCGAGTATACAGTATGTACACTCAACAAAAATATAAACGCAACACTTTTGTTTTTGCTCCCATTTTTCATGAGATGGACTTAAAGATCTAAAGTTCATTCCAGATACACAATATTACCATTTCTCTCAAACATTGTTCACAAATCTGTCTAAATGTGTGATAGTGAGCACTTCTGCTTTGCTGAGATAATCCATCCCACCTCACAGGTGTGCCACATCAAGATGCTGATCTGACATCATGATTAGTGCACAGGTGTGCCTTAGACTGTCCACAATAAAAGGCCACCCTGAAATGTGCAGTTTTGTCTCACAGCAAAATGCCACAGATGCCACAAGCATTGAGGGAGCGTGCAATTGGCATGCTGACAGCAGGAATGTCAACCAGATCTGTTACTCGTGCATTGAATGTTCATTTCTCCACCATAAGCCGTCTCCAAAGGCGTTTCAGAGAATATGGCAGTACATCCAACCGGCCTCACAACCGCAGACCACGTGTAACCACACCAGCCCAGGACCTCCACATCCAGCACCTCCAAGATTGTTTGAGACCAGCCACTGAGACAGCTGCTGAAACAATTGGTTTGCATAACCAAACAATTTCTGCACAAACTGTCAGAAACCGTCTCAGGGAAGCTCAACTGTATGCTCGGCGTCCTCATCGGCGTCTTGACCTGACTCCAGCTCATCGCTGTAACAGACTTGAGTGGGAAAATGCTCACATTCGATGGCGTCTGGCACGTTGGAGAGGTGTTCTCTTCACGGATGAATCTCGGTTTACATTGTTCAGGGCAGATGGCAGACAGCGTGTGTGGCATTGTGTGGGTGAGCGCTTTGCTGATGTCAATGTTGTGGATCGAGTGGCCCATGGTGGTGGTGGGGTTATGGTATGGGCAGGCATCTGTTATGGACGAAGAACACAGGTGCATTTTATTGATGGCATTTTGAATGCACAGAGATACTGTGATGAGATCCTGAGGCCCATTGTTGTGCCATACATCCATGAACATCACCTCACGTTTCAGCAAGATAATGCACGGCCCCATGTTGCAAGGATCTGTACACAATTCTTGGAAGCTGAAAATGTCCCAGTTCTTGCATGGCCAGCATACTCACCGGACATGTCACCCATTGAGCATGTTTGGGATGTGCTTGACCGGCGTATACGACAGCGTGCACCACTTCCCACTAATATCCAGCAACTTCGCACAGCCATTGAAGAGGAGTGGAACAACATTCCACAGGCCACAATTGACAATCTGATAAACTCTATGCAAAGAAGATGTGTTGCACTGCATGAGGCAAATGGTGGTCACACCAGATACTGACTGGTTCTGAGTCCCCAGACCCCCAATAAAGCAAAAAAATGCACATTTCAGAGTGGCCTTTTATTGTGGACAGTCTAAGGCACACCTGTGCACTAATCATGATGTCAGATCAGCATCTTGATGTGGCACACCTGTGAGGTGGGATAGATTATCTCAGCAAAGCAGAAGTGCTCACTATCACACATTTAGACAGATTTGTGAACAATGTTTGAGAGAAATGGTAATATTGTGTATCTGGAATGAATTTTAGATCTTTAAGTCCATCTCATGAAAAATGGGAGCAAAAACAAAAGTGTTGCGTTTATATTTTTGTTGAGTGTATGAACCAGCCGCGGCTGACCCATAGAGGGCGCTAGGGCGCCGCCCCCCCCCTCCTCCGCCCCAAAAAATAAAATAAAATAAAAAATATAAAAATCGTTTTTTTTTTGTTAATTTGAGGCAACTAAACTATTTAATTCTATTTAAGAATGCACACTGAATTTATATTCTGGCACTGTATTTAAATTTCATGGCGAAATTCAAGCTCTAAACTGACTAATTTGACTTCTGGGGCGCCAGTTCACGGCGCCCCAAACCCTCGTTCACTCAGAATGGCCCTATCAATTTCTATTGCCATTCAGTTTTAATGGGGGGTTTGGGGCGCTGGGCATTGGCGCCCGGTAACTGGTTACCTGGCAACAATAACAACAACGTTCGGATCTACTAACGGTTGCTGGCGGACTCGGAGTCGCGTGAGTTGTGTTGGCTAGGCTAGTTGTGTTGCAGCTGTCAATATGGACGAATTACCTCCTAATTCGGTTCAATCACTTTTAGAAACCCCTTTTGAGAGGAAAACGTACGCGGAAAAAGTTAAAATAAAAGAACTTGGACCAGACCAGCCGGAGAACATCAACATTACACAGCTTGCCAAAGAGAAGCAGAAGTCTTACACCAGGAATTTCACACGGACTTGGTTTGGCAGAAAGGCTTGGCTAACTGGATGTGGATCTAAAAATGCGCTGTTTTGCTTTCCATGTCTACTATTCAAAACGTCTTCCTCTGATTCTGCCTGGACCGAAACTGGAGTAACAGACCTCAAGCATCTGTCTGAAAGGTTGAAGAAACATGAGCGATCCATGATTCACATGAACAACTGTGTCAAACTAGCCGTGCTAGGCAAAATTAGCATCGCTACACAGCTGGACGAGGGTCATCGGATAGGGGTAAGACGACACAACGAAGAGGTTGACAAAAATCGACACATTTTGTCAAAATTAATTGACTGCGTTAAATTTTGTGGTGCCTTTGAATTGGCTATGCGGGGGCACGATGTACGTGACGTATCGGTCAACCCCGGGATATTTCGGGGGTTAGTCGACCTGATGGCTTCCATTGACAGTGTGTTGGAGGAGCACTTGAAGAATGCCACAGTCTTCAAAGGTACGTCTAAAACAGTTCAAAACGAACTTTTAGACTGTATGCTGGCAGTGCTGCGAGAGCACATTTTGGAAGAAGTGAAGAACACCGAATATCTAGCCATCCAGGCCGACGAGACAACAGACATCTCCACACACTGTCAGCTTGTGCTTGTGCTACGATATATTGACGGCCACAACAACATCCAGGAGCGCTTTTTTTAGTTCATCAAGCTAGAAGGTGCGCCCGCAGACACAATCGCCACAGCATTATTGCAAAGACTGCGCACTATCCTCCCTGAAGGGCAAGAAGGGAAGCTCATTGCCCAAGCTTATGATGGCGCATCTGTGATGCGCGGAGCGACAGGTGGGGTACAGAGAAAAGTCCAAGACGTCTACCAGAATGCATACTACATACACTGTTATGCGCACCAACTCAATCTCGTTATGCAGAAGGCGACATCCCACATCCCGAAGATCAGACACTTCGTCTCCGATCTCGGGGGCTTCTCTACATTTTTCTCTAATTCATACAAGAGAACAGCAGTGCTTGACGAGGTGGTTGCGCACCGTCTTCCCAGAGCTTCACCAACGCGGTGGAACTTTCATAGTCGCGCTGTCAACACCGTGTATGAGCACAAGGATAACCTGGTAGCATGTTTCGAAACCATCCGGAACCGAGGAGGTGACTCCAATTCGGAGAGAGAGGCCGGGGGCTGTTTGAGAATTTTGGAAGAGCCAAGCTTTTGTTTTTTTCTGGCGCTTTTCCACAAGATCATGCTCCAAGTCCAGATGCTCTTCAACCAGCTGCAGAAACGAAACATAGACTCGGTGTACATCGCAACACTCACCCAGCGGTTCACCACCAGCATACAGGCTGTCAGGTAGGCTATGTGATTTTGTACATTGGTTTAAACAGTTATGCTTATATAGGCCTATCAATATCTCATAGTAGACTACACTTGTTTATATGTCAATTTAGCTAACCTCTGTATCTAATATACAACATAGTAACAGTAATTTCAACATTTAGTATGGATGTCATATCTGGTTGTTAAAACAGTAATTGCGGGCGGTTGTAGTAATGCATTGTACTTTTGTCTTGGATTAGGGACATGGTCCCAGCTCTAGAAGAGGATACGGAGTACAGAGGACCTGTACATGAGCCAGCCCCAAAGAGAGGCAGACCACTGGGAGAAGACACACAACAGCAGTTGGCTATAAAGGTAGGCCTAGCTGTAACAGAGATTATACTGTATTTGTGTATATTGTGTTTGTCTTCAAAATGAGGTGAAATAAGGAAACACTGTAACAACTTTCCTGAATTAGCTCTTCAGAATAGTGTTGTAGCAAAAAAACAATAATGTATTTTTAGATAAACATGGGAATAAACAAAAATATATTTTAATTATTTTTGGTAAAATATGTTTTGTTTATTCCCATGTTTATCTAAAAATACATTATTATTTATAATGGCATCCCATTATACCTGAAGAGGGCGGAGAAATCGATAACAGATAATCATAGAGTGCAAAGTCTGTTTTTGTATTTTGAAGCATTTTTGACTTATTTACTGCATTAAGCATTTCTAAACATTTTACTGCAACACATATTTATAACCATTACATCAGCAGCTTTTGTGTATTCAGAATTGTCATATTACTGTACTCTGTCTACAGGAGAATGCAGAAATTATCTGTATTTTGTCACGTTCATGATATTAATAAATAATTAGAGTAGGTCGTATCTGCTCATCAGACATTTAACTGGTAGGAATTTGCATTGTTTAATTTTGAAGATGTTAACTTGATTGTAATGTTGGTGTACTGACTTTTTTTTTTAATCTTTTTTTCATAGGTATGTGACACCATCATCAGCCATGCCAAGGAGAGGTTCTCCTACACGAAGCATCTCGTCAGTGCCACTCTGTTGCAAGGCGAGCTGTTCCAACAACACAGCAAGAAGTTTCCAGATGCAGCACTGGAAACAACAGTGGAAGCCTATCCCAACCTGGACAAGGCCAAACTGAGAACAGAGCTGAGCCTCATCTACGAGAATGAGGAGTTTAAGGGTTGCAGCGGTGCAGTGGCTCTCTTTCAGGTTCTGATGGAGAACAACCTTCAAGACACCTTCACTGAAACTGTAAGTCTACTTAGGATCCTCATCACCACACCGATGACCACATCCGAATCCGAGAGATGCTTCTCAACCCTCAAGAGAATAAAAACCTTCCTGAGGAACACAATAGGACAAGAGCGCCTCAATGCTCTGGCTATGCTCTCCATGGAGAAAAGGCTTGTACGGGACATTCCGAATTTTAACACCAGGGTCATTGAAAGATTTGCTGCTCAGAAAGACAGGCGTGTTAAGTTCATGTACAAGTAAGAACTCTCCATCCCCAGCCATTCACTGTATATAGTTCTCTGCAAACATATGTTGGCATCATGCCTTATTGTATATAGTTATATGCAAACCTATGTTTGCATCATGCCTTTAGTGTGCATATTGTATATAGTTCTATGCAAACCTATGTTTGCATCATGCCTTTAGTGTGCATATTGTATATAGTTCTATGCAAACCTAGGTTTGCATCATGCCTTTAGTGTGCATATTGTATATAGTTCTATGCAAACCTATGTTTTTGTATAATTCCCAATTGTTATTGATGTATTTGCACTTTTAATATTGCTGAATTCTACAAGGCAAATAAATTAAGTTAAAACCTAGTTCACCTGCCCCATTTGTCTTTGTAAGGAAATGTTCTATTTTGTCTTTATTATTTTGTCAGAATGCACCAGAATGCTTCGTTTGTATGTGAAAATCACAAAAAAAATCTTCTGGGGGTTGATCCCCCCAGACCCCCCTACAGGGGTTTGGTTTATAAACTTTCAGCCCCACCTAAAAGAAAATTCACCAGCCGCCACTGGTATGAACTATGCTGCTTAATCAGACCTAAAAAGTTAAAGGTGCTGTAAGCGGAATGGTTCTTTTAGCTAACTTCCTGTCAGTTACTGCAGTTAGCAGTCCCCTCGCTCGTCCCTACGTCACCGCATTAATGCACTGCGGTCTTCAAGCAGCGAGTTATCTAGAATCATCTCAGATCCATAAGTGTGATAAAACATGATAAAAACCATCAAAACAGACATTGGGAAGGATTTTACCTGCTCTGCCATTGTAGGCGCCTAAGCATTCACCCATCTGTTGCTCTGGCGTGCACCGGCAGTGAGACCATGAGTGAGACGGGTCTCGGTTTGTAGCGTTCTCTCTTGTGATTGGATAAACATTTTGGGATCCTCGAACAACTTTATTTGCCGATTACATGGAGAGCAGCTGACTGAGAGGTCGGCTTTATGAAACGCGCACATTATGTAAGTGATCACTGTATGAATAAAGAGCGATTTAAAACTTATATTAACATAAATAAACCGCTTACTTCACCTTTAAACGATTTATCTCCACAGAGGTAGCCAAATATCATTATTACAACCATGTAGACTGTTATGTAAGGATATTTTCTCATCACAATGCACAATTCTACAGCTGAAATTGTTTGACCTTATCAAACATCAGTTGATAATGCATTTTTTTTAAGGCATGTAACACACGGGTACGTGTATAAAAGAGGTGGAGCCACCGTAGTTTTACTGAACTAGGTGACTGCATTAAATCAGCATGTAAAACGTTTTTTTTTACATGCTGGATGTTTGCTTTTAGACTTTGCTTTTCTGGTCTATCTTGTTCCGCTAGAGCAACCTGACACAACATCACAAAAAACAGTAGATTTAGTTTTTTGCCCCATCCTGTCACACTGGTGTGTGGGCTTCTCCCCCCCTGGCTCCCCCCCCCCCCCCCGGAGGTTACCTTCCTTCCGGAACACTTTCAGTGGGGGGAAGGGGGGGGATGGAACTATGGGGGGGGGGGGAGGGGAAAAAGGGAAGGCAGATTACCATACATGGAAACATCCGCGTGGGGAGTCACAAGTTTATGCGACGTCACAAATTATGAAAGGGTAGCCGCTGAAGCGTTTCTCGCTGGCTAGAATAGTGTTTAGTGCTCGACACGACAGGGATATGTCGAAATGCATGTAAATTATTTGATAATTTAGTATGGTTAAGCATGACTATGAATCATCATAACAACGTTTATAGGTCATAAAAGTCAAAAAGCATCATAGGTCCTCTTTAAATCCAATGTATCTGAAGGCCCCCTTTAGAGATAGATATTTAGCACTTTTCCAAATGCTCAAAGACTCTTCAAAATATCAGCTAAAACATACGAAACATAATAAATTAAAAAAACTGAATGGTAACTTCCCCTGCATAATAAAGTTTAGTTAACTTCATGCTTTCTAGATGCCTTGAAGTTGCCTACTTCTATAACTTCTAAAGATGTTGTGGTTTATGTGTTTCAGCTCTTTCTGGCTTTCCTGCTGGGGTGTCACTACAACGGTGCGTAAAGGCAGCTGTGGGGAAGCAGAGGTGAGCTGCAGAAGTCATAAATCCTCCTGAACTCACTTGTTGTTTGCTCAGTGACACTTCTTCAAAGAGAACTCCTGTCTTCAAATGAACTTGTTGCTTTCACTAACGCTGGTTTGGCTTGTCCAGCTGTTTAAGTTAAAGTGTTACTTTTGCATTCTTCTGGGCTGTTAAAAATATGATACATGAGGTGGTGAAGAAGTGGAACGGACCTGATCACCAGAAAATCAGCTAGGGGAAAATTCATGTGCATCTTTTCTTCATTTTCCATCTCATCTAATTGATTTTCCAAGGAGCTTGCTCAAATGAAACTCCTTACTTGCCTCTGGCAGAGGGAGTAATGTGGATTAGTGAATGTTTACTAGTGCATAATGCAACCATAACAGGAAATCAGCAGATCTTTCAAACACAATATTCGGTAGCAGTCACTGCATGTTCTCTGATTTTCAGCAACATCAATTGTGTTAGTTAATGATTGAATTAATCTGAATAAGTTTGAATTTAATGTGATGCCTGAAACCTGGCTTGAAAAAGGTCCACACTTATTGTGTGGGCATAAATGGACAGCACAACTTCTTAACTTTTGCTTTAAAAAGCAAAAAAAGGGTCTATTATCCTTTTTACTAACCTGAATACCTTACTGTTGGGCAAAGAGGATTTATGTTACTAGGAGAAGACATATTGGGAAACGGAGACAGAGCCAGTGACCCTCTGAAAATTACATTTAGATTTCACATAAACAGATTTCAGCTTTAACCAGTGTTGGGAACGTTACTTTAAAAAAGTAATTAGTTATAGTTACTCACTACTTGTTCCAAAAAGTAACTGAGTTAGTAACTGAATTACTTTATAATAGAAGTAATCAGTTACCAGGGAAAGTAACTATTTGCGTTAGCCTACTGTTAAAAAAAAAGTTGCTATATGTCAAAAAAAATTATTTTTCTGAGCAGTTTTCACAAGTCAGTTGAAATGAGTAGAACAAACAGGCAGGCCTCTTGTAGGCTACATAACCTTCAATGTTTATTGCACATCAATAGACAGCAAGAGGTTTATCCTGCACTTCAAGTATTTTGTTCTCAACAAAAGTAGTAGAGGAAACTGCTGAATGTACCGTGCTGATCTGCTATATCACTGGATTCACTTCAGGGGTGTCGGCTAAAACCACTATAGTAGCCTAAATAATAAAACACTACTTAAGGCCAAAAACGTCAGACTATGAAGCATGAGACGATGAGAGGAGGAGTAAGGATTTATCCTATGTTTATTTCCTTCTTTAACATGCACAGCAGCATACAGATCCCAGGAAAAGAACAGTAGCAATATTCGGCTTGTGATGACACGCTAAACAGCTGTTTCAACCGGCGAATCGCGGCCGTTTAATAACGTGCATAAATTATAACTTATAGAGATGGGAAAACTCCATGCACTTACTCACAAGGGCGATGCAAACAAACTCAGGGAGGGCACGTTTCGACCGTGGATTAGTCTGGCTTGACCACTTCCGCCAGCGTCTATTAAGCGCTGGCGTCGGCAAACAACGCTATGCCTCCATTGGCTGCTTCCCGGGGTTAGCCCCGCCGTAGATGATTGTGATTGGTTTAAAGAAATAAAAACAGGCCAGCCCAGTTTCCCCCCCGAATAGACGGCTCTAAACGGAGTGCTTCCAGACCATACTACTTGCTGTAGTTTGGTCTGGCTTTGCGAGACTAACCGTGGATTGATAGGTAATTACTGCGGCAAAGTGCAGGCTCACACAACAGAGAGAAAAAGAAAAAGAAACTTCACTAAACAGGCGCTCCGGCTGACTGACGTGACGACGCTAACTGACAGTTATAATGTCATCCACACTGAATAAAACACAACTTAAAACACACCGGTCTCCTCACTAGCAGTATGGAGCCAGGGGTGCGTTCGGATTACACAGTTTATTCAATCAATTCATAGTAACGCACCGCATTTAACGTTCAGTAACGATAACGGCGTTGTAACGACGGAAAAAGTAATTAGTTAGATTACCCCGTTACTGAAAAAAGAACGGCGTTACCTAACGCCGTTATTTTAAACGGCGTTATTCCCAACACTGGCTTTAACCGCTCTGCTGTCCGTTATAGCAGCTAACTTTAGATAGTCAACCCTTGTGGTGATTTTTGTTGATTTTACCCATCAATTGCTCAATGAAGCCAGTTGTTGACTGGCTAAAGGCAATAACGCATCAAGTGGAGATCTTCCGCAAATGAATTTAAATCCACCCTTTTCCCCATCTGTGAAGAGCTGTCACAGATGCAATCATGCCAAAGAAGGGGGACAGCAAAGAGTTGTGTATTCTTTAATTTTCTCCAAGGCACAAAGAAAATGCCAACAAGGTTTCCATTGTGGAAGAACAGACGTCCTTTGTGTGCCCTTCGACTGGGTTCTGTGTTTCCATAGCCCTGTGCTCTCCACCCTCTAAATCATATAATATTCCTGAATTACAATGGCATGTGCTGGATTGGGTTTCTCCTCTCTCAGACGTTTCTGTCAGAGCGTCTTAAAGTTTTGTCTTTGCCAGGAAATCTGAGCTTTGCTCCACAGGCAGCTCAGCACACTGACTCAGGACAATGGCTTTTAGTTATTTATTGGTTTGAAGAGATCTGGTGTAAAAGTCATAACAAAGTTACAATTTAATGGATGGGGAAAAGTTGCTTTAGATTTTTTAATTTGGGCTATTTTGGGAACCACTGGAATAAAACATGGATCTAATCAGCTGACCAAATGAGACAAAAACAAAGAGTCTGCAGCCATGCTAGCGACTCTGTCAGGCTAGGTCAGTGTTGCTTTGAATTGAATGCTAAAATTCTAATGCTACATGCTCACAATAGCTACTAATATGTTTAACATGTTTATTTTTTTAGTGTCAGCATGCTTAGTAGCACATAACAAAAAGTTTAGTTGAGGCAGATGAATATGTTCACTAGTTTTGCAGGCATAAATAGTTACATTGCATCACCTCATAATGATGCTACATGGAAACTATGGATATTGTTCAAGTTGTTGCAGTGGATCCAGAGGAGTAATTCATTGTCCAGACCAGATCCAGATTTGCCAATGGGCAGACAATGCCATCCTTTGAGGTAAGCCACTATAATATGGTTATACATTAAGACGTGAATTAATGTCTACAATTCAGTTGCTCGGACACTATGTGGGGAAATGCATGTGCAAGCATTCCATTTTGGGGTTTTGAGTGTCTACAAGTATTGAACATCAATGCATTGTCTTGGCAGATGACTGTACATCACAGAAATATCTTGTCAATTGCAATTTTCCAGCTTCCTTCTGTTACTTTCTCCCTCCTTCATTCTCCCTGCCACTCTCTCTTCGTTCCCTCCTCTCATTCTCTCTTATTGGCTGTCGGAGACATGTCTGTGGTTCTGTGGGATCCTCCCATGTAAACAGGAATGTTTCACCGCCAGCAAACTGCCAAAACCCCTCAATTTGTCACTTCCTCAAGTCAGTTAGTGCTCTGCGGCTTGCAAGGTGCTAGCAAAGGTACTTCAACGAGAAACCTCAGGCAAAGTGTGGCCAGAGATGGAAGAGATGTGGTTGGTGGCTTGCGCTGTTTTGTAGGTGTGCTGAAAGTGCAAACCACCAGACTGCCTCAAACTGAAAACCAATACAAACTTCATCTATTTAGACTTCAGACTAGGTGTTAGCTTGACAGATGTTACTTCTTAGCAAATTGGACCATCAGATCGTAATTTTACTCACAGTGCAGCTAAACTGTGTAACCAATGGTCACTGGCAGGCTTTGCACATCCAGAACTTGGCATCTTCCTGGTGTGAACCACAAGCCCACTAGCAGCACATGGCCGTGTAAGGTTCATATGCAAAGTAAAGAAGTTGAACACGGTCTTATGCAACCTGTAACAGCATATGTTTCAACTGAAAAGTCATGTTGTCAAGAGGAAAAAAAATTATTTAAACTCCAAAATGTGAATATTAGCTATTTTTTCAGTGATATTAAACTCAATATATTTTGGTTTTTAGAGTAGAGAAGTTATGTGCATTATTGTTGCTGTTTATGACATTTTACAGAACACACAATGAATTCACATCAAGAAAAAAAATGTCAATAATAAAAAAGATGTTTCATTGCAGCTCTCGCAAGGACATCTAACGAGTAAACCTAATTTAGTGTCACGTCATTACACTGAGGATACAATTCACTCATTTTATGATGGTATAAGCTGTGTGTACTTGTAACAGCATGTCAGAAAATCTACCTCTATATCCTGTGAGGGTATGATGGTACTTGAGGTTTCATAAGTACAAGGGATGCCAAAATATTGGCGTCAAAGTTGAAAAAAATCTGTATTGCACATTTGCATTTCTTTTTATGACACATACATACATGATGATAACATTTAAAAAAACTATTCTTGGATAAGCACATAGTGTGTGTCTATACACTGCAAAACAAAATATATAGCTGACAGCAGTTAAACAGCTGTGAGAAATGATGGGGAATCCACAATTAACCAAAATGAATATGGAGAACAAAGAAAGGTAAGACTATCCTTCTTTTACCAAAACTATATGTTGCCAAAAACAATGTGTGCATCACTTGGGATGCATGTGTTGAGTAGGGACTGAGTTCCATGGCATTTTATCAAATTCATATGCAGTATCCTATCCCATATTGAATCCAAATCTTTTCGAATGCTTGCCTCTGCATCAGTTAAGATTATTTGTTTTTCATTTATTTTGAGCAAAAGTGCCCCAAAATAAATCACCATCATTTCATCTTTGCAAATATGTACATGTTATGTTCTGCAATGAAAATGAAATGAGAATTATAATATATGAAATGTGAAAAAAATGTCAGGAGAGCAAATGGTTTGATATTAGATTTGTTAGCATAGCGTCAGAGTGTAACAAATCCAGCTGTTTGATGACCGTGAACCAAATCAAAACTGGAACCAGCTATTGGAAGTGAACCCATCCCTAATTGCACCTGCTTTACAAAACACACAACAAGTAATATAAGACAAACACGGTTTACACCCAAATGACTTATGAACCATGATGAGTTATGAGGGCTGCTACGTGGAGTTATTTAGTCACCTGACAAACCAACCAGTTCAATAATTCCTGCACAGTTCTGTTTTAGAGACCCTGCCAGGATCCTCTTGCTGTAAACCTAATCTGTAATTCTGACAACCAGCTTTCTTTGCCCACCTTCAAAATGCACAGTATGTTTTCTAATTTCATGATATATTGGTGCATATTGAGAGATTTCAGCAGTCCCTACACTGTTGGACAGCTTAGCGACTTAAGTGTCAGTGGTTTTGTGGTTGTCGGTTCAGTGTCTGTACAGAACCAAAAAGCTCATATGAAAATACTTTCAGAGAGCATTTAGTTGACGGAGACAGGCTATTGCCTTTGTCATCTGTGCATATACGCACACATGCATATGTACAAAGCCTCCCCCACACAACACCCACACACTTCTCCCATTACGTGTCTGTTGTCTTTCCATGGCTTATGTTGGCCAGATGCACCAAGAAACAGATGAGAGAGTGTGACAAAGACGGAAAGAGAGAGCCCGATTCTGAACCCCTGAGGAGCTTGACTGGAAAAGTTAAAGAAGGAGATAGGGTGGGAAGTGAGCAGGGCGGAGGAGTGCGGACAGAGATGATTCACGCCTGCAAAGTGAAGTGGTAGAGGGGTCAAGGGGACTGCAAGTAGGGGAGGAAAAAGGAGGGGAAGGAGGAGAGAGGAGGGGGGAGTGCACGTCTCCTATGGCCAAGCTGAAGAAAACACATGCTGGCCTCACGCTGATATCTGTGTTAGCCATGAGACCGGACTGGACAGGTCTCCTCACTTTCTCCCTCCTTCTTCTTCACTCCACACACACACACACACACGCACACGCACACACACACACACACACACACACACACACACACACACACACACACACACACACACACACACACACACACACACACACACACACACACACACACACACACACACACACACACACACACACCATCTGCTCTCTGCTCTATCGCCTTTCCTCCTCTTTTTTCCTTCAGTGCAAGTTCCAAACTGCTGCAACCACTCTGCCTTTTTACCTTCTCTGTATGTCTCACTCCCATGCTTTCATGGCTGAAACCTTTAATCTTGAGTTGTCCGATAACTCAATAAGAGCTGAAATAACTCATAAATTAATTAATTAGTATATAAACAGAAAATGATATTATTAACTGTTTGACAACCAACTCATTTGAGATTATTTGAGTACTTTAATAAATAATTATTATTATTTCCGTCCTTTGAATCACAAATGCCAAACAATTCTCAAATATTACGATATGAAGGCTTTCTTATTCTTTCTAGAGAGTATAATTGATTTCAACCATATCAACCCAGCCCTAACGTACAGTATATGTACCAAATGTTTACTTGACTCCTGTGTATATCTACCTCATAACTGTACCTGTAAAATGTGAAGCGCTTTGCTTCCCTTACACACAGTCTTTCAAATAGGCATAAGGTCAAACCGGAACACAAAAAAAGCCTAGGAGCCCCCTGGAGATATCTGGAGAATGCCGAACATGGTCGACAAATGAAGACACAGCTGCGTTCGTCTGAGAGCTCCCAGTCTCTCAGGAACGCAGAGTTAAGAGGCCGCTCACACACGACTCTGTTTGCTTAGTCTCTGACACGGAAAGACAACCAACACAAGAGATGGGAAGAGAGAGAGAGAGAGAGAGAGAAAGGGGGAAAGGATAAGAGAGAAGGAGATGAGAGTGGGTGGGTGGGAGAAGGACTGATGGTAAACTACAGAGATCAAAGTAAGCAGAAAGACAGATCCCATAAAGACAGAGAAATACCAGGAAGATATTGGAAGAACGTCAAACACCCTGGCTGCAGGCCCCCCAACACATGATCACCCCGGACTGCTTTCACAACAAGTGGAAGTCAGACTGTACACTTGGTGAAGAGAAACATTAATAAATACAAACACAAGCTGCTCGTACTAATTCTGATCTGTGGCAACAAGGATTTTTCTCTTTCTTTTTTTTTTTTAAATTGCAAACAGGTTCATGTGTTGGTTAAAAAGAATGCAGAACACATGTCAGTTCAAAAAAGTGAAGTACCTTACATTTTGAAAGGAAAAAATGGGTTTCCCAGATTCCTGTGTTTTAAAACAAAAGAGAAATGCCCGTTTCAAAAGGTGAACATTTATTTATCTTAAGATTCTCAAAATGATACTAAACATTTTACAAGAAAAACCTTTGTCTGTGGCTAATCACAGTCTCATGTGAGACATAAGACCTCATCATGACGCTGCCTTTTATGGATATTATTTTGTACTTTTAAAATGCGGATACTACTGGTACACCCATTCCCATAAATTATTATTCTTTTTAAATGTTTAACTGTTCTGTTCTAGGATGATATTCTAAATGTTGTTGTTTTTTCTGTCTGAGAACTGTAAGATTGGTACAGAATTTGGCCTGTTTTACCAGATAGAGGAAATTATATACTTCAAATTGCTGGAGACCTTTTGCCAAAGCTGCTATTGTAGGTACCTTTTTGACATACGTTGTTAATAGTTATCATTACCAATCAACTAGGGCTGTCCACAGTCAAGGGTAACGTCCGATTGAAGATACTCAGTTTCCCATCATATCACATTGAAGCAATACATTCACTGTTTGAGGAGCTGGAATAAGCAAATTGTTGGCATTGTTGCTTCAAAATGTACTAATCAAAACAGTTGTTGCTCAATTTTATGTCAGGTTACTTTCAAATTTTGGAAAATTACTGTATGGACAACGACGTATACACTTCTTTAAAATCAACATTTCAGAATTACACACACACACACACCTCAAAACTTTCTTCATAAGCTGTCAGTCAATGCTCCTAGTTGGAGGCCAATTGATGTCAATCTCAAGACTGAACCCCCATACACATACAGACACACACATACACACACACACATACACTCACACAGTTGAAACAGCTGGCCAAGCTAAACCTGTATCAGTGAAGGCAACAAGTTCATTTGAAGACAGGGGTTCTCTTTGAAGTGGTGTCACTCAGTCAGTGAGCCAACACTATTGTGAGCTAAGGAAGATTTACGACCTCTCCAGCTCACCTATGCGTTCCCACAGCTGCTTTAACCCAATCTGCTGGAGACAGCACAGCCGGCAAACTGATAAAGGTTGATATAAATGCCAAGAGTACCACCTTTTTACTCATATGTGCACCTCCAAAAAATACAAATATGAACAATAAAAATAAATCCTACTCTGTTTGACTAGTATATGCATGTCCTGTGCATAGAAAAAACTGCTATAATTATCTTTTCTTTTTTTCTGTTGCAGGTGTGGTTTAAATAAAAAATCAGTATTTAATTTGTGTCTGGATTAAAATGCTGATCCTGTTGACAAACCTCTCATGGAGCTTTAGTTTCAGGGTTAGGAAGTCACAGCCTAGTCAACCAGTGAACTGGCGCCCCCTGCTGGCCAGAGGCAAGTACTCATTATTGGAAGCTAAAAATGTGTTAAGAATAGAGATTTCGATACAAAACAACCTATAATATTTATATCAAAATCAACCATGATAATAACCCGACACCCTTTGATAATTGATTAATTGTTTCAGTCTGTCTTCAAGCTAAAATGCCCCCAAACTGATTTAAATGTAAGGAATTTCTGCTTTCCATTTTCTCATGCGATATAAAGGAAATATCCTCTGGTTTTGGACAGTAGTTTGGACAAAATTAGAAACTTATATGGACAGATCCATATTGCTTATCTCAAACTTTGCCTCTATGACAGCATTTGTGTGTCTGTACATTTAAATGTCTAATAGCTGAAACTGTTGCATAGTGAAAAAGCTGTCTGGTTAATTCTCCTTCCCCTCCCTCCTCTCCTCTCTGCAAGCCCACTCAGGTTTTAAGGCCCTTTATAGCTCTGCCATTATTTCTGCAAAAGAGTCATATTCTCACTGCATTCGTTAGAAATGATTACATCAATTGAGCCACACTTAGAGCCCAGACAGCAAAGTTGAAACTGGGGCATCTGTCTCCCGTGGCTAAGAGGGAATTTAGCTTAAAGAAGTAATGGCTCTAATGTGTCTCCCCTTTTTGGCTGCCAGACCGTGGAATAACTGGCATACCGTGATCAGAACAGCAGTCATGTCCCCCTTAAAAAGTCATATTTTCCTCCCTTAAAAGTCATATTTCAAACTAGTCACCTTGAAACAATCAGATCCATTCTCTGCTTTTCGCTAAAACACCCCTCTCACCTCATTTGGGGTGGACAATATAGATGATGATTGATCAATTATATCACTGCTTATGTAATTATATATCATGATATCAATAACAGTATACAGAATAAACAGTATATTGTGATATGCCCTAAAAACTCAAATCTGAAAGATAACAACTACAGGAGAGAGGTCATGACATTGACATTGATGAGCTACGTAGCTAATTATATCAAACACTGAACATGATGTGCTTCCAAAGAAGGATGGATGGATGGATGGATGGATGGATGGATGGATGGATATGTGTACCTAATAAGTTTTACTTTAACAAGGCGGCTTGTTAAAGTAAACATTTTTGCTGTGGCATAGTCTCTAATACAGCACTAGTTCAGAGTATAATGGAGCCAACAGTGTATTATCAGAAATGTCAGGCTGACAAGACCTCAAACCTGCTGCCAATTTCCACTGCACACCTGTCTCTCCAGATTCATGTGCTTTTCAGCCCCAAAATGTAACATGAAAAATCCCACATCCAGTGAAAATCAGAGCTCAGTTTATAAAAACATGCACAACTTCTTACACGAGAACGCAAACAAACAAAGCCAAAGCAAAACTGGGGTCTCGAAATTGCTATGTTTGTAACCATGAAATTACAAGGTAACATTATAGTTTATACAGCTATAAAAACATAATTATGCACTGTGGCTTTATGAATACTGCGGTTTTCCAAATTAGGTCTCTTAGAAAAGCTAAATACCTTTCTGTTAATTTGTTCCCTTTTCCCAGGCCTTTGATTTGGCCACTGTGGTGAGATAAACGTTTATAAATCACGGGGTTAGCAACTCAGACACTCTCTGCGAGCACACAAGCGTGTCGGGCCAGAATGGATATGGTTTTGATTTGCAGTGCACGCCAACGCTCCGGCCAATGCTAATCGCCATGGGAAAGCTTGTGAAAACCGTGATGGATTTCGCAGACAGGGTTTTTGAGCTCAGGGTTTCATCACAAATCCATTTAAGCTTTTATGTAATTTGGTTAAATATACAGAGTCCTTTTTATCTTTTTATGCGTCCACTCCAAGTATGATATGCGTTGTAAAAGGGGAAAGTCCCCATTGAAATTGACCTTGTTTTATGAAACTCAAACTCTAGAGTGTGAGTGAGTGAGTGAGTGAGTGAGTGAGTGAGTGAGTGAGTGAGTGAGTGAGTGAGTGAGTGAGTGAGTGAGTGAGTGATAGAAAGAGAGAAAGAGAAAGAAAAAGAGAAAGAGAAAGAGAGACAGAGAGAGAGAGGAGAAAGAGGGACTGATGTTGTGAATGAGAGCAAATGAGTCAGGTTTTCTGACCAGAGTATTTGGAATCCTCAGATCTCTTTATGATTACATTCAGACCACACACACACACACACACCTTTATAAGCAATCCCAATGTGCTCATATTTGAATATTTTGGATTTGGAACGTTGTATTCAGTTTTCCATTGGTTTATCTTGTTTCAATGACTCAGTTAAAGAATATGCCGGTGAGTTCTGACTAAACCGAATAATTTCCTCTGTGCTGCATAGGAATTATGACCATTGTCTCAGCTGCTGCCTTTAAGGCTGACAGACTAGAACATTTGATTCATTTTGAGAGAAAAAAACACCTTGGTTTGGAAGATCTGCCATGGACCTCCTGGTTGGACAATCAATTGCTTTCTTTGTCAATTCTCTTATTTTGCATACTCATACGGATTTTAAGATAATACTAATTTGAATAATCACAACGTATTAATGGGTGTCATTATTATTAACATACTGATCAACATGCACACTTAAAATTGCATGAGATCATGGCAATCCTCTGATTCAAGTCTCATAGCATGGTAAGCAGCTGAAGAGTGTTGCTGAATGTAGCTTATACAGAGGACCAACTATACCAAGGGGAGCTGACACATTAACCAATTGCTTTTTGTTAAAAATGCTTGACTAAATGTGAAGTGTGTTGATTCAACAAGAAATTGAATGTGTACATCCATTGATTATGTAAAAAAAATAAAAAAAAATTAAATAACATTCATAAAACTTTAAAAAGAAAATAGATGCTGAAAAGAATATAGAGACATGAGGAAACGTGCCACAAAACCAAACTCAAGCATCCATCCATCTCTTCTGCTCTTATCCAGAGTCCTTATAGGCTATTGCAACATGTGGATTAACCACCATGCGTACAATACATTTGCCGAACAACAAGCTAAGTAAAAACAATCTTGGGACCACCAAGAGGTGAATTCACCATAAATGATTGCACTACCATGTAGAAAGTAGCACACTGGCAGTGGTATGAAGGCAGGCATCAGCAGAAAGCAGGAGGTGACAGGAAATTGAAGGCAAATCTTCAAGCAACACAGACGACAAATACTGCCGTGTCAACCCCACAAAACCTCACTGAACACAGTCAAGAGTCAAGACTTGGTCTGCATATTGACACAAACGCAGCAAAGTCTTACCTGGGAGAAGTGAAGCAGCTCATCTTTTAGCATGTCAACAGCAAGGGAAGAGTGCGGTCCGAAGCTGTCGCAGGTGAGAAAGGATACTCCGCTTGCAGTGCACCTGTGCGGTCTAACTAACAAACAAACAAACAAACAGAGCGAGACACAGGGTGCAAGTAAGTTATCCTCACAAATCCCTCCATAATAAGCAACATGACAATAGGCTACTTTTGGTTTACCTGCTAATGAGGTGACACATGCAGCTAATGTTGATATTTTTTCTAGCTCAGTGAAGTAGGCTATAGGTGGAACAAATATAACCCGCCATGTAAAGGTGAAAGGGTGCGTTGGATATGTGTCACGGTGAAACGGAGTCCCACCTGAGCACCTGATGATGGGTAACAGCATGGTGTCCTGAGTTTTTTTTTTCAGCCCGTGAAGAAGTGTATCGAGACATAACTGCAATCATTTGAGTTAAATACAAATGATAATGTTCAGGGTAAACGATGTGGTGTGTGTGTGTGTTGTTGTTGTTGTTGTAATGTGTCGGAATAAACTGTTGCGCCCCCTGGTGGTGTTAAACATCAAAGTGTGGTCTGTGTTACAAGGTGGGCCTATTGGTGTTATGCTGAGTTCTGCCTGTTAACTCAGAACTGCACCTCGGGTGAAGGGGAAAATATTTTGAAAATTATTTGCAATCTATAACATTGTATAAATGTAGGGCCCTTTCTTTGATAAATCTCTGCATTTCGTTAAACACATTTTCAGTATTCTTTGTGTATGTGTTTTATAAGCATATGATTTCAGGTAATCATACGTACCACATTAGGGTTTTTAAATGCAAAACATAAATGTGGGGTGTCAAATTCACTGTGTCAAAGTAGATCAAATAACATACAGTAGGCCTATGTGGTGATTAAAACCATTTGGTGAATCAAAGAGTACTGATTACTGTTAAATTATAATTAGATTTTATTTCAGCTAAGGTCACAATGTATGAAATCAGAGCCGGCCCGAGGCATAAGCGAACTAAGCGGCCGCTTAGGGCCCCCGACTGCCTGGGGGGGTCCCCTAAAAAAAAATATATATATATGTTTTTTTTTATTTTCAGTTTGTGTGTTTGATATTAACATCATACTATGCAAATGTGAGTTATCATACAAAAAAAGGAATACAATGTTTTGGTCTAGATAATTAATAGCCTAAAAATGTAATTAGTTCATCTCAGAGGAAATCCAAAATTATCTGATCATGTCACGTTCACATCCATGCACAGTGTGTATTGAGTTTATTTAAAAACAATTGGAAATGGGGCTGCCCTCAGTTGCCCATGCACTGTGTATAGTCTATAGCCTATGTCAGCCTTGTCTGTGGAAAAAAAAGATACAGTAGCTGGATAACAGAGTTCTTCTGCTTCGTTCCTCACACTGCATTTAAATGCATGCACTATATTACAGAGAAATATGTCCCGTAAAAGAAAAAGAGCTCCAAGCCCAACCCATAATATTTTATTTTATATTAATATTTTTATGGAAAATCCATGTGTCCTTCTTCAATAGCTTCTAATTCATCTGACCCAGTGTCTCCAAATTATTTGTTCACACAAGATTTCTCAGATTTAGCCTCTTAATTTTCCTCTCAAAGTGCACCAGATTCATGCATTTCACTTTAAAAAGGTTAAAAAAATCTCCCGGGGGGGCATACCCCCGGACCCCACTAAGAGGGTCTGAATCTCGGCTGTCTAATATTTTCGCACAGCCGCACAGTGGAGGCACTAGCGGAAAACACTGGGTGTGTGAATGATATTTAACAAAGATCTATAGTTTCAGCAGCGCTAACATTGGAGAGGGGCCCCCTAAGGCTTGGGCTGGCTCTGTATGAAATTCACAGTCATTCATAGATCTCCAGTGGATGCATTATTCATTACATGTGTATTTATTAAGGGGCGTGCATTTCTCTCTAGGAAGGCAGAACACCTGTCAAAGGGTCTTTGTAAGCGGTCAAAAGGAGGCCTTTCATAAACATCACTGGAAGATGAAAATTATCATTAAGGTAAATTGATATGGTAAATAAATGGTGTGTAGTTATTCACTATAAAAAACAAAAATGCATTCAACAGTACTGTAGTTTTTCATTTAATTTTTCACTTGCCCCCCAAAGGCCTACTCACACCAACTACACCAATCACACAAATGTAAAAAGTAACACAAAACATCCAAATATTTACCAGTTTGAAAATGACACGGTGGCAAAGATTGGGGTTTGGGAGAAAGGAGGTCTGCAACCAGCTGTGCAAACACAATCTAGATGATTAATGAACCCACGTGTGGGCTGTATAGTCCACAATGACCCTGGAACCATGACCCACTGATTAAACCACAGACTGATACATGTATAGTACACAGATGTAGGTAGGTGGTCTGACAGACAGATAGACAGTTCCTGCAGTTTTCTTCTGTTTTAATAATCTATTGTGCATTTGTATCACTTTGTATACCACATGAAACTACAACTTTAAACATGAATATACACTTCATTTGGTATCTGACAGCAACATTAAGCAGTGGATAAGCCTTTGATTGTATGTGTGTATATGACAGAGAAAAGTAGGAAAGATGAAGATATAAAATGTTTAATCATGGAAAAAGAATAGTATTAAAGGGGTGGAGATATGTTGGAGCTGAACTTAAATTTCAGGTCTTCCCTGAAAAAAAGAAGAAAACATTCCATATTTGGATAAGTGGTGAGACCACTCAGGTGGTAAGTTTCAACCACAAGGCAACACTTTGTGTCTGGATCTCCGCTCTAATGGCTGCCACCAGTCTCAACATCTGGGGGTTACTTCAAGAGCAGAAGGTGCAATGTGATAACTTGCCAATACATGCTTTAAAACCTCTGGTCTTTTTGAATTGAAGAACCACTTACACTGTATAGGAGAATCAAAAAAAACAAATATGTGCAAATTGAAAGCATCCAATAGCTTTTAAAATTAACAAATGTGATGGTGCAACTACTTGAATGCCCACTAGAGAGCAGAATTGGGATATACTTGATTCAGTGCTGCTAGATCATAGATAGTAAATAATAGTGCTAGATGAGCAGTACAGGTGACAATTTAACAAGTCCATTTGCTTGAGGGCCTATGCCCGTATCATCATCTAAGTGATACACTTGCCCAACAAACACAGATTTTTTTTTTGCCACTACAAGAAATGAATTTACATAAATATCAATGACATTACTCTACATGGGTCGCTGAATGCTGCATAGATATGTACTCACAATTTGCACATTAACACAAAACTAAAACACACAATATGACCAACTCTAAAATATAAATGTGGTGTACAAATATGACCACATGATGGCAGGAAGGGACCATGAGTGATTCAAAGATGCTAGAGGTCTCATTGCCCTAGTCTGAAAACACAAGCACCAGGGCCTGTACATGTAATAAGTAAAAAAAATATATACCTAGAAAGTATACTATTTTCTAAACTCCTTTCCTACTTGACTGAGTAAATTGTTAAGTGGTGAGCCCTTTTTTGTGCTTGTTTGATTTGCATTAGAAATAATTGCAACATTTAAATAAACATTGTTTTTTTTAATAACATGAATTACATTTTTTGGGCTAGTCAGTGTGAAGATAAAAAGAATGTGATACAACAGGTTGAAAGTGCAAATACTGCAGAATCCTGAAGGTGATAAATCATCCTAAAAAGAGTTAGAATTATGTAAAGTAACAAAATTGTCTTACAGACATGTCTTATGTAGCTTTAAGTTAAGAATAACCTTACCAAAATAGAAAGAAAGCAGGTCTCATCTAGAACAAGTGGTGAACAATTCAGGTCTGTCCAGCGATTGTCTAAAATAAACATAAACAGCAACCACACCAAGAGCAAATTAAAATGTATTAAAGATTGATCAAGTAAAACTTTCACAATACATTCACTAAGTTTTCTTTTACAGAACTTGAGTGTATGTCAGAGGAGATAGGCTGCATATCCATAAGTCAAGGCATTAAGGCATTAAGGCACAAGATAACAAAGAGGGAAAGATTAATTTCCTCATTTGCCTAGTTCATTTAACAATATGACTAATTAAAACAATGATACATTGGATAAACACATGTTAATTACATAAAGAAATTATGTGTAATCAAACAACTGTCATGAGGCTTTGCAAGGCCCAAAACTGAAAAAGGAAAAAAAAAATTCTAGCAAAAAGGTTACAGCAGGATCACCTTTTTCCAGCTAGACTTATTTGTGAAAAAGGACAGTGCAAGACTACATTTACCTCAAGATTGTCGACACAATGATTTTCACCGTGATATACTGAACATATTTGGCACCTGATAAGCAATCAACTCAATCATTACATAAACCACTCTTCATGGACTTTTTAAGGCGGCACCCTTTCTCAGTCCATTTAAGTCCAAAGTGAGCTGGCAAATACGCTAAAATCCCTTTCTGCAGCAAACACAAGGCATTACAATTACAATCAGAACCATGATATAAAAATTTAAATGAAAATTCAAACAAACGGGAACTCCACTTATTTCATGTAGCAAAGTCTGTTTACAGTGCTTGGACAGTGCACATGCGGAAAAAAAGTTGTAGAAAGCTGTATGGAATAAACATGACGCTATCTCTCCATCTGCACTGATTTTTAGAGTTTCCTTTTGTTACATGAAATGTTAAAATACCAGTAGCAATTCTACTTCCGTTCAATCATTTACTTTTCTCATAAGTATTGCGTATCAAATGCAGACGTGTTTTTTAAGACGAGGATCCCTGTTCATCACTTGAGTGGGAATTCTTATGTTTGTGGAGTTTTAACCAGGTGGAGAACGCCTCTCCACACGTAGGGCATTTGTAAGGCTTCTCCCCAGTGTGTAACCTTGTGTGTTCTTTCAGGTCTGATAAATGACCAAATGCCTTCTCGCAGGTAGTGCACTTATATGGCTTTTCACCTGTGTGTGTTCTGATGTGCCTTTTCAAAGTGGTACCCGTGGCGAAGCGTTTCTTGCAATGGGTGCACTTGAAGGGCTTTTCCCCCGTGTGCACCCGCAGGTGAATCTTGTACGCCGAAGAATCTGCAAACTCCTTCCCGCACTCTTTGCAGGTGTACGGCTTCTCGCCCGAGTGAACTCTCATGTGCTTCTTCCTGTTCATATCCGAGCTGAAGCTTTTATCACAGACGCTGCATTTGAACGGCTTCTCCCCGGTGTGAACCCTGGCGTGCAAGTCCAGGTTGTAACGCCGGTTGAATCCCTTCTTGCAAACCTTGCATTTGAAGGGCTTGACGGTGGAGTGAATTATCATGTGTTTGTTCAAATCCCAACTCTCCCGGAACATTGTCCCGCAAGTGTCACATTTGAAAGTCTTTGCGACCGTGTGGGATTTCATATGGAATTTGTAGTTTTTGAAATTCGACATCACTTTACCGCACCGGTCACACTCGTAAGGGTTGGACTCGCCTTTGCTACTGCCACCTTTCCCATCTTTCTTATGCGCTGGTGGGGCAGTACCTTCAGTCGATGCTGTGCTCTCATCGTTACGGTTGTCACTTCGCCCACTACTTCTGGTAGAGTTTCTTTTGTCATCCTTATGTCTCTTTTTTGCTGTTGGGTCAGTTTCCTTTGAGGTGGAGCTCCCGTCCTTTTGTCTCTTTCGAGGTGGTGACTCTTTACCTCTTGCAGACGATGTGCCTCCGTCATTATGATGCTTTTTGGGTGTTGACTCACTACTTGCAGCCAATGTTGTTTTCCCAGATTTAGATTTCTTATGTAGCTTCGGTTCACTTCTTTTAGCCGATCCTGTGTCGTCAGGGTTCCAATCACTATCCGATGTGGACTCAGGACTTCCAGGAGAAGTCGTTTTTCCGACACTGCGTTTCTTATTTGGTGCTGCTTTGGTGCTTGAAGATGAGGTCGCTTTCTCATCCCTGAGTTTTCTTCTACTTGCTGTTGGATCAGTACTTCTATATGACGTTTTCTTCTCGCTGTTGGATTTCTTTTTTGTCGTTGCCTCACTGTTTCCCGGAGACGTTGGGCTCTCATCATTAAATGCTTCATTTGGTTCTGGTTCAGGACTGTGAGCTGACGTTGTGTTGTCATCATAATTTCTCTCATTGTCACTCAGCCCAGTACTTCTGGTCGATGCTTTATACCCATCGCTGTGTTTCTTACTTGTCATTGGCTCATGGCTTCCACTAGAAGTGGTTTTCCCAACACTGCGTTTCAAATTTGGTGCAGATTCACTACTTGAAGGTGAGGCTGCTGTTTCACCACTACTATTCTTATTTGGCATCGGATCAGTACTTACAATTGAGGCTCTGGTCCCATTTTTACTTTTCTCACGTGCCGTTGTTTCAGTACTTGTAACTGATGCTGTCTTCTCATTGGTACTGCATTTCTTATTCGGTGCTGCTTTAGAGCTTGAAGATGAGGTCTCCCTTTCATTACTGGGTGAATTTGCTGTTGCCTCACTGTTTCCTACCGATGTCGGGTTCTCGTATGGTTCTGGTTCAGGACTTTTAGTTGATGTTGTGTCTTCATCATTACGTTTCTCATTCTCCTTTAGCTCAGCACTACTAGTTGATCTCCCATCCTGGATTTCCTTATTTGGTATTTCCTGACTATTCCCTTTCGATGTTGGGTATTCATCAGTAAGCCCTGAGCCAGTAACTGATGTGGTGGCGTTACCTTGTGGAATTGGTTCAATTCTTACAGTAGCTGATGTTATGTTGTCATCATTGCTTTGCCTATTTGGTGTTGCTCCACTATTTGCTTTTGGTGTTGGCTTTGGTGTTAGCTTGATGCCTTTCGCTGTGCTATCGTCACATTTATCATTCGGCGTCGGCTCAGCGCTTGTGTTCCCGTCGGTGCTTTTGTCATGTGATGTTTGCTCTGAGCTCTGAGCTGGTGCTGTGGTCTCGTCGTTGCTTTCCCGATTTGGCGTTGACTCAACATGTTTACTTCCTCGGGTACCGGTCAGGTGATCTTGGCTCTCGGCTTCACAGGAGTTATCAGAGAGGAGCTGGGGGTCGGCGCTCTCTTTGTCAGATATATCTTGGTTGGAGAGGCTGGATTGTGGATCTTTATTTGCTTCACTCTGCGTTTGGTCAGTCTCCACAGGGCGAGACTGATCCCCGCGGGCACCTCCCTCACAACTTGCAGTCGTCGTCTTATCGGCGTCGGTGTTTTGTTGCTGTTCAGGCTGCTCCTGTTGTTTCTGACTGATGCACATTTCTTCATGTTCGTCCTTAATCTTTGAAGGATCTGGTAGGCCCGGACTGGAGCTCGTGTCGTCGTCACGGTGCTGCTGCTGCTGGAGGTTATATGCCTCTGTGAGCTCTAAAAGGAAGGACAAAGGAATGGGACAATGCGCTACATAAGCTGTATGATATTTAAAAGTTAAGAATGTCTATAATGAACAGTGCCAGTTGGAAAAACAGCAGTAACCTTGAACTGAAAACAAAGTGGATTGGTGCATCTCTAGGAGCAATAACCCAATGCCAAAATCCCACAAATATAGTAAATAAGTAAATAAGAAAAAATGTAAAAGTTCTGTAAGAATGTTGTATTCATTCTTTTTACCCGAAAGACTATCTCATTGGATTTCCATAAAGGAGGTTTGTATTTGAGTACTAACAACACAAATATACCTTAAACATGGGGAATACTATTGTCTCAATCTAAACCGTTAACTAGTCTTATAATAATGCAGTGTGTTGTATTTAGCTTTTGCAGGCTTTGAGTCGTAGCTATAGGAAGCTGTCAGGCTAAATTGGTAGAGTATAAAGTACTATATTGACACTGAATTGTAGAGGAACACAAGTATAACCTGCTTCAAATGAAAAGTGGTTAAAGAAGTACTGAGATATTTTACATCATACTATTACCACACTGTACAATACTCACACATTTTTTTAAGTATTCATATTTCAGAAAAATGTCCCTGTTGCATTAACATTTATTTATGTAGTATTTTACTGCTGTCCATATTCAATGTTGTATTATTACTACTTATTAGTAGCCTGTCACAGAGCTTAAACTACAGAAATGCATCATATTCTATAATCAACCATTTGTTTCTAGCGTCCATGTCCTCTGAAAACCACGAATATCTCAAAGTGCAAAAAAAAAACCATACCTGTTGCATTCTACAGCTGATCTAATGATTGTTTGTTTTTAGATATTTTCTATAGGGTTAAGTTAAGTAGAACTAGGCCACCTCAATAACTCTTCTCAAGTACACCAATGTAACCTATTACATTTTACCAAGAGTGTGAAGGTTTTCGGAACATACTGTCATACTGTCAATTGTGACTAAAGTACACGTGCGCCATGTGGCCATGGACATTATATAAGGGCGTGGCATCACATGCAGTTTTAGGTTTCAAACGATAACATTTAAATATTTGAACAATTTGGACACGGCTTTAGCTACATTGTAACATATTGCAGCGTTACTCTCTCGAAACTGAATGATTAGTTACACCCGTCAAACCGGTTTTGTCTGTAGGGTAAGGGTTGAAGTAAAGAAAAATAATACTATCAATAATCAATAATAATAATAATAATAATATAAATTTGCCAATGGCTTGGAATATTAGAAACAAAACTGGTTTTATCAAAAAAGGGAACTTGTTGAACTTTCTAACCTGTCCGTTGTAACTTTATCTCGGGTTCTAAGACTGACTCCAACAATCTGCGTTGACGAGCGATTTCCTTTTCATAATCTTCTATTTTCCTTTCAAAAGATCCTAATATTTCCTGGGCAGCCGCAGTGAGGCGATCACAGACGAACTGCCTCATACTTTGAACCGAAGACATCGTTGAATTATAATCGAGATAGGCTACTTTTGTTGCTTGCTAAAACTTCCATCAAACTCTTGTGCGTGATCAGCTTTCTGTTGACTTCCGCATACTAAGTTTAGATGTATAAACAGACCTGTGTGCCATAACGCCACCTACTGTCCCGGAGTGTGAAGTATACAGAGTATCCGAGTATCCTGCATGTCAAGGTTAAAACCTGTTATATACTATCTATGGTTAAAACCTTTCTTTATAGGTCCAAACGTTTTTTACAAAGAAAAACGGAATCTTATAAAAACCACAAGTCTCCCAATCTTTCACAGATGGACCGACTAACTATTTAATTGAGAAACTCAACATATTCACAACAAATAAAAAGCCTTCAGTTATTTCAATGCAATTTCAGTGTTTTACCTTACAGTGCATACGGAAGTATTAACAGCGCTACACTTTTTCCACATTTCGTTATTTTACAGTCTGGAATAACAAGTGTATTAATTTTCCTCAAAATTCTACACATAATACCCCATAATGACAACTTAAAAAAAGTTTGTTTGAGATTTTTGCAATTTTAAAAAAAAAAAAAAAAAAAAAAAAAAATAACTTGTAGCCTACAGAAGTATTCACAGCCTCTGCTCAATGCTTTGTTGTGGCACCTTTACAGCCCGGAGTCTTTGGGAATATGAAGCCACAAGCAAGACACACCTATCTTTGGCCAGTTTCGGACATTCTTCTTGATGGCGAGTGTCGGTGCAAAGCTATTTTCAGATCCCTCCAGAGATGTTCAATGGGATTCAAGTCTGGGCTCTGGCTGGGCCACACTAGGACATTTACGGAGTTGTTCTGAAGCCACAACTCCTTCGATATCTTGGCTTTGTGCTTAGGGTCATTGTCCTGTTGAAAGATGAACCGTCGCCCAAGTCTGAGGTTGTGCTCTGCTGACAGACTAAATGATTAATCTACTGAATGCTCCATTGGATTTCAATAGTAATTAAATCTATTTTGCACAATGCACATAAAGCCTTTTAGTTAAAATATTTTAAGTTTCTCTAACTACTTATATGACACATTGGACAACTGATAGTTTGACCATTGTAGCGTTATAATAACACACACCATTTTTATCTGCAAAGAAGAAAAACAAATCTCAAATTTGATAGGTAAGTCCTTTTACTGACACAGACAGCTAACAGGCAATTCATATCAATTCAACATCTTTTATTTCTTTTATAATTGTTTCTCTGAACACAGAGCTGCTGGTCAGCAAGAACCTCCTCCTCCTCTGTGCAGACATGTTGCAGTGGAAGCTCTGGAGCAGGGGTGCCCACACTTTTTCAGCTTGTGAGCTACTTTTAAAATGACCAAGTCAAGAAGATCTACCTACTATAAAAATGGAAAACATATATTTATTTAAACATATATTGATATTTTTTTATATGTACAATATAAGTTGGTGTACCTTGCATAACTGCATGAACCCATATTGCCAGGCCCGCCTCAACCTGCCATTAGCCCCTAGGGCTGAGAGGTTGCGTATGCTCCCTGAGTGGTCGTCTTACAACACAAAATGTGCAATATTTGTTTTGATTAATAAACAAATAATTTTAAGGTAATACAGCATTTCTCACAGGAATTTGGGAGACTGTGGTGGGGACTCAGGACCTTTTAGGGGGGTCCGGGGGCATGCCCCCCAGAAGAAAAATGTGAACCTTTTAAAGTAAAATGTATCAATCTGGTGCATTTTGAGAAGAAAACTAAGGGTGTATTCACACAGGGAAAGTCCGCTAGTTCACTTGCTTTGGTCCAGACCAAATAGTTTAGATTTTTTTTGTTTGGTATGGTTTCACTTTAATCTTATGTTGTACACGAAAGCAGAAGTATTTTCAGTGATAAAAACAGAAATCCTAAACAGCGCACTGTTCCTTTAATCAGGTTCCTCTTTAGAAGTGTTTGTAATGCAGCAATCTGTAGAGGGGGGCGTGTCCTTTGTTATTAGCCAATGAGATAATGATATAATATGGGGTTAAAAATAATAAAAAGGCCTACATCTAGCCTATAAATAAAGAAGAAAAACATCAAATTATTGTTGTTTCTGAAGCAAAATAAAAACACACACTTCTTGCACAGCGTGAACCTGTTGGCACTGTGCGGGAGATGCTCCCCTCTCCTTCATCTGATCGCTGAACACATTCAGCATTTTTACGCTTCCTCTCGATCAAATGTAATATATTGTTCTGGGCTCCTGGTCAAACCACAACTTATCGTCCTAACAATGGCAACAACAACACTTTCCCATAATGTGAAGCTGACGGCAATTTATTAATAAAGAAAAGGCACAGTGCTTCCTGCATTTGGGTCAGATCGAGTCCGGACAAATTCACACCACACACGAACCTCTTCAGCTGGGTCTCGGAGCGCTTGTGTGGTCCGCCCCGAGTGCGATTGCTGTATTCACACCTGCCTGAAAGATGCGCAAAGATTAGGAGCCTATATTGAGCCAATAAAAAAAAAAATATATGGCCTATAGCTTTATATATTTTTTTAAAAGAATACCAGGCAATGTACCCACAATGCCTTTGGTCGATCGCGATTGATGTAATGAGCACCCCTGCTCTGTAGAGACAGAGGACAAAGGAAAGAAATGCAGACACAAGAGAAAATTAGTAGCACAAATAGTAGTAAATTATTAGTAGAACAATTATGATATGTTATTCAAATTCCCATGTTTTGTGCTATTATAATAAAGTTGTACAGTATGTGTATGTGTGGTAAAAAAAAGTATTTTCATGTTATACTTGAGTAAAAGTAAAGATATCTTACGTGAAAATGATGTTAAAGTTCATTTAAAGTCACCCATAGGTCTAGCCTCAAGACCCACCATTTGCCTCAGACATGAAGTTGCGATCCACATTTCTGAATATTTATTTTGGTAAGAAAAGTACAGCAATACACAAAGCCTTCATCCTATGTTAAAACATGAAATACAAAACAAAAAGTGCAACTACGGCTAAAAACCCAAATAAATAAATAAATAGACTTAATTTAAAAATAAGTTAACAAGGGGCTACCAGTTACCTCTATACTGCAATGTTTCGATCACGTTACACATATCACAATGCTTTTTAAACACATTCAACCGGTGATGCTGCTGTTACAACAATCTATGTTAACTGTATGGAATATTACATGAAAAGGCAGACTTATCTTGAATATACAGGCATAATGTTTTTTAACCAAGTAAACTGAGGATGTTAACACAGTTTAAAGAATATCAATGTAACTGTACAAAATGTTCTAATTAAATTGTAGACGTTTTAAAACCCCCTTTCTTCCCCATTCTGTTGCTCAGTTTGAACTTCAACAAGTAGTCCTGTCCAGGTCTACATGCCTATATGCATTGAGTTGCTGCCATGAGATTGGCTGATTAGTTATATGTGCTAACAAGAAATTGAACTGGTGTTGTAGCTAATGAAGTGGGCGGTGAGTGTATATATCCTTTATACAAGTATAAGAGGTGATGCTAATCAACTTTCAATAATCAAAATGTAACTGTTGAAGAGATTAATCTTTCAATGGGTACACAGCCTTGTGAACATTATTCTGTCATGAACAACACTTAACTTGAACCTCACTATGAGGCTGAAATAACATAGCTGAGTTTGGGGGAAGTAATGGGATAACTGGGGATGCTTTCTGTACAAGAGTCTCAAAGTCTGGGGTGATTGTAGGCAGAGCAACTCTGAGGTCAATCATGCTCAATTTGCGGTCTGTTTTTCTGTTTTGTTTTCAACTGGAACAGAGCTCAGAGTGGCATTGTCTTCAGTTTATCTGCTGCAGATTGATCCACCACATCTCTTACCATGTATATGGCTGAGGTCTTCTACAGAGCGGGTGTTAGTCTTCGGCATGCACACTGTATACTGGGAGTATGTCCTTCAAAAGATCTGAAGCACAGCATAAAAAAAGTTTGCCCACATACATCCGCTACCCACTCAAGATGCCCCAGTGACCCACTATTGCTATATGGGGGCTAGTATCGAGTGGGCACAGTCATTGAAGCACCTTCATTAATAAATTAAGTTAGTTATATTTGGGACAAAAAGATTCCCTCATCAAATCACCAAAACTACCAGTAGGCTACTGGTCTTCCACACCTTTACCTGTAGTAGTGGTGGTGTAGCCTATCTCTCTCCCTGTATACCTTCATCAGTAAATCCCAGTGTTTGTTAGCCTGGAAATCCAGACCCATATCTAGAACGATAGAGGGTCTGGCCACGATCGATAGACCTTTCCAACTCAAGGGGCGAAACCTACGTGTGCATTTCAAATGCCACTGCACGCAATTGGATAGCACTACGACCAATCAGAGCAATGAACAATGTGACATATTAAGCCCCGTTCGTTTAGCGAACATAGCAGCGGCGGCTCGCCCATAGAGGGCGATAGGGCGACGCCCTCCTTGAGCCATACCAGCAAAAAACTAAAATATACTGTAATAATGATGAAACATTTTTTTTTGGTATTTCTAATCATAATTTATTATTTCAATACAGTTTTTACCTGCATCTAAGTCTAAATATCATTCTACAATCAGCGTCTGTGCTCTGTACCGTCACTCTGGGGCGATTTCGGGCTGGTTTAAAATCGCCCTGGGCGCTCTCATGAACTTCAATGTAAACCTTTTTTTTTTCAAACTGCAGGCTTCGCAATGCAATCTCTATGGGTTCCGGGGGTGCTCGCCCTAACGTGTTGTCGTCATATGTACAGTAAACAATGAACCAATTACAGTGACTGATACAGTCACATGTCCGGTCTGCTGCCCAAAGCGGTCAGATGTAAGACCAACATAACTAATATCAACTCAGGCTAGGCTGGCAAGCTACTTGATCATGTCATTAAAAGGACTAGGTCCTTTCCAGACAAAATGTAACCATCAAGCAAGTATCTACCAAGATGGATTGGGGGATCGTATGAAAGCGGATTTTCACGAGGCCTGTCAGAACATTCCTCTTACTTGCTAATGAAAGATTTGAATGCCGTCTTCCAAATCGCTAAGTGTCGAGGCGAAAGCCGTCTCAAACTCGAACAACATACCCACAGCCATCTCTGTTTACTATCACGGCTTTGGCTGCGCACTGTCGTCATCCAGTTACGTCCGCTCCAGAGCACCATACATAGGGCTCTGGCCCGCCCATATCAGAAAGAACGATTTGATTGGTAGCTCAGGATTTCTTGACATATTAAATGAGCTTCAATGGAGAGTGTCCAGACCAACAGGGGCAGCAAATTTAATTTGCCAGCGGCCAGCAGCAGGTCTGGATTTCCAGGCTAAGTGTTTGTTATATTCTGTGTGCATTCGGATGTGTTTGGTGAAAGAACAGTTTCGGGAAAACCCTCTTCCGCTGTGAGTGCAGCTGGACGGCCTCTCGCCACGTGAATTCGAATGTGCCTGGTGAAATGTGAGTGGTCGGAAAACTCCTTTCCGCAGTGGGTGCATTTGTACGGCTTTTCCCCTGTGTGAATTCGGTTGTGCCTCCTCAGGTCTGAGCTACGGCTGAAACTTTTCCGGCACTGGGGGCAGCTGTACGGCTTCTCCCCTGTGTGCATTCTAAAGTGTCTGATGAAAGAGGATTGGTCGGTAAACTCTCTTCCGCAGTCGGTGCAGCTGTATGGCTTCTCCCCGGTATGAATTCGGTTGTGTGTGTTAAAATTTGAGTGGTCAGAAAACTCCTTTTGGCAGTTGGTGCATTTGAAGGACTTCTCCCCAGTGTGAATTCGGTTGTGCTTCCTCAGGGTCGAGCTGTGGCTGAAGATTTTCCCACAGTAGGTGCAGCAGTACTGCTTTTTTTCCTGTGTGTGTGTTCTGATGTGTTTGGTGAAAGAGGACTGGTCATTGAACTCCTTTAAGCAGTAGCTGCATTTGTACGGCTTCTCCCCAGTGTGAATGCGGTTGTGCCTTCTCAGGTCTGACCTACGGCTGAAGCTCTTCGCGCATTCGGTGCAGCTGTACGGCTTCTCGCCCTTCTTACAATTTAAATTTTCGCTATGATGGGTCCTTTCGTGAATTTTTAACTTCACAAGATCATGAAACTCCTCAGTGCAAAAGGGGCATTTAAAATGTTTGTTTTCCGGTTTCTGGTTATGTCTCGCTTCCTCTTGATTAACGTTTGTTTTCGATACACCTGAGACTGAGGCCTCTCTGTCACATTCAGATTTCATCACTACAACTGAAATGATAGTTGGAGGTGGTGGATCAAAACGCAGGGTCTGATCTTCACTGTGATCGCTTCCCCCACAAGTAGAGCTAAACTGGTGAAAATCAGTCTCCTGCTTCAGTCCAAGCTGCTCTCCCTCCTGACTGCTGCAGAGTTCCTCCTGTTCCTCTTTAATCTGTGGAGGCTCTGGCTCCTCTTGGTCCAGACTGGAGTTCCTCTCCTGAACACAGAGCTGCTGGTCAGCGAGAACCTCGTCATTGCAGAAGGATGACTGGAAGATCTCTGAGGGTAAGGACAAAAGAAGCACATAGTGGATGGGTTAGAGCAGCACCTACATAGTTATGAAACCTTGAATACGATTATGGTACAGGTCAGGTATACAGGTTTAAAATACAGAAGAATTTTTGGCAAACAATACCTCTGAAGTAGAGCCCGAACAATTTGTCAGCCAATATTCTCAGAATAATCAGCATTGGACGAAAAGGAAAAAAATCGTCAATTTTTATCAAGCGATAGTGTTTAGTGAAATGCACTGCTGAGGTAGCCTAAATAAATAGCTTTAAGGCTATAGTCTATTGACAGCAGGTGCAGCAGCAGCAGTGGTGTTGTTACGTTGGATTAATACTAAATTGAAAGTTTCCTTTGCAACCAATAGCAGAGGCATTGGTCATCTCTTGTCTTTGAATGACTTGCAGGAAGATAAAATACTTAATGTGTCAATTCAAAAATGCCCCATGTAACTTATTATTATAATTGTTTTGGCATTTTCTGCTTTTTTATTAGACAGTTAGGAGACTGAGATGAAATGGGGCAGAGAAGGGAATGACATGCAGAGAACAACCACAGGCCAGACTCAAACCCGTGGTCTGCTGCAACTGAGGATTGAGCCTCTATGGGGGCACTCTAACCACTACACCACGAACACCTCCGCCCCATGTCACTTTAGACATATTTGTAACACTTTATTTTTTTAGACAATGCATATTACAATAAAGAAAAAGTTCATGGGCACATTTTTGACCAAGTATTTATATATCTATATTTAAGGGTTCAAAAAAGTTTTTTTTTTCATATATTTTTGAGGAGAAAAAAATCTAATTTAATCAGCCGATTAATCGGTATTTATAATGTTAACAACTCTTATAATGTTAACAACTCATAAATCATGATTTACATCTGTATATCACAAATACACATTTTCAAATTATATTTAATATTGTAAACGTACAGCATCCTATTTCACTAGTTCTTTTTATTGTAATTTCCATGTGAAGTATTCTATTTCATCTACATTTAAATTTAGTTTGCATGATAAATTTACTTAATATTTATATGGTGCACCTTATCTCTACACTTTTCATCTGCACTGTGTCCTTGCACTACTTTGGTGTTTATTTGTATCTCTGGTGGCTCTCTTCACTAGTGTTTTTTTAATCTTCTATATTGCATTGAATTCCATTCCCAATGACTGCTGTAATCGTTGTGTGACAAATAAACATCTTGATCTTGAAATATGATGAAATCTGAAATGTTGCTAATGTTTTGCACCAGTGAGCTTGTTTTGAGACATGTATGAAGAGTTTTGTTGTTGTGAGGGACTTTTGTAGATGAGATGAACTGATTCGCACTGCATTTTAGTAATGCGCAATGGCTTTAGTTGTGCCCACTGTCGTTTAGCAATCGACAAAAAAAAAAATTGCAGGACGATGACACCTCGTGGTAAAAGTCACTGACCGCTACTGTATTTGGAGCATATCTAAACTCAGGATTGGGGCCACTTTAATAGGCTATAATGAGAATATATATCAGAGAGTCATATTATTACCTGTCCTGTGTAGTTTTATCTCTGGCTTCAAAACAATATCCAGCAGCCTGCGCTGGCGGTCGATCTCTTCTTCGTACACCGTGATCATTTTTTCAAAGACTCCTAGTATTTCTTCAGTGGCAGCAGTTAATCGCTCGTTGACAAACGTTCTAAAATACTGGACGGAAGACATTTTGGCGAAATGGTTTGGCATAAAATAGCAGACAACAGGCTGCCACCTCAACGGAGACAAGAACGCGGCAGCAACTACATGCTAACCTCCGCCGGAGTCAATATGATGTTACTCTGATTTAAAGGGAACGCTCTTCTGTTTCTTTTTCTTTCTATGTTGGTCTTTATTAGCCTGGAAATCCAGACCCTGATATCTGCAGCAATTTGCAAGCGCCTAGTGGCAGGTCTGGGAATGCCAGGCTAGGTCTTTATTCAACAGCACATATTAAAAATAAAATAACAACCAACTTGTCAATAATTGTAATACAATTTCTATTGAAATTAATTCATGAATAAATAAATGATTTTATTAAAATCAACCATTTTAATGGGAGGGGGGGCTTTGATCAATTTATTACATATTCAAGTAAATTAACACATTTAAGGAACTTCTTCGTTACACCTTTTCTAGAGATTTTTCATTTTTTCAAAGCAATGGGAACATGCTTTCTGCCAAAGTCGTTGGTTTCATTCACAGATATAGATGGAAGTCAAGACCAAGTCTGAATGACTTGAGTATTAGCCTACTATCTTCCGCTAAAACCTTCATAATCAAAATAAATATTCAGGGACAATAATACAAAAAACAAATCACAAGAATATTTAACTCAGTAAATGAGCTGTTATTAATCCATGTTTTAATCATTTTAGATGAAATATTTATTCACAAGTAAAGGTGTGGACGCCAACACACGGAAGAACCACAAAGATGTCTTCAATCAACTTGATGTCATTATGTTTTTTACTTCTTCAGTACCCTAAACAATTTTTATTCATTTAAAATGAGAGTATGAATGGTTATTCTCCATGGTGCCAGGAATAACATGCTGGAGTTTTTTAAATTATTAATTATTTTGCTTTTGCTGACCTGAAGTCTATTTTAGACATGTTGGAATCAACTTGTATTGTGCAATTTTTTTAAAATTGTAATATAAAATTCCTAAATTCAAAATATATAAAATCACAAAGGATATAGCAGCTGCATGTCTAAAAACAGATTGGCACCGTGGAAAAGCTGGTTCTGGCTATATTTGATTTTATTCCATATTTATTTTCTGCTTGAGTCAATTGACCACTCAATTATCACAAGTGCTTATTTATTTTTGCTTTCTGCTGATTGACGTGGTTAATCTTAATATGCTCAATCAGATATCAATTTGTAAATTAATTTTTTTAGCACTTAATTCCTTTCAGTCAAAAGCTTAAACGTTTCTCTGTTATGACCTATGCGTTTCAGTCAGTAAAAGGACTTACCCGTCACTTTTGAGAATATCTAGCATTTTTCTTTCTCTGTAAACAGTATGTTCTGTGATTATGATAAAATGCCTAAACTGTCAGGGGTTTCATGTCATAACCATGGATTATGCTTAAACGGCTAACAGGCAACTATGACTGTTGCTACTTTCGGAAGTGAACTCCATCAATTGAACATCTTGTGCTTCTCCTGAGTACATTTGTTTTGTCAAGACTGTGAGTCAAGTAAAACTTTTCCCACAAGTGCTGCAATTACGTGGCTTTTTAGTTTAGTCATTTCTGTTCTGTTTTGTGTGGTTTCAATTTCCACCAGATAATCAAGCTACAGAACAATACTGAAAACTAATGAGCTGGATGCACAACGCATTCACTCATTGTTTTGAATGGCGGGCTAAGACTTTTCTTTTTACACTATGATTTGCCTTGGTGTTTAAAGGTGAGAGGAAATTGCCTTGAACAGAATTTCTATGTCTGTGTATACAGTGACCAGATAGAACCAGTAATTTAGGCTGATTGTCTCCTCCATACTATAGATTAGAATAATCTTAGACAAAGACTGATCTATATATGATAATCATGTAAGAACCCTTTGTCTGTCCACAAATAAAATAACCTTTTATTCACAGACACTATTATTTATAACAGTGCAGCTATATTTAGATTTGATATACAATGTTTGACTGACAGAGTAAATGCCCATTTTTGCTTGAGAAATTACTAACAAGATTAACTGACAATCAAAATAGTTGATTCCAAATCATTTTAAAGACTACCACGGACACTATCAGTTAGACATGCAGAACGAACACAGCAGACCTCACAAAAGATAAAGATACATTCCTTATATAATCCTACCATGTAAAAGACTCAATGGGATATTCTCACAGGTAAAAAGTATATCAACATGACACGTGGGATTAAAAAAAAAGTAAACAAATTATTTTCATACATTATATTCTGTTTGAGCAACCGTAGGATGTCAGTTCAAGGCTGAAAGTAAATCTCCAGCTAATAAAACCAAGATGTCAGCGCCAGGTAAAGATCAAATATGTTACATCATGTTAAAGCATCTAAGTGAATCAGATAAAGAGATTATTTTGAAATTATTTGATGAAGTATGGGAGCGTGGAAAACTACCGCTAAACTGGAAGGAGGCAGTAGTAATTCCAATAGGGAAACCAGGGAAGGACTTGACAAATCCAGGGAATTATAGACCTATTGCTTTAACATCCAATATGTGTAAAGTAATGGAAAAAATGGTTAATGAAAGGTTAACGTATTATGTAGAAAACAAAGGATATTTATGTAAGTACCAGAGTGGTTTTAGGAAGGGTAGAAACACAATGGATCCAGCAGTATGTTTAGAACATGATATAAGGAAGGCACAAATAAACAGAGAAAGTGTAGTGGCGGTGTTTTTTGATATTGAGAAAGCGTATGACATGATGTGGGGAGAAGGACTATTAGTAAAGCTTGGTAAATTGGGAATTAAAGGCCGAATGTATAAATGGATTAAAGATTTTTATGTGGGAGGGTAATACAGATACGAGTCGGGACTCAATTCTCAGGAAAATTTGGTATTGAAAATGGAACACCTCAAGAGAGTATTATAAGTCCTCTATTATTCTCTTTAATGATAAATGATGTATATGAAGTGATAGTAAATGAGATGGGAGTTTCACTTTTTACAGATGATGGGGCAATATGGAAAAGGGGAAGGAATGTGAGCTTCATAGTGCAGAGATTGCAGAGGGCTATAACAAGGGTAGAAGAGTGGTTATATAAATGGGGTTTCAAATTTTCTGTGGAAAAGACAAAGATAATGTTTTTTACTAGGAAGAAAATTGGGAGTGAGGTTAAATTAAAAATATACAACCAGGAGTTGGAGACAGTAAAACAATATACATTCTTAGGTTCATGGTTTGATGAGAGGATTACATGGGCTGTACATATTAAGAAGGTGGTGGACAGGTGCAAAAAAATACTTAATGTAATGAGGTGTTTAGCTGGGTATGAGTGGGGGGCAGACAGAATAGCGTTAAAGGCTATGTACACTGGGTTAGTCAGATCTGTGTTAGACTATGGGTGTGTAGTGTATGGGTCAGCTGCAAATACATCTCTTAAAAAAATAGATAATATACAGTATCAGGCTTTGAGGGTATGTACAGGTGCAATAAAAACAACTCCAACAGCAGCACTACAGGTAGAAATGGGGGAGATGCCTCTAGAGTTGAGAAGAGAACAGCTGGCCTTGAACTACTGGAGTAACCTTCGGGGCCATAGTCAGGATCATCCAGCACAAAGTACTTTAAAACCGTGTTGGAAAAGGAGAAAAGGGAAACAAAAAGTTTTGGTTGGACAGCAAACCAGAGAGCAGTACAATTTAGAGTAAATAAATTAAACGTAGTTCCTACAGTACCGATGCCTATAATTCCACCGTGGATTTTGCCAGATGCTACAGTTGATATATCATTATTAGAAAACAAAAGCAGAAATAAACAATTAATACATGAGTACATAGACAAATTATATAGCTATGTTCAAATTTATACAGATGTGTCGAAGGACTCAGGTAATAAAGTAGGGGTAGCTTTTACTGTATCGGAATTTCAAGTGAAAATATGGAAGAGGGTTAATAATGAGGTTTCAGTGTATACAAGTGAACTGCTGGCAATACTGTTGGCAGTGCAGTGGGTGGAGGACAACAGGCCATTAAGGTCAGTTATTTGCTCAGATTCCAGTTCAGCATTAAAGAGCCTACAGTACAACCGCTCCGAAAGCAGACCAGATATTTTGATTGAGGTTCAAGAAACATTATACCATATACAAATGATGGGGCTTATATTGTTTTTTTATGGGTTCCAGCATACATTGGGATAAGAGGAATTGAAATGGCAGATACGCTTGCAAAAGATGTTACCAAAAAAAGCACAATTGATATAAGTATACATATAGGTAAAACTGAAATTAAAGGCATTATTAAGCAAAGACTGAATAGGAGATGGCAAAAGCAGTGGGAGGAAGAGCGGAAAGGAAGATGGTTCTACAGAGAGCAAAGGCAAGTGGGAGAAATGAGCTGTAGAGGTAAGAAAAGAAGAGAGGAGTCGGTTCTATCAAGACTGGGATTTGGGCACACAGGTCTGAACAGTACACTGTTTTTAATAGGAAAACACGAAACAGGCAGATGTGAATGTGGGCAAGAAGAAACAGTAGAACATGTTGTAATGCAGTGTGAGAGATATGAGGAAGACAGAAGGCAGATGAGGGAAAAATTCAGAAAAGAAAAAGTAAGTTTTGATTTAATAGATATTTTACAAAATTTCATTTTCTTAGGGTAACTAATTTGTTTTTTAAAATATAGCTTCTTATTTGAATTAGTATTATTTTATTTTATTTTTTTGAAGCGAGGTTGTTATTTATCCCATACTCCATACCAGTAGATGGCGGTAATGCATCTTTAAGTTGTTTGCCAACCGCCAAAAAAACAATACACCCGGTGTTACACCCGGCGGAAGTAAACAACACAGGCGGTCGAAGCGTTAGCAAAGGAGGTACGGTAGCCTATTTATTGAGCTCGAGGACGCTATTGTAGTTGTTGCTAACTGTTTAATCTGTAATTAGGGAAAATGTCTTCAGTTGAGAGATTTAGAGAGTTTGTCAACGAGCGACTCACTTCTGCTGCTGATGAAATATTCGGAGTTTTTCAAAAAACTATTGTCGAGTTCCAGGCAGAGATAGATCGTCAGCGCATACTGCTGGATATCGCTTGGAAACCTGATATAAAGTTACATCGGATAGGTGAGGAACAACACGTTATTTTTATAATAATAAATAAATACATTGGGTTGAATGCTATATATTATACAACAATTGATTAAATATATATTGCTAGTGATTTCCTCTCATGATACCATCACAGTAGTATAATATCCCTTTGTCCTCTGTCCCTCCAGAGCTCCCACTGCAGCATGTCTGTACGGAGGAGGAGGAGGAGGAGGAGGAGGAGGTTCTCGCTGACCAGCAGCTCTGTGTTCAGGAGAGGAACTCCAGTCTGGACCAAGAGGAGCCAGAGCCTCAACAGATTAAAGAGGAACAGGAGGAACTCTGCAGCAGTCAGGAGGGAGAGCAGCTTGGACTGAAGCAGGAGACTGATGCCTTTATGTTGACTCCTACTAATGAGGAAAGTGACCACAGTGAAGATCAGACTATGTACCTGAATGCTGGAAACACTCTATGTGAACCAGAGAAACAGGCTGTAGTTAAAATGCCAGTTATAAGCTCTATTGTATCAGAAGCAAACAGGGACCAGCAGCTACTCCCCAACAACTCTCATTTAGCTGAGAGCCAAGATCACAAAGGAGGCAAAGATGGAGACTCAGGTTTGACTAGACACACACAGCCTGAACGGAAGAAGAGACGACGTGAAAAGGAAAGTCAAAGTAACAATGCTCACACAGGGGAAAAGTCTTTGAAATGTGAAACTTGTGGAAAAGGTTTTCTGATAAAGTCAGAATTCCATAAACACATGATCACCCATACAAGTGAAAAGCCATTCCTTTGCAAGACCTGCGGTAAAATATTTATTCGCCAGCAAACATTGAACAGGCACATGACCATCCATACAGGTGTGAAGCCATATACTTGCACAACATGTGGGAACACTTTCAGACTCCTCACTGCATTGAAAGTCCACATGACAACACACACAGGTGAACCAAAGAAAAGGGTAACCCTAACCCAACGTAATACTGACACATGTAACAAGCCTTTTGAATGTGACATTTGTGGAAAATCATTTAAGTTTAGGTGTCGATTGAATATACATTTAAAAATGCATACCCGCAAGAATTTACTTTCTTGTCATACCTGTGGAAAAACATTTATTTACCAGCGAACATTGATATCGCACATGACCATCCATACAGGTGTCAAGCCGTTCCTATGCAAGACATGCGGAAAAACATTTAGTCTCCAGTCTACATTAACCATGCACATGAACATCCATACAGGTATGAAGCCATATACTTGCACAACATGTGGGCATGGTTTCAGACGCCTCCCTGCATTGAATATACACATGAAAAGACACACAGGTGTCCTGCCGTTTTGTAAGACATGCGGGAAAACATTTACTTGCCAGCAATCATTGAAGACACACATGACCATCCATACAGGTGTGAAGGCATATACTTGCACAACATGCGGGAAAACTTTTAGGATTACTGCTGACTTGAAATCCCACATGAGAAGAGCACACACAGGTGAGAAGCCGTACGTCTGCAAGATCTGTGGGAAAAGATTTGTTGACTCGTCTGATTTGTCACATCACAAGAGATGGCATACTGCCAAGTAGCCTTGTATTCACTAAAGTTGTGGGGGTCGTTTCAGTTCTAATGGTTCATGGTGAGAACACAGAAGAACTGATAGGGGTGAGGATACACATAATTGCAGCTCTTGGGGGGAAATGCTTGACCCAAATCTCAAACTTGAAAAAAACATTTAGTATCATTATAAACAATAGAATTTGATAGATTTGTACCTCCACTCAAGACTTGTTTATTTACTGAAGATACATATTTGCCATTACAACATCTCTGTAAGTTTATTGTAAATTGTTTTCTGTAAAGATGATGTCTTTTATTTGATTTAATTTAATGTGAAGTTTCCAGCATATTTCTGTTAGAAACATGTATTTTAGCTTGATTAATTGTTCATAAAAATAGTGTTGGATATTCAAGTTGCATTAAAGTTTATTAAATGCCCTGTTAGTCTCTGAGTGGTGTGTTTTTTCAATGACCAAAAAGCTCAAATAATATATTTTGGTATTTTTCAAATGATTTTATATAATTGTTTCATATTTTGTACTTCACTATAATAAGTAAACCTGCTATTTCCAAGAATTCCATTTTGTGGACTGTGTTTTTTGTGGTTTTAATTTCCACCAGATAATCAAGCTACAGAACAATACTTAAAACTAATGAGCTTGATGCACAAGTTATTTGCTCATTGTTTTGAATGGCAGGCTAAGGCTTTTCTTTTTACACTCTGATTTGCCTTGGCTTGGTGTTTTAAATGTGCTATATAAAGGAAAGTTCCTTGAAAAGCATTTCCATGTCTGTGTATACAGTGACCTGATAGAACCAGTAATTTAGGCTGATTGTCTCCATACTGTTTGAAAGTCAAGTTGCGCCTATGATATGTGTGAGATGGTTTTCACTCAGTATAATGATAGATTGGAATCATCTTATGCTGGGTTTACACTACACGACTTTGAAAAGACTGAAACCCTCTTACATCTAAAGACAATCAACTCACACCTGAAGACAACTAGTCATTAGTTTTCAGTCACAGAGTGAGATTTTGAAAAGACAGGGGTCTCATATTGCAAGACTACAACTAGATTCCTTTTGAGATTAATATTATTTCCGCAAACGCGATTGTGATTATTTAATTAAAAAAAAGTTAATTCAATATTCCGAGCGGGGGACTTCCATTAGTTATTTGACCAGCTTTATTTGCTGATCTCGTCCCCCAATAACTTTAACTCCTGACCCTAAATTCGACGGTAGAGTGTTAAGGTTGCGCGGCTGTCAGCCTCATTCTCCCGCCGAGGTTTCTATGAAAAAGTGTCCGAAATAAGTGCCTCACCAGGCGGACACAGGTCGCGACTAATGCCGCTCCTCCTGAGTCGTGTTTGTTGCATGCGAGAGTGTGACAGTGTTTACGTCATTTCGCTTGAGCCAACCCCTTAAGACTGACGATAATATCAAACCTGTTCGATAATGTCGGAACGTCAAGACGGGGAGAAGACTGGCTGAAATCGGGTCGGAAGACCACCATACACCAAACGACTGAGATTACGGGCACGCGCCACAACTCCAGCAAGACTCCCGTGATTTTAGTCCGACATTGAAAGATTGTCTGCGACTGTCAAATCGCGTGAAAAGTTGTGTAGTGTAAGCCCAGCATTAGACGGAGACTGATCCATATAATTATCATGTAAGTAGGCCTACCCTCTGTCTGTCCACAAATAAAATAACCTTTTATTCAGAGACACTAAAGTATACATAGGCCCACATTATTTATAACGCAGTGCAGCTATTTAGATTTAATAGGCTATAAAATGTTTGACTAACAGAGTAGGCTAAATGCTCATTTGTTGCTTGAGAAATTACTAACAAGATTAACTGACCATCAGAATCGTTGGGCGTTGAGAAATCATTTTAAAAACTGGCACAGACACTTTCAGTTAGAAATGCAGAACGAACACAGCAGAAACCTCACAAAAGATAAGGATGCATTCCTTATATAATCCTACCATGTAACAGACTCAATGGAATACTTTCACAGGTAAAAAGTATGTCAACATGACACGACATTACATGATTTACTCTTTTTTTTTAAAATCCTACGTAGGATTTTAAAAAAAAAGGTAAATAAATTATTTTCATACATCATATTCCGTTTGAGCAACCGTAGGATATCAGTTCAAGGCGGAAAGTATATCTCCAGCTGTCATACTGTCGGAACATAGCAGTGTTACACCCGGCGGAAGTAAACAACGCAGGAGATCGAAGCGTTAGCAAAGGAGGTACAGTAGCCTATTTATTGAGCTCGAGGACGATATTGTAGTGGCGGCTTACAGTTGCATCTGTAATAAGGGGAAATGTCTTCAGTTGAGTGTTTTAGAGATTTTGTCAACGAGCGACTCACTTCTGTTGCTGAAGAAATATTCGGAGTTTTTCAGAAAACTATTGTCGAGTTCCAGGAAGAGATAGATCGTCAGCGCAGACTGCTGGATACCGATTGGAAACCTGATATAAAGTTACATCGGATAGGTGAGGAACAACACGTTATTTTGATAATAAAAAATGAATACATTGGGTTGAGTGCAGTATATTAAACAACAATTGATTAAAGGTTCAGTAAGCGGAATGGTCAGTTTAGCTAACTTCCTGTCACTGACTGCACTTAGCAGTCCCCTGCCTCGTCCACACCATGGACATATAAAGAAAGGTCCCCACGTCAGCACATTAATGCACTGCGGTCTTCAAGCAGCGAGTTATCTAGCATCATCTCAGATCAATAAGTGTGATAAAACGTGATAAAAAAACATCAAAACAGATATAGTGAAGGATTTTTACCTGCTCCGCCATTGAAGGCGCATAAACATTCACCCATCTGTCGCTCTGCACGTGCACCGGCAGTGGGACGGGTGGTTATTAGTAGTGGGAACCCCGAAAAGTGTATTTGCTGATGATTACATGCAGAGTGAGTGCCTGAGAGAACGGCTTTATGAAACGCGCACACTATATAAGTGATCACTGTATGAATAAAGAGCGATGTAACACTTATATTAACATAAATAAATTGCTTACTTTACATGTAAATACATATTGCTACTGTCTTCCTCTCATGTCACCATCACAGTAGTATCATATCCCTTTGTCCTCTGTCCCTCCAGAGCTCCCACTTCAGCATGTCAGTACGGAGGAGGAGGAGGTTCTCGCTGACCAGCAGCTCTGTGTTCAGGAGAGGAACTCCAGTCTGGACCAAGAGGAGCCAGAGCCTCCACAGATTAAAGAGGAACAGGAGGAACTCTGCAGCAGTCAGGAGGGAGAGCAGCTTGGACTGAAGCAGGAGACTGATGCCTTTATGTTGACTCCTACTAATGAGGAAAGTGACCACAGTGAAGATCAGACTATGTACCTGAATGCTGGAAACACTCTATGTGAACCAGAGAAACAGTCTCTGGTCAAAATTCCGGTCATAAGCTCTATGGTATCAGAAGCAAACAGGGACCAGCAGCTCTTCCCCAACAACTCTCATTTAGCTGAGAGCCAAGATCACAAAGGAGGCAAAGATGGAGACTCAGGTTTGACTAGACACACGCAGCCTGAACGGAAGAAGAGACGACGTGAAAGTGAAAGTGAAAGTAACAATGCTCACAAAGGTGAAAAGTCTTTGAAATGTGAAACTTGTGGGAAAGATTTTCTGTTTCAGTCAGAATTCAAGAGACACATGACCATCCATACAGGTGAGAAGCCGTATACTTGCACAACATGCGGGAAAGCTTTTCGGCAAACAGCTCACTTGAAAACCCACATGAGAAGAGCCCATGGTGAGAAGCCGTACGTCTGCAAGATCTGTGGGAAAAGATTTGTTGATTTGTCACAACACAAAATATGTCATACTGTCAAGTAGCCTTGTAGTCACTAAAGTCGTGGGGGTCGTTTCAGTTCTAGTGGTTCATGGTGAGAACACATAATTGCAGCTCTTTTGTGGGAGAAGCTTGACTCAAATCTCACGCTTGAAAAAACATCAGAGGATTATTAGAAACAATAGAAACCATAGAGTATTTCCACTCCAAACTAGTTTATTTACTGAAGATACATATTTGCCATTGCTACATCCCTGTAAGTGAATTGTAAACTGTTTTCCGTAAAGATGATGTCCTTAATTTAATGTGAAGTTTCCAGCATATTTCTGTTAGAAACATGTCTTTCAGCTTGATTAATTGTTCATAAAAATAGTGTTGGATATTCAAGTTGGTCAAGTTGCATTAAAGCTTATTAAATGCCCTGTTAGTCTCTGAGTGGTGTGTTGTTTTAATGACCAAAAAAACATGAAATAATATATTTTGGTATTCTTAAAATTATTTTACATAATTGTTTCATATTTTGTACTTCACTATAATAAGTAAACCTGCTATTTCCAAGAATTCATTTTGTGGACTGTGTTTTTTGTGGTTTTAATTTCCACCAGATAATCAAGCTACAGAACAATACTGAAAACTAATGAGCTTGATGCACAAGTTATTTGCTCATTGTTTTGAATGGCAGGCTAAGGCTTTTCTTTTTAAACTCTGATTTGCCTTGGCTTGGTGTTTTAAATGTGCTGTATAAAGGAAAGTTCCTTGAAAAGCATTTCCATGTCTGTGTATACAGTGACCTGATAGAACCAGTAATTTAGGCTGATTGTCTCCATACTGTTTGAAAGTCAAGTTGCGCCTATGATATGTATGAGATTGTTTTCACTCAGTATAACTATAGATTGGAATAATCTTAGACAAAGACTGATCTATGTATGATAATCATGTAATAACCCTTTGTCTGTCCACAAATAAAACAACCTTTTATTCACAGACACTAGAGTAGACAAACATTCTTTATAACAGTGCATCTATATTTTCATTTACAGTTTTTCACAATTTTTTACACACATTTTTTGGAACATCAGATACAATGTGCACACTCTGAAACTAATTTACCAACTGCTTAACCAATTCTGCTGAACTCCAAACACATTTCCTGCCTTAGACTCATATTCTCATTCCAAAACACACATTTTTCAGAACACTACATACTCTCGATTCAGGGGTTGCGGTCTACAAAGGCTGCATTTGAAGACCGATTGCGTCATAGCGGCACGCAAAGGTTGTTCCATTTGCAAGGCTCCTTGCAAGGCTCCTCATATGCGGCCAAGAAATGCAGCCTTCGGCTGTATCTCGATTCAGGGGTTGCGGTCTACGAAGGCTGCATTTGAAGACCGATTGCGTCATAGCGGCGCGCAAAGGTTGTTCCATTTGAAAGGCTCCTTGCAAGGCTCCTCATATGCAGCCGTGAAATGCAGCCTTCGTTTCACGGTTTTGAAGGCTGCATCAGATGTATCCTTCGCAGCCCAACCTATCCCATGATTCATTGCGTTTTTTTTCAGAGATGGCATACAATAAAATAAAAAATAACAAAACAGCAACAGGTTGCTCCATCTTCTTAACTTTTATCTTCCTTTCTTTTTTTCTTGTACTTTTTTTTCTTTTCGTCTGGTAGGCAACTTCTTTTTTTTTTCCTCTGTTGACAAGGCTGTTTCCGTTGGCAGCTATCAGGGTTGCTAGGCAGCACAGGAGAGGCGAGTCCTCACGCAAGGTAATGGCTTGTTACGCAAACCGGAAATGCTCGTAAACGGAGACCTGCGGAGACCGTGCCGTTTAACAACGCTCATTCGGCCATCATAGGCTATAGCCTTCATAGACCGCCAGACCGCGTCCTACCAAGGAGGCGGTCTCTGTAACGGGATACAGCCACAGTTTCACGGTTTTGAAGGCTGCATCAGATGTATCCTTCGCAGCCCAACCAATCCCATGATTCATTGCGTTTTTTCAGAGATGGCATACAATAAAATAAAAAATAACAAAACAGCAACGTGTTGCTCCATCTTCTTAACTTTTATCTTCCTTTCTTTTTTTCTTGTACTTTTTTTCTTTTCGTCTGGTAGGCGACTTCTTTTTCTTTTTTCCTCCGTTGACAAGGCTGTCGCCGTTGGCAGCAATCAGGATTGCTAGGCAGCACAGGAGCGGCGAGTCGTCACGCAAGGTAACGGCTTGTTACGCAAACCGGAAATGCTCGTAAACGGAGACCTGCGGAGACCGTCTCGTTTAACAACGCTCGTTCGGCCCTGGTTCGGCCTTCATAGGCTATAGCCTTCATAGACCGCGAGACCGCGTCCTACCAAGGAGGCGGTCTCTGTAATGGGATACAGCCTATATCTTGCACACTCTTCCTGAATTCTCTCTCTTGGTATTCACACAGAACACACTGCCAATCACATTTCTAAACTCAAAAGGCTTTTGTGCAGTTAGCTATATAAGGGTCAGAGATGAGCTCCTGTTTGCTTTGATTTATAGTAGACTGCACATTTTGGTACAAATACAGTTTTTGCTGAATACTGTAAACACTAAATGTGACTGCTATGACCACAGCATCACAACCTCTAACTTTTGTAACCATGCCCTAAACCAAAGCGTTAACCCTACAAACACGATATATGCTTTGCACTGTGTTTGAAATTCTCCCACACACTTCTTGAAAAAAAATTAAACTAATTGAATACCAATCAGTCTAAACCTTAACACTACAAATAGACCCCAGGTGAGCTCAGCTCCTTTCTGAGACAGTATGAGTCAGGGGAAGAGGAGGAGAGAGACCGACAGGAGGACGAGGACAAAGAAGGCAACAGACGGAGACACATACAACAGGAACACTATAGTGGACCATGTTATAGATCATGGCCTATCAATGAGGGAGCCTGGACAGAGAGTGCAGCCCAACCTGAGTCGCTCCATAATTAGGAGATTTAGACTGGATATCAGGTGGTCATTTCCCTGTTGCTTCTCAAAGGATGACCTCGAGTGTGATGTTGATGAGGCGATGTGGCCAGACGCAAACAGGAGGCAGCATCTATAAAAGGATTCATAATCCAACCACCCAATTCCTTACAACGCTGTTTTTTTACCATTGTTCCCTAATTTTACTGTAATTGTTTCTTAGTTTATACTGACACACTGAATTGCTTGAACTGCAGTCCTACCTATTCATTGTGTTTGTTTGAAACGGCAAAATAAACTATTCTGCAACATGTGTGTTAGTATTTGGCAAAAAACGTAAAGTATTTGTTGTTACTGTAGGTGAAAGTGTATGAACATGCAAAGGCATAATTCTACTGATAAAGTATTCATATTGTGTTATGCATTTTTTTTAACCTTTATTTATACAGGTATATCCCATTGAGTCCGAAGACTCTTTTGCAAGGGAGACCTGTTTTATGGGGCATCCGCAACAAGGACGCTACTTCCGACAGTCGAGCCGAATCGGAGCTGTCCGGCTTCAGTCAGGCTTTTTCGTCACTCCCCCGACTGTACTCGGCTACTCTCGTCTACTTTCCAGGCGAGCCGAAACTGGGGTCGAACGAGCCTAATTAAATTACGATCCATTATTTTTGATTTTGATTTATGTTCAATCATTAGGCCGCCACAGTATATGCATTTAAGCAGAAATGTACTTAATCAGAGTTAAACCTTCACTGGTCTGAACCCTTGACAGGAAATAATTTGGACGTTTAACTCTCCTGTATAGATTTATTTAAAAGTGAACACAAACTTGAGTCACAAGATCTTGGTGAAGTGATATCTTTATACCATTAAAGAGATCCTATTATACTGCTTTTCTGGTCTTAATTTCTTGTTAAAAACTGCTATAGAGCAACCTGACACGAATCACATCACAAAAAACTATGTAGATTTTCGGGACACTTTTCCTCTTACCCTAGCGAGCACAGCAGTCTCTCTCTACACACTGCTTTGAGCTTCTCCGCCCCTCCCCCTCTGCTGCAAACCCCACTCCGTTGTGATTGGTTACCTTCCTTCCAGCAGTGGGAGATTTTCAGGAAGGTGGGGGCATGCAGCCAGAGCATGCCTGAGCAGCATTACCATACATGGAAACATCCGGGTGCGTGAGTCAAACTACCCAGAAATTTGAACAAGTTATTTCTCGACCGGCTGCCATAGTGTTTAGTGCTCTGCATAGCCACCCCAGACGGTCAGCAGGGAATATGTCGAAATGCATGTACGTAATTATTTGATACGCTAGTATGGTTAAAAATGACTATAAATCATTATAACAACATTTATAGGTCATAAAAGTCAAAAAGTATCATAGGTCCTCTTTAAGATTAAATCATATTTCCAATGATCTAAATGGTCTGGGAATTGTATTGTACATGTAGTTTCGCAAAGCCAGACCAAACTACAAGTAGTATGATGTTACACATCATAATGAAGTTCATCATAGCCATCTCTACAATGATAATAAAGGATCGTTTATTAGACCTTCTTTAACTTTATTTAGGCCGATCATATTCGTTATGTGAAGGGATAAATACTAAACCTCCTTTATTTGGATTTATAAATTATTTTGTATCACTTAAAAGTCGGTTTTCTAGTAAGATAACAAGAAAGATAAAGATGTGTGAGGAATGGGGAAATATCTCGTTTCTTGTTTTGAAAATTCCCCTCGCTTTTAAAGTGTTTACTCGTCTTTGTGTTGTGTTCTGCTTCTAACCGGTTGTAGCATGTGAAGCTCTTCTACGAATATTTTTCTAGTAGGCCTTCAAAATAAAACTAGAAAACGAACTGCATCCGCAACAAAGACGCAACTTCCTACGGCACATACAAGTCGAGCCAACTCGGAGCTGTCCGGCTGCTGTCAGGCTTTTTCGTCACTCCCCCGACTGCACTCGGCTACTCTCGTCTACTTTCCAGACGAGCCGAAACTGGGGTCGAACCAGGTCGAACGAGCCTATTTACTTTCCGCCTTCAACTGGTAGCCTACTGTTGCTCATACTGTGACGTATGAAAATAATTGACTTAGAATTTTAAAAGAAAATCCCACGTGTCGTAGGCCTATAAGTAATGCATCTTTATCTTTTGTGAGATCTCTGCTGGGACGGTTCTGGATTTCTAGCTGATAGTGTCTGTCTGTGCTAGTCTTTTGAATTGAAAATCATTTATTTACATGTTTTTGAATCCCACGTGTCTTATTTAAATACTTTTGACCTATGAGAATATTCCATTGAGTCTTTTACATGGTAGGATTATATAAGTAATGTAGGCTATATTATGCATGCATGTGTATCCTTTTAATCATTCTATATTCATTTTGATGTCCTGAAAGTATCTTATAAGGGTATGCAACCTTTTGTCTCAGAGGAGACTTGGGTTGTACTCTGGTCCGACTATGCATAAATAAACCAGCCTCTCCAAGAATCATATATTCATATATGATCATATATATTTGACCCTCTTTGGTTTGTTGAGAAACAGAGTCTACCTCCAAAGAATCTTCCTCACAGGGTCTGGATTGAATTGCATTTGGGTCTAGTTGCATTTTGAGTCTACAGTATGTGGGCTATATTTAGAAATATAGTACGTAGAAATAAAATGTAGAAGTCTCTCTCTCCATGGATGACATTTCCAAAAGTCTTGAGAACATTTCTGGAGATAATCCCTCTCCGGGAACCATCACCTTACCGTGGTGGAGAGGTTTGTGTGCCCCTGTGAACCTGGGAGCTGTGTTGTCCGGAGCCTAGTGCTCCTGGTAGGGTCTCCCAAGGCAAAGTGGTCTCAGGTGAGGGGCCCGACTAAGAATGGTTCAAAAAGACCCTATGGAAAATCACCAAAGAGGAGGAGAGACCCTGCCCGGAGGAAGCCCGGGGCCCCGTCTGGAGCCAGGCCCAGAAAGGGGGCCCGCCTGCAGCGTCTGGTGGCCGGGTCTGCCACGGGCCCGGCCGGGCACAGCCCGAAGAAGCTACGTGGCACCAACCCCCTCTATGACCGATGGGCCCACCACTCGTCGGAGGAACCGCTGGGGTCGGGTGCGCTGCCTAAAGGGTGGCAGTGAAGGGCGGGGACCACAACGGACCAGACCCGGGCGGCAGAGGCTGGCTTTGGGGACGTGGAACGTCACCTCGCTGTGGGGGAAGGAGCTGGAACTGGTGCGGGAGGTGGAGCGCTACCAATTAGACCTGGTGGGGCTTACCTCCACGCACAGTCTTGGCTCTGGAACCGTACTCTGGACAGGGGTTGGACTCTATTCTTCTCTGGAGTTGCCCAAGGTGTGAGGCGCCGGGCCGGTGTGGGGATACTCACGAGCCCCGGCTGGGCGCTACTACGTTAGAGTTTACCCCGGTGGACGAGAGGGTCGCCTCCCTACGCCTCCGGGTTGTGGGGGAAGACTCTGACTGTTGTTTGTGCGTACGCACCGAACAGCAGTTCGGAGTATTCGGCCTTCTTGGAGACCCTGAACGGAGTCCTGCATGGGGCTCCGGTAGGGGACTCCATAGTTCTGCTGGGAGACTTTAACGCGCACGTGGGCAATGATGGAGACACCTGGAAAGGCGTGATTGGGAGGAACGGCCTCCCGATCTGAACCCGAGTGGTCGTTTGTTGTTAGACTTCTGTGCTGGTCATGGTTTGTCTATAACGAACACCATGTTCGAACATAAGGATGCTCATAAGTGTACATGGTACCAGAGCACCCTAGGCCGAAGGTCGATGATCGATTTCGTGATCGTATCATCTGATCTGAGGCCGCATGTTCGGACACTCGGGTGAAGAGAGGGGCGGAGCTGTCAACTGATCACCATCTGGTTGTGAGTTGGGTCAAAGGGTGGGGGAGGACTCTGGACAGACCTGGTAAGCCCAAACGGGTAGTGCGGGTGAACTGGGAACGTCTGGCGGAGGCCCCTGTTCAAGAGATCTTTAATTCGCACCTCTTGCAGAGCTTTTCTAGCATCCCTGTGGAGGTTGGGGGCATTGAACCCGAGTGGTCGATGTTCAAAACTTCCATTGCTGAAGCCGCGGCAGACAGCTGTGGTCTCAAGGTCTTAGGTGCCTCAAGGGGCGGTAACCCTCGAACGCCGTGGTGGACCTCGGTGGTCAGGGAAGCCGTCCGACTGAAGAAGGAGTGCTCCGGGATATGTTATCTCGGGGACTCCTGAGGCAGTTGCAAGGTACCGACAGGCCCGAAGGGCTGCAGCTTCTGCCGTGACCGAGGCAAAGCAGCGGGTGTGGGAGAAGTTCGGAGAAACCATGGAGAAGGACTTTCGGTCGGCACCAAAGTGTTTCTGGAAGACCGTCCGGCACCTCAGGAGGGGAGCGGGGAACCATCCAAGCTGTGTACAGTCAGGATGGGACGCTGTTGACCTCAACTGAGGAGGTAGTCGGTCGGTGGAAAGAGCACTTTGAGGAACTCCTGAATCCGACTAACACGCCCTCTATGTTGGAGGCAGAGCTGGAGGCTGATGGGGGATCATCGTCAATTTCCCTGGTGGAAGTCACTGAGGTAGTCAAACAACTCCACAGTGGCAAAGCCCCGGGGGTTGATGAGATCCGTCCAGAAATGCTGAAAGCAATGGGTGTGGAGGGGCTGTCTTGGATGACACGCCTCTTCAACATTGCGTGGAAGTCGGGTACAGTGCCGAAGGAGTGGCAGACCGGGGTGGTGGTTCCTATTTTCAAAAAGGGGGACCAGAGAGTGTGTTCCAACTACCGGGGTATCACACTTCTCAGCCTTCCCGGCAAAGTCTACTCCAAGGTGCTGGAAAGGAGGGTTCGGCCGATAGTCGAACCTCAGATTGAAGAGGAACAATGCGGATTCCGTCCTGGCCGTGGAACAACGGACCAGCTCTTCACTCTCGCAAGGATCCTAGAGGGAGCTTGGGAGTTTGCTCATCCAGTCTACATGTGTTTTGTAGATCTGGAGAAGGCTTATGACGGGTTCCCCGGGAGATACTGTGGGGGGTGCTGCGGGAGTATGGGGTGAGGGTGTCTCTTCTGAGGGCCATCCAATCTCTGTACACTCAAAGCGAGAGCTGTGTACGGGTTCTCGGTAGTAAGTCAGACCTGTTTCCGGTGGGGGTTGGCCTCCGCCAGGGCTGCGCTTTATCACCAATCCTGTTTGTGATATTCATGGACAGGATATCAAGGCGTAGTCGTGGTGGGGAGGGGTTGCAGTTTGGTGGGCTGAAGATCTCATCTCTGCTGTTTGCGGATGATGTGGTTCTGATGGCATCATCGGCCTGTGACCTTCAGCTCTCATTGGATCGGTTTGCAGCCGAGTGTGAAGCGGTTGGGATGAGGATCAGTACCTCTAAATCTGAGGCCATGGTGCTCAGCAGGAAACCGATGGATTGTCTACTACAGGTAGGGAATGAGTCCTTACCCCAAGTGAAGGAGTTTAAGTACCTCGGGGTCTTGTTTGCGAGTGAGGGAACAATGGAGCGTGAGATTGGCCGTAGAATCGGAGCAGCAGGGGCGGTTTTGCACTCGCTTTACCGCACTGTTGTGACGAAAAGAGAGCTGAGTCGTAAGGCAAAGCTTTCGATCTACCGGGCGATCTTTGTTCCTACCCTCACCTATGGTCATGAAGGCTGGGTAATGACCGAAAGAACGAGATCGCGGGTACAAGCGGCCGAAATGGGCTTTCTCAGGAGAGTGGCTGGCGTCTCCCTTAGAGATAGGGTGAGAAGCTCAGTCATTCGTGAGGAACTCGGGGCAGAGCCGCTACTCCTTTGCGTTGAAAGGAGCCAGTTGAGGTGGTTCGGGCATCTGGTAAGGATGCCCCCAGGGCGCCTCCCTAGGGAGGTGTTCCAGGAGCGTCCAGCTGGAAGGAGGCCTCGGGGAAGACCCAGGACTAGGTGGAGAGATTATATCTCCACACTGGCCTGGGAACGCCTCGGGATCCCCCAGTCAGAGCTGGTTGATGTGGCCCGGGAAAGAGAAGTTTGGGGTTCCCTGCTCAAGCTGCTGCCCCCGCGACCCGATTTCGGATAAGCGGTTGATGATGATGATGATGATGATGATGATGTACACCGATATATAAGATGTGAATGTGTAGGTAAATGAACTTGAATTATATATACTTTTATATATTTTATTACACCCCAGATTCTGTGACATACAAAGAGTACATGACTCATTTATACTCATTTACTGTATGTGAGCTAGAGAAATAAGGTATATGTTACAAATGATTTCAAAGCACATTTAACTGCTTCCTGGTGCCATGGCATAGGTGTTTTTCTATGTTCTTACAAATAATTTACTTACTACACCCTCAGCAAAGACTTGTCATGTTTCTTAACTTGGGTCACCTTTTTGGCCCCACATCCACATAGCAGTATGCAAGTCCATAGTACCAAGAAGCACAATTGAACAGTTGAATATATGAAACTAGATATCGATTGATTACTACATACATGAAAATACAAACACATGATGTATATAATTTTAGAAAATACATAGCATTGTCATATAAATTCCACCTTTGAATTATCAGTCATAAACACTCAATAGATCAAGTAAACATGTGAATCGGACAGAGTTGACATTTTTTTTTCTGTAATCAAAACATTCATACGAACATACAACTGCCCTGACGAAAAAAAAAAGTCACCACCTGGATTTGAATAAGTAAATAGGGAAGATAAAAACTGCAGTGTTTACTGTTTCAGTTGGCAATAAGTTATTTAACCCTTACCAGAAGATATATCCTGTGGTCGTGGAAAAGATGTTACTCTGTTTCAGAAGGGTCAAATGATTGGCCTTCATCAAACAAACAAAAAAATAATAAGGAAATTGCTGAAATGACTAAAATTTACTTAAGAACTGTCCAACACATCATTAAAACCTGGAAGAATAGTGCTGAACACTTTTTTACATGTATGATTACATTTCACTCTTAACATTATACCAAACACTTCAAAATGTTAATATCCCATCATTTAAATAATATAAGCCAAGATAGAGTCAAGCAAACTACTGTAGTAAGATTTCTCATACACTTAATGGCAACTTCAATGATTATATATTTTTTTGTTGCAAAATCACACCAAAAGATGGGCAATTACAATTACACCATCAAGGGGAGGTGCTCGTAGTGTAGTGGTTAGATGCACGTGGTCCTACTCTGCATGTCATTCTCTGTTTCTCATATGCATAAAAATGCCACAAAAATCTTTAAAAAACTAAAAGCATTATCAAAACTGAAAAGGGAATATTTACCCACATGTTTTTGCAAGACCGACTACTGCTTTTCATCTGTGTGAGTTTTCATGTGAATTCTAAGGGTACTGCCAAGTTTATAAGCTCTGCCACATGTTTTGCAAGAATATGGCCTCGCTTCTCTGTGTACCGCCATGTGCACTTTTAAGTCACTGGCCAATCGGAAAGCTTTCCCACAAGATTCGCAAGAATACGGCTTCTCATCTGTGGTGTGGACTTGCATATGCCTTTTAAATGCTGATTTGAAAGTGAATCTATGCCCACACAACTTACAAAGATACAGCTCCTCACCTGTGTGGCTTCTCATGTGATACTTTAGGTCACAGTCAAATCGGTAATCTTTCCCACATGTTTTGCAGGTATGTGGCTTCTCACCGGTGTGTAGTCTTTTATGAATTGTCAAAAGTGATGCACGAATGAATCTTTTCTCACAGAAGTTACAAGCATACGGCTTCTCCCCTGTGTGCATCCTTGAATGGATGTTCAATTCTGATTTCCGACTGAATCCTTTCTGACAGGTTTCGCAAGAAAACGGCTTTTCACCTGTGTGGGTGATTATGTGTCTCTTGAATAGGCTATTGTTTGGAAAATCTTTACCACAAATTTCACATTTCAAAGACTTTTTACCTTTGTGAGCATTTTTACTTTGACTTTTGTGGCGTCTTTTCTTCCGTTCAGACTGTGTGTGTCTAGTCAAACCTGAGTCTCCATGTTTGCCTCCTTTGTGATCTTGGCTCTCAGCTATATGAGAGTTGTTGGGGAGGAGCTGCTGGTACCCGTTTGCTTCTGATACCACAGAGCTTATAACTGGCATTTTAACTACAGCCTGTTTCTCTGGTTCACGTAGAGTGTTTCCAGTATTCAGGTACATAGTCTGATCTTCACTGTGGTCACTTTCCTCATTAGTAGGAGTCAACATAAAGGCATCAGTCTCCTGCTTCAGTCCAAGCTGCTCTCCCTCCTGACTGCTGCAGAGTTCCTCCTGTTCCTCTTTAATCTGTGGAGGCTCTGGCTCCTCTTGGTCCAGACTGGAGTTCCTCTCCTGAACACAGAGCTGCTGGTCAGCGAGAACCTCCTCCTCCTCCTCCTCCGTACTGACATGTTGCAGTGGGAGCTCTGGAGGGACAGAGGATAATATGAATGAAGGATTTTGTTTTGTTAATTGACATGTCATAACACTAAAAGTGGCCTTCCCAACAGCTTCTGCTCAAACAACATATAACTCTACCCTGTAATAAATAAAGAAAACATATTGCTGCTGCGACCACCACGATAATGCCTATTATAACTATTATATATTATATATAACCATTCAACAAGAACAAAACATTTCACACCAAAAACAATACTTTGACAATGAAAACAAACAAACAAAAATTAAGCAAATGAATAAATACACAGGAGATGTCACTTCAGGCGGAATATCATCGATACAATGCCGTCTTTCTTTTAGCCCATGCTTGTTCAAGAAATTGTGCAAAAAAAAACGTTTTACGTTGTAACAACCATACCAACAGATGTGTATCTTGCCTCATCTGACAATTCAACGCTGCATTGCAATATTAAATCATGATAATGTGGACAACACAAAGCTAAATTACCTTAATTTCATTGTCGTTGAGTTCACATAAATAATACACTGGGAACACAATGGCAGGATATTTTGAGATTATTTAACAATGTATCAATACCGAACTAATATTTCTTCCAACAAAGGGGAATATGATGACACTGTTAATATCATACTGTAAAGAAATATTAGAAGTAGGATAGGTATTACGTGGATACACTGAATTCATGCGTGTTGTGTTCTTAAAATAATAGAGTTGCACCCGCCTGTCCAGTGTAACTTTACGTCGGGTTTCAAAACGATATCCAGAAGTCTGCGCTGACGTTCAATCTCTTCCTCAAACTCGACGATAGTTTTCCTAAAAAATCCGAATATTTCTTCAGAAGCGGCAGTGAGTCGCTCGTTGACAAACTGTCTCAAACACTCAACTGAAGACATTGTTGCTTTATAACTAATTGAATTATTGTCTGACAGTACAATATCGTCATTTAACATGTGGTACACACGGCTAAAGTTGCTATCGTCCAGCTGACGCCGTCAGTCACAATCACAGTGCTGTTTACTTCCGCTATGTGTCACACTGTTAAGTTCCGACAGTGGATACGCTGGAGCTTTGCTTTCCGTCTTCAAAGTATGTGCTTGCTAAAAATACTGTATGAAAATCAGTGATTTACAATGAAAAGGCTTCCCACGTATCATATTTTTGAAACTGTATACCTGTGAAAGTGCACGTTAGGCTATATATCTTTTTTTTCTCGACATCATTGTAAATGAGGGTCACCCCTCAATGATATATCGAGTATAAATAAAGGTTAAATAAATATTTTTTACAGACGTTATGATCAGTGGATTACTATGGCTTTACTGGTCACTTTCCAATAATTACAGAAGCTTAAAGGTGCAGTGTGTAATATGACATCATCAAGAAAGTTTTACAAAGTTCTAGAATGCAACGCTCCCTGGGTAACCCCAACCCTTTAGAATAATAACAGAAGCTACAGTGGCCTTCAAGGACAAGAACAATTCTAAATTTTAAACAATGCACCTAATGACATTCCAACTATGACACTTTCAAGATGGCGGCACTAGGCCTTGGTCCAAGATATGCAGAAATATGGACATATATGAGACCCTTTCTAAGGGAAAAAATAATAATTCAAAACATTTTTTTCAGCTATTATGCACTAAATTAAATGTGCTTATGAATATTATAATTACTTTCTACAAAATCTGCTAGGAAATAAAACCCAAAATTCTACACATTGCAGGTTTAAGTGGCCTCTAAGGCAGGGTTCTCAACTTTTGGAAATTGTTTAGAGTGAGACAGAAGCAGATTTCCCATGTGAGCGCGCGAGCAAAATTTTATTGTGTGTTTATTTATTAATTTAAAACATAATAATGGTTTTTAACACAAGTTCAGTTCAGTATAATTTCTTTGTTTTAGTTAAAATAAAGCCTATTGTAGTAATTTTATGATGAGAGTATAACTGGATTAATACCAAATGCCAGACTAGTGAGATGGGTGTAGGCCTAGGGTAGTTGTTCGGGGTAGTTATTTCAGTAAAACTCTTAGTTCAGTTCAGCAAATATGGATACTGGATATTACTGATGCTCGCTGTTGTAGCTTTGAGTGGCAAATTTTGAGGCCTTCAGGATAGGGTTTTCTGGCTCCCACTTGAAGCACTGTGGCTCCACACCAGCCATTTAGACCACCATAATGGACGACAATGTTCCTTCTAGGGCTAGTCTGTTTCTGGTGCTGGTCTTGTTAAGACCAACCATGGAGAAGACTCTTTCGGCGTCCGCATTTGAATGTGGGAGCACTAAAACCAACTTGGCCCCTCAACTAGTAGGTGAAAAATAGAAAAGCAAGTGCAAAACAAAAGCATTATTAGCTATGTCTTATGGGCTTCATAAGGGGCCTCTAAGGCCCCCACACACATACAGGAATAAGCTTTCTACGTGTAAATTATATACTGTTCATAAAAAGTCTGTTGCAATGGGCCCCTCCATCATATAACATGGGTCTGCAGACCAATCTTCTGAAATGTTTTTACAGTTGCAGAGTAAAGAGTGCTGCCTGTTTAAGAAAAATAATGTTCCTTCTGCAGCTCAAGATTTGATTTAAATCTAAATGTTCATCAGATTGATGCATTTTACTTTAAAACAATTTTATTCCAGGGGGCATGCCCCCGGACCCCCCAGCAAGGTCCAGGATATCTCCCAAACACTGACTCCCTTAATATGTTCATGCCAGTAAATGTATGTATCTTTGCGGAAAAGTCAATGTCACTGACTCGATATAGAGAGAAAGGGGGGGGGGGGGGGGGGGCTTTAAGAGTCTGGGCCTATTATCTCATAATCCGTCTATGAACCAACTAGTTTCCACAATCTTTTTTAATTTTTGCGGGGAGCATGCACAAGCATTATTCATAGAAAAAAATAAATGTGGGGGACCCCACACAGGGTCTTGAAACGGGCCCCGAGATCGTTAAGACCGCCCCTGCACGCTTGTCGTGCCGCCTGACGAAACTGCGCCTTCTCTCTGCCCGCTCGCCTCTCCATTGAGAATGCATTAGTGGCCGCAACAAACGCCTCGGCCCGTGTGAAACGGCCTTAACTACTGAACGTAGGAAATCAAATTAGTTTTTCCCCAAAAAACGGGACAAATTGTGTCCCGGGAGAGATTGTTCTTTCCCCGGGACAGCTGGTGAAAAAAAGAACAATTTCGGGAAAAACGGGACGGGTGGCAACACTAGGTGATGGTGGTGACGGCCAGGATTTATCGAAGCTATATATATATATAAAAAAAATGTTTGGCAGAGTTATAATTTGCGTGAGAAATGCAAGGTGTGGCGTGGAGCGTGTGAATTGCCTAAAATGCGTGTGTCTCACTCTCATTGCGTGGGGATTGAGAACCCTGCTCTAAGGACAAGAAGCTAGATACTAAATGACCGTTAAGTTTGTCCATTCTGTGCTACTATAAAAAACATGAGCACCAAAATAGAGCAGCAAAATAGAGCACCCATACAGTGTTCCGCTTCTAAAGGCATCAGTCTCCTGCTTCAGTCCAAGCTGCTCTCCCTCCTGACTGCTGCAGAGTTCCTCCTGTTCCTCTTTAATCTGTGGAGGCTCTGGCTCCTCTTGGTCCAGACTGGAGTTCCTCTCCTGAACACAGAGCTGCTGGTCAGCGAGAACCTCCTCCTCCTCCGTACAGACATGATGAAGTGGGAGCTCTGGAGGGACAGAGGACAAAGGGATATGATACTACTGTGATGGTGAATAAAGAATTTAGTTGTGTTATTGAAAAAATAAAGTTTTACCCACCTATACTTTGTAGCATCTTGTCGGTTTTCCAAGCGGCATCCAGCAGTCTGCGCTGACGATCAATCTCTTCCTCGAACTCGACAATAGCTTTTAGAAATACTCCCAATATTTCTTCAGCAGCAGCAGTTAGTCGCTCGTTGACAAACTCAGACTAAAACCCAATGACAGTTTTGCTCTACTAACATTAACGGCTTCTCGAAATGTAACAGATAAATTCACCTCTGTTAGTTAGGCTACATTGTTTAGTTCCGACAGTGGAATATGTTTATTTTTTGTTTCCGCCTAACATTTTTGCCATTTCTACAGTCCGTGATTCACCAGCACCGGGGCTTTAACCATAAATATTTGAACGAGTTCGCTCAGTAGGCTATCTGCATGTGTGGCTTTTAAATGTGCAGCAGCAGTAACTACACAGTGGCCGTGTCTGAACTGCCATACTAACGTCCTACTCATACTCATTTTGACTTCAATTTGAGTATGTGACGGTTGGGTATGCGAGTTTGGGTATGTGAGAAATTCCCGGATGAGTACTAACTTCCGGGAAGATTTTGGGTATGAATCGATCGTATACTTTTCCTACTCAACCGCCCCACAATGCACTGGGTCAATTCTACCCGCCCAGGAAAATGAAATATTTTCGAGCAAGTTGCTAGGCAACAACATTGTTTGGGGTTCCGCGATCTGACAACTGTACGTGCAGTCATTCATACACTCTTACAATAGATAAGAGATGAAGATAAATACCTAACAACATTAGAGTCACTAAGTGAAATGAGTGTTGTGAGTCTGATAGTGGAGAGAGATCAGAACAGATCGCTGTTCCACACACCGCGGCTCGTCCAGCTCAACTCACAGACAGCTGAGTGCTGATGAGCCGGACAGAGAGCGTCGGAGGGATCCTCCGCCTCAAAACATCATTATTATAAAACAAGAGGTCTAAAACACAGATGATGAACACAGGACTGTAAAAATCTAGTTCAATATCTAACCTGTAGAGGGCGGTTATAAGCTTAACAGTGTCTAAACTGCCTGAATCTTATAAGAAGAAGAAGAAATTCTTCATTGCTTGAGTATACTTCAACTGAGAACGTTTTAGACGCAGCTCGCATACACAATCGATCTTTGAGTAGAGAGTATGCAGTATATAGATGGTGAGTATGTAGGATGTAGGACGCTAGTATGGCAGTTCAGACACGGCCAGTGGCTACATTGAATCTGAATAGTCGGAATAGTTTTACTGTAGCACAGGGAGGAATCATTTCGAGACGGTACAGCTTCCTGTATCTTTTCTTTACGCTGGTTTGCGTTTAAGCCTAGCCGAGCATATAGAGTAAATAATAAGACTAGCAACTTTATACAAATTATAATAGCAAAATGTAAGGGTTTAGCTCGGGTCCTAAGCAAACTTAACGTTAATATATTCTTACACGTTGTCGCAATGGGTGCGTTTTACTGCGCCATATGTAGACAAACAACATTCAACGGGAAAGGACATATCTTCGGCAAAAGTCACCAAAGTAGACTCAGAGTGGTTCTTCTCAAATTCTTAGAAAAGGTGAGGATGTTCTTACCATTTTTCTACATATATTTTCTTGCTGAAGCTACCCTACCTGCTTCCTGGCCCTGATGCTAACGTTAGCTTCAAAACCAATATGATTTTAACAGCATGGGCTACTTACTTAGCAATGCAAACTATTTTAAGTCCATATAAATGTGCAGGTATTCATGGGTTTTGCCTTAATGTATATGAAATGGTTAAGTCGTGGAATTTGTCTTACATTGTTGTTTAGCTCCTATAGTAGTAGTAGTAATAGTAGTTTTTTTTTTTTTTTTTTAGCTCTTAGTAGTTGTTGTTTTATTGTATTATCTAACAATAAGCATTTGAATTATATCGCTTCATAATAATGTAATACCATTACCCTTTTCCATGTCATATAAAATATTAGTGTTGTAGTTAATCACCTGAACTGACTCAGTCATGCCCAATACCAGAGTGTTAACACTTTACAAAAACAAGACCAAGACCAGTGCAAGTCTGACATGCTCATAGGGTAATGAAATAAATCAGACAACGTGAAGGCAATTTAAGTTCATCGGGAATTCGAGTGTATTGAAATAAGAATCAAGTCCTCTTTATCTTAGGCTGAGTCGAGGCAGGCCCTAAGACCAAGACCAATCTGTAGTATTACTACCTCACAGTCAATGTGATTGTGAAGCGTCATCTTATCTTGGTTAACATGTGTCCAGTGCTGTTTGCCTACTGATATAAAAACAGATGAGAAACATATTTTATATTTATAACACCTGTAAATATAACCCACCTACAACAGCACAACTTACTGCCCCTGAAATTCCTCAAATAATATAATTGTTAGCCTTCTTGAAGATGGGATTCTTTCAATGTTTTTTTATCAGCCTGCAAAAGTTTGAATTGGAGTGTAATTTTTCCTGTGTTTATTTCCACGACTCCCAGGTGAAGGAAGCTCGCAGAACACTTAAAAAACCCCAAGTGGAAAAGTTTGATTGCACCCAGCACAAGCAGACGTTCTGGTGCTACTGCTGTGGGCTTGAAATTGAAAGAAATGTTACAGACGACAACATGACAGTGCTGTATGGAGGCTTATTAGAACACATGGCCACGTAAGTTTTATTGAATACACTTTTTTTATTTTTTATTTTCACATATTTTGTTTTCAATTATGCAATCTTCTTTATGTTCATCCTGTACAACCATATGAATTTAATGGTATCTTTAGGAAACAGAAAAAATGTGGCACTATTTTTAGTAGTGAGTGACTCCCGTAAAAGTATAGTATCAAAGATCCTTTATTCAGATTGCTCAGTGCTTCAACAAGCCAAGGTGTTAAGGGTGGACTTCAATAATTAATATAGCTAATGTTTAATAGATTTGACTTAAGACAATCACCGTTTTAATAAATATAAACATCACAAATCAACCCTTTTCATAAAAGGTTTTTAAAGGAACTTTAATCCAGACTTGTGATATGGAAGCAATTTAAACAACTGACTTGGCATATCTTGTGCTCAAACTAATTCTAGATGTAGTTCATCTTGACCAAAGTAACAACAATATGTTTGACAAAAATCTAAGGGCGAAGTTGTGATAAACTTATAGTGTGTTCTGGTTGCTGTTTGACATAAAACATTCTTTTTTTAATTGGATTTCAGCCCAGAACACAGGAAGAATACACACAAGTTCTGGTGGGAAAATAAAGCCGACCCCAAGCTAAGAGACAAAGTCATCATCACAGAGGAGGAAACAGAAAGGTAGGCATACTACTAAGCCAAAATTCTATAAATTAATAGTTGTTAGTAATAGTTTGTTTGGAAAATAAAATATTCTTTGCAAACAAAGATCATTGTTTGTTTTTATTTAGGTTTAAGGCTGAGGTGACAAAAGCATTGGAATCATTTGTGGAGAAGGAGGATGAATTCATTAAACAGGTAATGCAAAATCAATATTTTTCTTTCTTTTTTTCAAATGAACTCCAAATTAACCTGGATTTTAACATAACAAGACATAACATTATATAGCCATGCTAGCAGCTCTATGAGGTGGTGGTGCATATAGTTGCATCCAAACATCAGCATGCTAACATACTTGCAAACACAATGCTTACATGCTGCTTATAAGCAGGTCACCATGCTAGTTTAGCGTGCTGGCTTGCGTTTGCTACATAGCTCTAAACACAAAGTATAGCTTAGGGGCGATATCATTAGTTTTGGCCATAAACAATTGGAACATTAAAAATGCTGCCCTGATGATCACACCTGGTTAAAAGTCAGAGGATAACTGAAGTTATTTAGTAGTACGAGTCATCCTGAGAGGGACAGGTGGGTACCAAATCGCATGGCAATTTGTCCAAAAGGTACTGAGACTGTCAACAGCTATAACTGTCAAACTTGTAGTAGTGCTAATAGGAAAGGTCTTTAGGATACATTGTCTGGGTACCATGGATTTAACTTCCAAAAGTGTTCTAAATAGAGCTATTTTACCCAGACCTAAATATCAACCCATTTTAATCGGATAATGATTTTTACTTTTCATTGTTGCAGGAAGCTGACAACATCCGGGCCCAGGAGAAGCATCGACGAGACGTCCTTCAGTCTCTTTTAGAGGTTTGTTTTCCAAGGATGCAGTGGCAGTATCCATCACTGTTGTTTTATTTATGATTCTGTCTTTAATATAAGATGGGAAATACCACCGCGCTTCAGCTAAAGGATTGTTACTGCTAAGATAGTGATCTTCTAGAGAAGTATTTGTGGTTTTGGAAATCTTATCTGTATTACTAACTTTCCACTTAAGGCAACAGTGAAAAATTTAAGTAAACATTTTAGTTGCCAACATAAATGGTTTGAAGTTAAAGACCAAGTCATGAGCAGAGTGAGGTTTGTTTCCACATTCGGGGCAGAGTGGTGCGAAGATTGTGACGATAAAAGTAGAGATGGAGCATGTTTAGTACACAAACTTCCTCTGTGAACCACTGTTGGCCTTTCCTGAATCAATATCAGCGTGACGCAGAGACGGAGTTGTTCAACGGACCCAATGGCGCAGACATGTCTGCCGAGGATGCTGTCAGGTAACAATGTCTACCTGTGACATTTTATTCTTTCTCCATCATATTGGCAACAGCATTTGATTTGGGGCTCATGTTGTTGTCCTGTTGTCTTGGGAACAGCTCTCAGTTTACATCTCAGGGATCAGACCAGCCGGTGAGGAACGGCTTTGCTGACTCGATGGTTGACGCATCGTGGGCTGCAGCAGGACAAGGCCTGACTTATATTGGTCACCAGGTAGACGCCCACCTCTTATTAAGAAAAAAATATTATAATTCATTGTTTTTTTTACACACGCAACCACCTCACTTTACCACTTTTTTTCTGTGTTACAGGATTCATTAAACAGTGGAAATGTTCATACAGGTACAGTGATATATGGATTTATGTTATGGTAAAGTATCTGCAGAAATGCTAAAAGTAAGTTGCGGGGAGAAAAAAAAAGGATGAATAAACTCAGAGTAAGCACTACTTTTGAAATGATGAGTCGAACGATTACTAGGTGTGCATTTACGACATTGACGGGGGTGTAATATATAGGCCTATTATAGAAATGTCTGACAAATCCTTAGTTTACCAAATTGAATTCAGTTCAGGCTTTAATATTCATTCTACCTTTGTTCAAGATCAGTCTAATAATAAAAACATTAATTAATTTTTATTTTGTTTTCCATGGTTTTCAAAGCTTGAGCAGAATCCCTGTGTCTCCTATTGCAATGAGCCATGTTCACTTATTGGGTGTGATTGATGAATGATAGAGTAGATTAGAGACACTAACATGTATGTGAAAGCACCATATGAACACATCACATTGTCTTTGTGTGTCATAGGTGGCGTCCCTCCTTGGCTCCAGGACGATCCACTGGAAGGCTCTTCCGGAACCGCAGCACATTCGGTGATCGGCCCATCGCTCCAGGATTTCCTTAAACAGAGTAATAATAACACGCATACATTTTTATGAGTTTAGTAAAAATGTTCCGTTCATCTCTTGCATGAATGTCATTTGTGAAATCCCTGCAACTAATTCAGATCTAGGTACTACTGGTGAGGAAAAAAAATAATCTAAATGTAACAACGTTTGGATTATTAAATGCCCTTATCTTTCTCTTGCCAGAGGAGCAAGAGAAGCTGAAGAAGCTTCCACCCAACAGAGTGGGGGCCAACTTTGATCACAGCTCGCAAACAGACGCCAACTGGCTCCCCTCATTTGGTCGAGTGTGGAATAGTGGCCGGCGCTGGCAGTCCAGGTAAGATCACAACAACATTCTTCCCTACACCCCGACACTAATATTGAGTTGTTATAAGCCAAAACTCTTCTTTGTCCCATTCATTTCTTGCGTTGGCTTAAGTAGATCATTGTTTTTATTGTTTTTTTTGTCGTCAACAGGCACCAGTTCAGACAAGAGGAAGGGCAGAAGAACAGACCGAAGAGGAAGAGGGAGAACAGCACAGAAGGCTCAAAGAAAGCAAAAAACAACTGAACGGCTGAAGTCAGACTGACAACACTTAAAACTGAGGACGATGTATGAGAATGAGAATTTATGGCTTTAGGGCATTGTATACTTTGCAAGATGTAAATAAGGTTTTATAGATGTTTTTAGTTTTGGCTTACTAATCACCGTACTCACACAGCTGTGTATAACCTAATTGTGAAGGTTTGCAGTTAAAGGTCTGAACTTTGTATATTGTGCAGTGCCTATACCATGTTTGTTAATGTAGTCTACCTTGGTTAATTAAATGTTTGCATAAAAACTGAATGTTCCAACTTCACATCACCATTACTGCAATTATAAATTGAAAATGTGAACACATTCACTCAACAACACCATGCTGCAAAGTCAAAGGTTATAAACAAATAATTTCTGCCACTCTAGTGATCCTGCTACGATTCTCTCAACGAGTTGCTTGTTATAGGACAATATAAGTCTTTTGGTGAGTAAACAGTAGGGGGCGCCAGCCATCTGATTAAAGATGCATGCTTGATAAGAGATGAGTTCACATGAAAGCAATCTCATGAGGTCGACAAGGTAAATGCCTTGACTGTAATAACCATTTTAAAGAATACAGGTCTTCATTTGTCTTTGTCATCATCTCATCTTCGACTGCTTATCCGTAGTTGGGTCATGGGGGCAGTAGTCTTTATGTGGGGGAAAGAAAATTAGCACTTAAATGAGATTTTTTTCTCCCTCTCTTGTTCCTTCTGACCTTTAAATTGTATTAAACCCATTGTGAGAGCAGCACCTCTCAGTGTTTGAAATGTGTCCAACAATAAATAGGTCTCTTTTTTTGCAGTGAACCTGAACTCCAAAATGTGTGTCACTTTTGAGAAGATGTGATAAAAATATATGTGAATGTTTTACTTGGAGAGCAATGTTTGCCGAAGTCAAATTCCTTGTTTGTTTACGCAAACCTGGCCAATAAAGCTGATTCTGATTCTGATGAGAAAACTATTATAAATGTTTAAAAGAGTGCTTTGTCTCAATAGAATCCGCTTTGTTATAGAAAAGAGGAAGTTGGAGTGTATTAGTGACAGTTTCAGTGGTGTGCAGGGACTATAACACTGTACTGATATCTTTGTTCTCCAGAAGTTGATTAGGAAGTTATGGCAGCAAATTAAAAATGTTTTGTTAATCGGACATCTCAGACAAATTGACACTGGGTGGGAAGACACAATGCAGAAGCTGTCAGACATATCTCTTTTTGTGTATTTTGATCCTAAATTGTCGGCATAAAAAAGACAATCCATTATAAAAGCTTGACATTGTTTTGCACCTGTCGTACATGAGGTTCCCCCTGCATGCATGCTTAAATATTACCGGTCTATTAGATGTCTCTATGATGAGGAATGATTTTTAAAATGCAGAATCCAGTGGTCCCTAAATTGATAAGATGTGACAAGTGTGATTATTTGATTCTAATTTCCTGCAGTATGTAACACAGTATAACAGATGTAGAATAAAACCAAATAGGTAGAGGTCAGATGCAATGGCTGTTGCTGCTGTCTCAAATATGCAGAGGTTGCATTGCCCAAGGGGAACATCTGCATGGACATGGATGATTGGCCAAGAGCAGCAAATGCAATATCCTATATTCCCCTCCCTAAGCTTTCACTAGAGCCTTTCTTTTTATCTGTACAGCAGAGTATAATCAGGCCCCAGTGTGCTATGGGTAAATGGGCGTGGAGGTCAGTGCAGCTGCGAGGCAATATGGGGATACAAGGTGAAGCTGATCTATTATTAGCTGTGTGACAACATCGTTATGGCTGATACAGTACAAAAGGGAAATAAAGAACGGGGTTTGCGATTCTTGCATTCTGACTGTGACTTTATCCTAAACACTGAACGATTTCGTCACAAGTGATATCAGTGCCTTATAACAGTATAACGTAGTTGCTTTCGTATCAAATCATAGTTTCTTGTGGTTTTCTGTTAAATAATACAGGATACATTCTCAACCGGAGCTTCAGCACAATAGCCATCCTTTGCACTGAAGAATGAGAGGGGAGAAAAAGCACGTGTACTGGGCGTTTCTAGGGTTAGTCCATCGTCCAATCACGGAGCGAGATTTTTGAATAAATTTGCATGTTTCAAAGAAGCCGTGATTGCTCGGCGCTGATAGGCCGAGGGAAGCAGAAGCGGCCAATTGTCTAAATGACAGGCGCTCAGCTGGCCGTGAAGTCCCGCCTCCGATATATTAACCAGCAAACCCCGGAAACGTTGTCGCTTAAAGAGACAGAGGAGGAATTTCAGGCAAAAGGTTGAAACAACGAAAACAGCTGCGAGCACGAAAAGACAGGCACATAGAGAGAGAGAGAGAGAGAGAGAGAGAGAGAGAGAGAGAGAGAGAGAGAGAGAGAGAGAGAGAGAGAGGGGAAGGGACGTAGTCAGCCAACAAGCGAGGATATGTGGCAAGACAGAGTGGGAGGACTAGTCTAAAACTGCGATTATTTTAACCATCAGACATCTAGCTAAGAGGTTGCTAACGGCTTTTCATCTTCGAAGTCGATACTCGACCCAGTAACGTTGGCTCGCTGGAATCCGACAACGAAGGCAGTCAACACGACAGAGAGATAACAAAAAAAGGCCAAACTCCGAGACGAAAGGGACGCGTCACTTCAAACTGCCAGGCTGTGTTCTCCCCCTCCAACTGAGGCCACCTTATTTTGTTGGGTAAGTAGTGGGCTAAGGCTTCACAGTATTTCACATTTGCTACCACTTAAATCTTCTGCATGGTTTGAACGGAAAATATAACCATATGGAAATTATACAACGGTTTAGGTTATGTAGTCATATCTGGGTGATTTCAGTTTGAAATGTTGGCACCCTGAACGTGCAGGTCGTCCCAGTTCCCCTAATGAACTAATCTGTGGCATAGAATGACTTGAATACAGCCTAAGCCAGCTGATGACCTGACAGTAGCTTGCAGGGTGTAGGGGGCGTTCCCCTGCTTTGTCTGCCTACCTCACTCTTTCTTTACGTGTGTGTGCGCGCGTGCATGCAGTCTGCGGAGGTGATAGAAATCCCAGTGCATTAATCACCTTCGTGTGTGTGTGTGTGTGTGTGTGTGTGTGTGTGTGTATTTCATTTATCACTTGCACACTCATGCCTTCCTGGCTTTGTTCATACATGGGCTCTGCAAAAAGGAGGGATCAATCAGAACTATAGCATATCTGTGGGATTATGACTGCCTAGGCTGGAGTGATGATGGTGATCACTGTAAATCTTACAAGAGGGTGGATAGCACTGAGTGCAGTGGGCGTATTGTTCCCTTGGATTACATTTGGGAGTTGCATTGCATCATACAATTAAGGGATCATATTGGTTTGGCTCTAAACCCTTGTTACAGTATAGAAAATCCATAAAGAGTTAGAGTGGAGTCAGTTATTACAGGGTTATTATGCTCAGCTGAAATACACTGCCTCCCATTGTCCTGACAGGCAGGGCCTGATGGCATTGACATACACATTAGGCACACGTGTATGCATCCGCGCTCTCACTCTCCATTATCCACACAGCACACGTGCATATGGGAATTCTGCAACTGTTCCACATGTATGGAAATCAAAGATTACACAGATACGCACACTTTGCCGCAGCAAAATCCATCTGCAGGTCTAGATGTTTCTCCCTCTCCTCCTGGCGGCCACCTCCCACCTCTCTGTCTGGGAGAAAGCAGTGGGCTTTGTCCTCAGCTGAGTGTGACGTCACAGATCTCTGCTGTAACCGGCTCTGAATGCGAGGTGCATGTGTGTTGTTCAACAGGCCTGGGACCTGGGCCCGGCCTTGTCCCGTGCACAATCACTCTTAAGCTTAAGCTCCCTACATGCTGGGAAAAAGGGACAAGTCATTAATTCAGTCTGCTCTGGTGAGACAAAGCAACTTAGAAAATCCCCTCACGTCAAAGGGAAAAGAAAGGAGGGAATGGATCAAAAACGCAGAAAGGATGAGTGTGGGACATTTTAAGCGTGGAAGGAAAACAACACCAGGAATCTCCAAATAGGACAGGTCTGTTTCCTTACTTGTGAAAAATGTGCAATACCAATGTAATTATTGTCAGGGAAATACATGTAACTGCACAGGTAGGTAAACTAAGTTAAGCAATGTGGTCATCATAATGGGTAGCCGTGTGTTTCCTATATGGAGCCACCAGTACCTTGCTGTGTAGATGATGAGACCATTATGGTCAATATAACGCTAACTTGAGGCTTGTACTACTGCATGAGCTCAGTTTTTGATTGTGTTTGAATAGATTAGGCCCAGACTAACAATGTTATAGCCTTTGTCAGACATTGGCCTGCAAGTGGCTCTTCTTTCCTTGGCTGCACACAGTTCAGCTGCTGCGTACGGTTTAATTAAGGGGTGGTCAATCCAAGTCAAGTAACACCGTTTATCTTGTGGTCATCCTTGCATCCAACCTATGTTTTGAACAAATAGAATATACATTCTATACCTCTTACGGCCATCTGAGTGAGTGGTTATGGTTCATGGTTGCAATTCTCCTTTTTATTGCCTGCACCTTTATAGGCGCTTTGTAGGTGTGGGGCTATGAAACTCTTTGAGCTGATGTGTCTCTGCAGGATTTGATGTCAGAGATTACAGATGATTATGTGGGTTAGATCCAGTACTCAACACTGCTCTGCGGCTATATTGATCTCTGGTGTGTGTGTGTGTGTGTGTGTGTGTGTGTGTGTGTGTGTGTGTGTGTGTGTGTGTGTGTGTGTGTGTGTGTGTGTGTGTGTGTGTGTGTGTGTGTGTGTGTGTGTGTATGTGTGTAAGAGTTAGTGTGTGCATGTGACATTATATTATGAGAACTAAATTACCTCTCTAAAATAGAGAGCTATTGAGGATTAAAAGGGGTAAAAGAATGTGTATGTCACATCACAAGCCTTTTAAATTTAACATATATATATTTTCTACATAGCCTTAAGCCATCACCAGGCAAGAATCAGTGCTGACTAATTGACTGACTGGAACAATGTCTGTCTCTCTTGTCATTAAAATAAAAAAACTATTTGTCTCAGTCACTTCATCCTATTGTAATTTTCTATATCAAGCTACCAGTGAGGCCTAAAAATATAGCTTCTTGTTAAGATTCCCGTTTGTGTGCACCGAATGGCAAATGGTGACACTGGTAAGATTTTTTTTTTGTTATTCTACTTTTTCCATCGATTGTGTTAGCAGACTCCTTCAACATGGTACACACCTTTTTAGATGAAAAGGTCTACCTCGTTTATAAAATGCAGTATATGGCATTGCTGGATGTTTTCTCATACATCGTGTATGAGAGGTCCCAACCTGGATTTGAGAATTACTGACAAAGAACCAATCAGAGTTATGCTGTGTCTGCTACTGGATGCATGATTCACTGCAGGGACAGAGAGGAGGCATGCTGAGATGAAAGATAACATTAACAAGAGGAAAGGTCAGAGGGCAACATAAACTCTGTGAGTGTGTTTTTGTTTTTCAGATATTTCTATTTCTTAATAACAGCTTATGCATAACATAGCAACATATGGCACTTCAACTCTGTAACCTTCACCCTGTCACCTTGGGTCTTTACAGAAACAAACGCATGCACGCACACACACACACACACACACACACACACACACACACACACACACACACACACACACACACACACACACACACACACACACACACACACACACACACACATAAACACACACACACATAAACACACACACTCACGCACAAACTAAACGTAGGTTCAAGCTTAACATTAAAGGTCAGTTAGTCCATTTAACAACCTGCCAGTGCCAGTACTGAGGAACTAGTAAGTCCTCTTACAAACCTGCCGTGTCCATGTGTTTGTGACTGTGATTGACCGACTGTAGTTAATAGGTTTTTCCTATTTATAGGGCAGTGAAGGGGTGCTTGGAATAAGTGAGCCGTGGGGGACTGTTTCAAAGGTTAGGGAAGGTGTAAGTCTATTAAAATAATTTGACCCAACAATACATTAATGGAATGACGTCTTAATATAATGATAGTCAACTAAGAAGTATTTTATTTGTATTAAACATTTGACACATTCAAAGTTTCATATATATTCCATGTGGCACTTGTGAGTCTAATGCTAAGTGGCTCAAACACCCCATGGAGCTTTCAGAGGAGCAGAGGTGAACGTCAGGCAGGGTGTATTGTCATTTTATTTAGCTGCTTTTAATTGACCTCAAGAAGGGTGGATAGTGGATACACGTTAGATATTGGTGTTGTGTAAATGATGCGAGAACAATGAATGAGAAAGGAAAGGAAAGGGAGAGAGCCACATGCTCATAATTAGATGAGTAAAAGTAAGTTTATGTAGAATCAATGATATCATAATATTTCAGAACTATTTCCTTGTTGAGGAACAGTGCAGTTGTACAGTACTTGCAGATTAGAAATATGGAGAATTTACAAAAAGCTAATGGCTACACACGGGTTAATAAACATCACTTAGCATCCAGTGATGGAAAATGATCAAAAACAGATTGTACTTCTTCCTCATGTACTTCTTCCTCATGTTTGGTCAGCGTCACATCTTTCAGAGACAGTTTCCAAAAAATGTTCTCTCCTGTCAAGTGCTCCGTCTTTGTTTAGGGTGTTTTGAGTTGCTTTATCTATAGAAGCCTGCTCTCCTTTTATTCAAATGCAACGGAAGTGCAGAGAGAGAGAAAGAGAGAGGAGGATGGCAAGGTGACAGGATCGTCTGCTGAATAAATGAACATGGTTTGACATTACACCCTGAGTAGCAAAGGGCTGTGATATCCAGTTCTGAACAGTTTCAGCATGTGAGAGTGGTATCTCCGGCCTGTCTTTTGACTTTGCTTACAGTACTCGTGAAGTAATTTTTAAGCATTAAAAAAAAAATTATATAATTTTTTTTATATTTTTTTTTTAGCTTAACTTAACCTTAATATCTTAGGAATTAATACTGTAAATTGGGATACAAAAACAGTTTGGAAAACCATTTGTCATCTCGGGCTGTGGGATCTTTTAATGGGCAGGATTCACAACTTTTGTTTGAAGAATTAATGATTTATCGATTGCTAATAAGAACTGCCAGATTTATCAATATCAAAAATAATAATTTCTTGCCATCCTAGATGGGGAATCGCCACAGTGATCACAACAATTTGAAATATGAAAACTATAACATGTTGGTGGGTAGTGGAAGGCTATGCAAAATTCTGTAAAAAAATAGTTGTTTAATATGGGTTGTTGAAAATGTGGAATATATATTTTGGTTATAATGAGCTGTTGCAGGGCATCTTTTATGTAGTCTTTAAGTATGTTGATATGGCTTCCATAGAAGTACAAGAGTAGATGTTAGAAGGCAGATGTATCTCTGGGCATTATATAGGTCCACACAGAGCTTACCAAGCTAAGACCTGTCCACTCTTCCTCCCATCTCCCTTTCGCACTTGTCTTGTCCCTCTCTCCATTACAGCCCTCTGTGCTGCTTTTACTCCCATCTTTCCATTTTGAAGAGGCTGATGACAGGCATGGGCCTTTGCTTGACCAATTTGTCACTTAAATGGACTCATGCAAAATAAAATAAAATAAAAAAACTTCCCTTTGAGAAATGTGATACCCACTCTTAGAAACAAACAGTAATAGCATTCAGGCAGTGATAAAAAATGGATAGGCTTATTGGTACGTTTTTATTCTATTCTATTTTGCATTCATATTTGCAGTGTGTAAACATGAACGGGGAATATGTATTGATTTGGCGAATCCATGACTTTTTATCTAGTACAGCCATCGGTTACTCTTACCTTTCATCCTTTGAAATGTCTCAACAAATAGTCTACTACATAGAGGCTTATGGCTCCCAGATGATTTTTCCCCAAGTTATCTATGTCCCCTAATGAGACCAAGAAGTTTGCTGGCTTTACTGTAGGTTATAGGCCTACATTAAGAAATATATTGATTGTATATTTTGTAAATCAAAGCATTTGTGTCATATCATGGCTCCATGCAGATTTGCATGTGAACTTAACACTGGCAGGTTTTAAAGGTCACATATTATGCTAAATGCACTTTTTAAATGTGTTTTAACATATCCATGGGTCCACGGTGTGCCTAGAGACAAAATATTAAAAAAAATAACAATCTCTCCTTTTCTCACTATCCCCCTTTCTGAAACCCCCACCCCTCCCCCCTCCCACCAATATACTCCAGTAAAAATTCTCCTCGTTTCTGACCTCAAAAACTGGAAAGCCAGAAGCTTCTACTGTGCAGCCCACACCCCTATTTCTTATTGGTCCACGGCCTCGACAGACAGAGGGCGAGGCGTATCTGGCTTCGCTTCCAGACAGGGGGCGGGGGGAGCTCAAATATTGTATATTTACAAGGGGAGCTGCAGCTCTTTTTAAGAAATAGGCCATTGTGAGATTAGCTGAACATCAGCATAGTACAATAAATTATCTGAAAGTTTTTTTCAGCAAACAATTAAAGAAAAACGTATTAGGGACCACTAAGACCATATAATATGGTGTATAATAGAACCGAAAAGTGTATAATATGGGAGCTTTAACATGCGATTTGATACCTTGGAGGCTTTAACACAAGATAACAGCACCCATTGGATCTGTGTCAACCCATTTTTAGTCTGCTTGAGATTTGTATAGTTGCCTATTTGTATTCTGATGGTACCACATTAATTTAGTAGCTGCCAATGTAGTGTGTACAGCCCTTCCCTTGGGCAAAAACACAGAGTAGCAACTCTTGTGGTACTAAAGCTTCTCATCATTAACTGCTGCTTAATAACCACAAGCGCCTGTGTGTATGTGTACATTTGTGTTGGACTGATCTCAGGATTAACCCTAGCCAGACCTCCCTATGCCCTTCACCCTTTAACAACCCCTTTACCGAAATGGATGAGCCGCTCTCTGTGAAGGCTATGTGTGTGTTCATAAGCATGCACTTGTGCAAGCTTCCCTTGTAATTTAATGCTTACCTAAACAAGTCTGCAAACAAAAATAAAAAAATACAACATGTTGTGTTCAATTGAACAGATTTTTTATTTTTGAGGTAAGCATTAGTTATTGAGCAAAAACTATTTTTTATGCTGGCCCCCTCTGGAACAGTAAGGCAAGGCAAGTTATTTATATATTGTACAGTACAAAGCTGACTTCTGCTTCAGCAACATCCCTCCCAAACTCCTTAAAATAACTGTGCTTACAGTCAGATCCATAAGGTAACAGACCAGCCATGCATAAAGTTATAAACCCACTTCAAAAATACTGAACAATCCCTTCAAGTTATTTGAAATAGTCCTTTGTGTCCTAATTTTCACTAGTCTGCTGTTGTGAAATGAACATCAGTAGACCTGCATGTGGCTTTTAATAGCTCTTGCAGTGATCATAATCTTCTCCAACAGCCACTTGGTCTAATAACTAATCATCGTTCTTGTTGGCTGGTTAGATTTTGACAGTATGTCCTGCTTAGGCATTAGTGAGCTACATAGTATGAGAGAGAGTGATCCCCCCCGCCCCCTGTTTCACTACCCAGATGGCAGATGACATTCAGACACTCCTAGTTTGAGAAGTGCAGCAACACCATGCTGTGCGAGTTCCCCAAGCATGAAAGGGGTAAAAAGGAATGAATTCAAACTAAAGAAAGGTGGACACAGGAGAGTAGACACGGTGTGAGGTGACAAAGACAAGCATCCGAATTTAAGGGTAAAGGAGTGAGGGAGGAGAGGTGGAGAGAGAGAGAGCTTTATTTCCTGTCCTCCATGAATAGGCAACATATTTCCCTGGAACATTCCATCCTCTGAGCTAGCCCAGCCTGTCACCAAGACTCAGGGTGCCACACTCCGCATTTCTTCCATTGCGCTCTGTCTCCCTCCGTTCTCTTCTTCTCAATCACTTTTTGATTTCGTCCCCCGCAAAAAAAAATGTCAAATGTTTTTGTTTGAACCTTTCTGACCCGACGCTGAAAAGTGTCACAGAGTAAAATCCTAATCTTGCTCATGGAAATATTCCATAGAAAATATACTACTAAAGTGGTGTTGAAAGGAATTCTTGATTCAGCTTCAATACACAAAACCTACAGTATGCCTACAAGGACATCTATTAATATCATCAAGTCGCAGATAACAGGAAAATAAATGTTTCCACAGACACTTTCAATTGAAGTCATCGCACAGTGCTGGTGCATAGAAATCAATGATTAATAAGTGATGGAAAATATTGCAAAAGTGCATGGAGAGACATGTTTGGAAATAATGGAAAAACAAACGCAATATTATATCGGGAATGCTTTTATTTGGACATTCCCGTGGTTAAAATGGACCAAGAAAAAGTCTTTTTTCAGCTACATCTGGCCAATTTTATCCCTAGCCCAGTCCTAAATTTAACCCTGAACACAAAGCTGGTCAAACGCATACCGTTCCAGAGAGTTCATATCACCAGCTGATTGTTACAGCACTTTACATTATGTAACTATAATAAAACCGCCCTGGGGCTGAAACTACCTGTGGGAACTGGCTATCTGATTATGGTTTGGTTGCGGGGGGACTTTGGGTGTGGTCATGGCACTCAAACTGGCAGGTGAAGCACCTAATTCAAAGGTCCTTTTTTCTGCTGTAAAATACAGTTGCGACCAAGAAATAAAGTGGGATGTGCAAAAGAAAGCTGACATGCCTTTGAAATAATGGCCGAAATGTTAAAAATAGAAAAAGCAGTTAACGTTATTACCATGTGGTGACCCATAATAACTGAGACTGCTAAAAAAAGAAGTTGAAGGCTAAGACAAAACCATGTGCTGCTGTATAATTGGGGAAGCCAGTTTTAAATTGGCACTTTGAACTGTAATCCTGTCAACGTTGTCGCACACTGAAAATGGTCTGGGTGTCATGCTTATTTTTAAAAATGGTTTTAATTTATGCTCCACAGGTCAAACAGGTAATTTCAGACACAGATGGTTGTCACTGTATTCTGCAATATTTATATCTTGTTGCCTCATCTGACGTCACTTGAATGTTACAGGAAAACCAAACGCATTGCATCACAAGGTTCAAATGGATCTGAGCCACAAAAGTAAACACATATCACTACTTCTTGCACACTGGAGCTTTCTCGGAGTCCACTGTTTGAAGAGATATACACCTCTTAAGGCCAGGACACACCGGCCCGATAATCGCCGTCGTAGAGTCCTGAGGGGGCGGGGACACGAATCTGTTTGGTGTGTGCCGTGAAATCGGTCGTCGTAGATGTCGTCGGGCTTCTTTTGAGCCGACTGAACATGTTCAATCGGCGACGGGCAGTCTTTCAGTTGGAGCAATTTGATTTGTGGAGGGCTAGCGAATCAGTGAAGCCCGGAAGTGAGGCGGGTAGCACAAACAGCTAACAACAGTTAGCCATCGTTTTAATGTGTTTGTTTGTTTCGTTCAGCGAGTACTCACATACTTTTTCGGGCCACAATACAGATTAGCGCTGCCTGCTGTTATGGAGACATTACGTCCCGCTAATGAATATGCCGGAATTCCCTTCACCAGATTAAACACCCCTAAATTAATATCAGGACGTTTTCATGTAAATATAGCCCGCCAAGTCTATTTGTTCCTTGAATAAACCTGTTCCACTATAAAGTTTATGTGTTCATCGACCCTTAATACTTCTATATGGCAAAAAAAGACCAAAAGCCGATTCACACAATTCCCAAAAGGTTTTACTTTTCACCAAAAACCTTCACACCATTTATTACCTTAAAGGCTCTGGTTTTGTGACCCTTTGACCCCTGCCTATCTCCAGATCTCCCCCTGTGTTGGTCCCCTAATGACCCGTACAATTGTCACTTCTAATTTATCCTATAGTCCAAATTTCAGACCTTTTTCCTTAGATAAGTATTAGAAAGGAGGAGATTAGATAATAGGTTTTAATTATTCTGGTGGATGAATACCTCACAATTACCCCTGGCTTCAAAAGACTACCGTTAAGTCCTCACTGAGTTCATACACCTGGATGAGCTAGGCCAATAGATAAATGCAATTCCCTCCTAATTCAAGTAGTGTGTTTATGGGATGTGTATTCTTTGTTATCAGTAGTGTAGCCGTAGTGTAGGTTTGAATTGCTTACCTCAGAGGCACCGCGATCTCTTTAAAGAAAAAACCCTAATTAGGTCCTTGTTCCCAACTCTAAACTAAAAACTCAGGCCAAGGATTTATAACGTTTTCAAGAAATTTTATTCAACCAATATAAAAAGATTATACGTTCACTATATAGAAAGAAAAGATAAAATTAAATTAAATGAAGGAAAATAAGTACCTACACTCCCATTAATGTGGTTAATATATGTAGAGAAGTATAAGACTTAACTTATTTGTTTTATGTAATTTGTTCACATTGAATTTAGTTCATGAGTTCTCCAATTTCAAAGCTTGTCCACTGTCTACACAACTTTAAATATCCTTGGGTTTATGGCCGAGCTTTCACCAAAGTCATATAAATTTGAATTTCTTCAAATCCTTATAACAATGGTGATTTTGCAACGCAAAAAGTCAGGAAAAGTTGGTTCAACAGTTTTAAAACCTCAACTCGATGCCATTCCACAACCTGCTTCATCAATTAATTCCTATTAGTAACCCAAATTTTTCCTTACCAAACTTCTCAGAAAAAAGAAGAATTGGTTCAGAGCTTCTTCCCCTTCTTAAAAAGAAAAAATAAACAGCCCTCAATTTTTCCAAGTATTTTGCACTCAAAAACATTCAGAGTGTTTCTTTCGAGTTTTTCTTCTAAGTCTTTCGTCCATGCTAAAAGAACAAAAAAGTGGAACAGTCAAAACTTCCCCCAAATAACAGCAGACCTTCTTGCTCAAAACCCTGGCTTTATATAGTCTGAAGACAGAGAGAGTGGGTGTGTGTATTAGGAGGAGAGAGGGTGGGGGTAAAGATGAGGGTGTGTGTGTCCAGCTCAAGGACCCACTGCCCCCCTTGTCTCTCTCACCCCTGACCTGTCCCAGGACAAGCCCAGGCAAGCCTTTTCAGAGAGGTCTTATGAATTCACAATTATGTATATATTTCAGGATAAAAACTTGAATACAACACTTTTAGTGATTCTACCTTAATATTAAAGGTCACTTGTTACCTTGCCTGTCTTATTAAAAATATCATACTTTTCCCTACGAAAACAAGAAATATACATTCCACATTCTCCTAAGAACAAGATATGTACAATGAAAAGTTGCAATATTCTTGCCTATCTCAACACCGCGCAAGCGCAGAGTGTACGGAAAGTCAGCAGTCGGTTTGGTGTGTTCTTTGCACTTTTTCGGCCGCGACAGGAAGACTGGAGCTCCCTGAATGGGCAGTCTCCATTTTCGGGTAGTCGGACTGGTGTGTCCTGGCCTTTAAACACACTCACTAACATTGTTGTACATCACACACAGACACATACACACTTTCCTTACCCTTCCCACCCTTCCTCCACCTCCCCTCTTTTGTTCTCCACCTCCCCAAAGAGGAGGGTGAATTGGACCTTGTTTACGATATTTTTGAACTGATTTAAAGCTCTGTTTTGGTAGTGTCAAAATCAGAGCTATTCCGTTTTTAAAGGATATGACTGTTCAGGGCCCGTGGGTCCACTCATCACAAAAGAAACGCAGCTGGTGTTTCTTTGAGGAGCTTACAAAACAAGGTATGTGTGTGATACAGTATTTAACAAGCCGGGGGCTGAAACATCTAACAAAACAAACACTGCCTCAGCCATGCTCTCCAGTCAGGATTGCATCAATGCCTGTGTTTGATGGAATGTGAGTGAGGCCGGGTGTGTTTTCGAGGTTTCTTTCTCCTCAGCTGCACTCGGATTCCCCTTGAATAGAGGAAGGTCTTCATACAGAAGACACGCCCCTTTCTTCCCAAATATGGAAGGCAACATGGGCTTTTAAAGGGACAGGAGTATGTGTGTTGGTGTATGCTGAAACACAAGCTCCTCAATAACAGTGCGGCCTACAAGCAGAAGGTCCCCACTATCACTTTTTTTCTTCCAGGCGTTGCCGTTAAAAGCAGTGGCCGAGCCTGTTTTACAACAGGAACCTAGCCTAGTTGAGATATTTCACTGTATTTCTGTTAAGTTATCTCCCTCAGTCTATCTTGCTGTCTCAGTCTTATACGCCCTCCACCTCCCCCCTCCACTCTCCCCTGTCCCCACATCTCTATATTTGGAGGTACACGGCTGAAGCGGTGTCTTGTTTTTCAAACCTCATCTCTGAGCACTTTCAATGTTCACACACGTACAACAAAACAACAGTGGCATTGTCCACACAAATCTTTTCACCCTGCATCCATCTTTGAGGACATAAACGTACAGCTGAAACAATTAATCGATCAAGAATTTATCAGCACGCACACACCTAAGGATTTGATGTTTTAATTGTCTCATATAATATAATTTTAAATGTATTATTCGGCTTGGCCTGTCTAAAACAGGCAATTTGATTACACACGTTGCACTCTTGAAAAATATAGTGGATTTTTTTTTGTATTTTCCAACACTTGATTGGCTAAATTGTTCACCAATTAATTAAGCAATGAGGAAAATAATTGTTAGTTGCATGCTCTACAACCAAAGCATGAAATTCAGATGTTTGTCTATCAACAGCAGTGGCTTTTACAAAGCAATAAGTTCAAGTTAGAATGTATTGCAATTTGTTACATACTCAGTATCACTGTATAGTTGAACACAGAGGGGCACAACGTCTTTAAGGATTTTGATAAACCCAAATCTCATGTTTGGCCACCTATGTACTTCGACCCTTGATTTAGTTCAAGAAAAGCTCAGCCAAACAACATACGTACATGTCCACCCCATCCTTGTGTATGACAGAGATAATCAAAGCAGCAGCAACTGGCAAGTGCACAATTACTCTTATAATTATACTGTCTTATTTTGGAAACAGACAGAGGTTATGTTGCAGACGGAAATCGAACCAGTGACCGTTATAGGTATGGACAAAGACAGTGAGTCAGACACAGAGAAAAAGAGAACTAGGTTGGTCCCCGCATGTCGAGACCAGCACACATCTGATAAAGTCAAGCGGGTATACAGTAGGTGTGTGTTTGTAACAAGAGACCCAGGTGAAGTTGTGTTCTTGACGGCTTCTAAATTTTTTTTTGGTGCACTGTGCCTTAACAGTGCTTTAACTAATCCCCACTCACAATGTGTGCACGTGTGTGTGTGTGTGTGTGTGTGTGTGTGTGTGTGTGTGTGTGTGTATGTGTGTGTGTGTTAGAGATAGGTGAGAGAGCATTTACAAGTGAGTGTTTACTTTAACCACACCACTCTTTTTGAAGGAGTTCTTTCCTAGTAAACTTGCTGTTTCTTATTAGCTCATGGATGGCAAAATACACACACACACGCACACAGCTGAGGGCTGCTTCTGGTACTCCGCTGATAAAGTTTTTAACACGCACTTCATTTTCTATCTGCATTCCACCAGCAGATAAGCTCTCTGCATTTGTGCCTGCATTGGCTATAGGGTCCTGTTTACATTTCATTCTACACACAAAATACCTTTGTGTGCTTGTGCGTGTGTGTGTGTGTGTCTATGTGTGTGTTTGCGAAAGAATAAGACATAGATGTTACCATTTTCATTCTCTATCCAAAACTTTTACTCCCCGTTGATCTCTAACCAACACACAGACACACGGTCACACAAACACATATCTGGCTGCTGGCACACTTTGGGAAGAGATTACGCAAGTTAACACACTTAACAAAAAACATGCTTGAAGCTGTCAAGGGCTCGGGCTCACACTCACAAACACACAGACACACATATACACACATATACACAAATACACTTTTGTTCTGTACCTCTGAAGCAGAGGCTGAGCAGGAGCAGGTGGGCGTCGGCTTCGACTCTCCACTCCTCCTACTTCCTTTCGGTGCCTCCCCATGACCAATAGGGACCTCAGCCACTACAGCTGACCCCCTTTTCTCTAGCCAATCAGCAGACAGCACATACCCCCCCTTCCCCTCCTTTGCTGTGTATGCTTTCATTGCTGAGTGAGCGAAGCATGCCTCTCTTTATCAGCTGAGAGGAAACCGACAGAAAAGAAACACAGAAAGAAAGAGAGAGAGAGAGAGAGAGCGATGGTAGGTTAGTAAGAAAGGCTTGAAAGGAGGAGCGTGAAAGCAGATAGAGGAATAGAGGAGAGGGCGAGGAAGAGGAGGAATGGGAGGAGAGAAAAGGGGGAAAGCCAGCATGTGAAGTGGCTTTTGTATTGGAGGTATTTTGGAGGGGCGCAAATGAGAGAGAGAGAGAGAGACAGAAAGAGGAAGACGGGGAGGGGGCAGCTTGAGAGAGAAAAGGAGAGGGAGGGGACAAGAGAAATGGGTGGGGGGTTAGAGTTGATGATGTGTTTTTCTGATTTGTGTATATGTGAGGGTGGAGAAAGGTAGACAGGAAGAAAACAAGATACAGAGAGAAAGAGAGAGAGCTAGTGCAGGCTTTCGGGCCTCCTGACATAACAAGTTGACTTGTCTTTCTAAACGCTCGCCCATTCAGGAGGAAGGAAGCACAGACAGACAACAACAAAGTTGAGAGTCGAGGGGGAGAGAAAGAGAGAGAAAGAGAGAGAGAGAGAGAGAGAGAGAGAGAGGGGCAACTTGACCCAGGGGGAAATAGAAACGCAGAGTAGGACAGAAAGAAACGCTCAGTAAAGAGTAAGAGTTACCCATCCAGCCACCAGACCAAATAGAGGAAGGAAGGAGAAATGCAGACAGCGACATAAACCCCATCTTTTCTTAAAAGGGTGAGTGTCACAAGTTCTCCTGCGGTCGAGTCAAGTGTACTGTAAAGTTTTGCTCCTGTCATATTGTCAGCTTGTGCTCTGGTGAATCAACGTCTCCTAAAATGGCCACATGAAAGGCAGACAGACAGCCAGAGAGGCAGGCAGACATACAGACGGAGGGAGGGAGGGAAGGGGGGGAGACAGAAAGGGACCCCCGTGTCAAACAGCATTCTCAGCAACTATGTGACTGAGCCAGCTTAGTTTAGACTGCCTGTGTGTGTGTGTGTGTGAGTGTGTTTTGGGGCAACACCGTCTCGCACAGAGGTTTATCAGTTTCAATCAACATAGCCTCCTGCCTCCTTCTTCTGTCACTTTCTGACTTCTATTTTCTGCCACTTCCTGTCTTCTGCCTTTGTCTGATGTACTCAAACATGTTCACAGTCAGCTGTCATTCCACCGCCTTGTGCACAGTGAGATCAGATTTCCAATCTCTTGCCAACTCGACTGTAACCTAATCAACAGGTGATTGTTTGCAGAAGCACTTAACAACTTTGTGTGTAAGAGAATGTCTGTGTATGTGTGTTTGTGTGTGCCAGTGTGTTTATCAGTCAGCAGGCACAGTACAGGCTTGGGAGTAGCTTGGGCGGGGCTTTGCTAAAAATTGACGAGACAATCGGGGAATTTGGGAGGCTGCTAACTTCAAGTTGATGCTATCATCCCTCTGTTCTATGCAGATTTAAAAGGGTGGACTGAGGACACATGGAGAGCAGAGTGCAGCCCAGTGGCTTTCAGCTTTCACACAAAGGACCAATTTAAGACCACTGATTGAAAATAAGTCATTTCAAATAGTCTGAATATAACAGGGTGGGGAATTAACCCCATCCAAATGCGGACAAATGTGTGCATGCTTTACAAGATACTTTGGTAACTAATCAACCAACACAATTAGTGTGAAACACATAACCCATCAGTGACTTGGTTGGCATTGGCTGATACAGTTGCACAACACATTTTCCAAGACAAGAGTGACATTTGAACATTGCCTTTACATAATGTCATTGTTATATTGATTTTTTGTGGTTCTTCTTTGTTATGCTTTTTAAAGCAGAGTGTGTGTGTGTGTGTGTGTGTGTGTGTGTGTGTGTGTGTGTGTGTGTGTGTGTGTGTGTGTGTGTGTGTGTGTGTGTGTGTGTGTGTGTGTGTGTGTGTGTGTGTGTGTGTGTGTGTACACAAATGTGGCATGTTGGTGTGATGAATGTACACTGTTCACATGTCAGGGTGTTTTCTAAGGAAAGTTGCTGGCTGTGTGAACTCTACCCCCTTCACTCCCAAACATTTCACTGAGTGTCTGTTTGTAGGTCAGGGCAGTCAGCATCCTAAAGACAAGTTTGTGGATACTATTTGTACTTACTTTTTGTGTGTGTTTCATTCAGCTTTTTGGTTTTATGGGGAGGCCACAGGGTCTAAAGTGTGCCTTTTTATACTGTGTGGCATATGTTTTTGCTTAACATACTATTGCTGCTTTGGCCACTTCAGTGACGGATGAGTGTCGCGATGTGTCAAGCTCTAATTAATCTGGTCAGAGGAACTTACTACTAGTGTACTGTTTAAGTCATTTGCTAGTAAAATGTAGATCAGCAACCTCTCTGCCTTTTGTGTTATCCCTTTACCAACATGCACCCTTACACCACTTCTCTCTCTTGATGATGATGATTGAAAGCCCCTGGGCCTCCTGAAGTGGTGTAGGTCATCTGACCCAAGAGTTTTGACCCCCTGACCTCTTGACCACAGCCTTCCTTTGCCCCTATAGCAACACACATCCTTGCACATATTTCAACACACCTCAGCTACTAAACATCCCCCTCAAAGGACATGACCATGTCCTACACAAAATGATTGAGCTCCACACAAGGCACATGTCAAGTCAAAGGTTTCGAACCCATTGACCTGAGTCTTTATACATGAAACTGTGTGAGTTGAAGCATTTTGATGCCTTTGTTTAGGTTTGGAGACCTTTTGGAACTTGCTTTAGCTTTACTTCAATACCACAATAACAGTTTGAATAGCCATATCCTGCTGTATACTGCAAATAATTATCTAGGTAAGAACTGTTTCCTTGACAGTTATAGTTATCCCTTAACAGTCCCATCTCATTTTCCTATTGCTAATCTGAGCGTATTTCAACTGGGAAATCAAACCTAAAATGTTGATAGCTAAAACCAAACGAGCTTCCGATGATTCATTAGTTATGGGTTTGGCATTCCGAAACCGAAAATACGTTTTGAGCTTTTTCAATATAGCTACAATGCCCCCGTCTGATTATTAATTTGAACCAACAAAACTGTGAACTGCTGGTTTATGAACTACTATAGCAAGTCTGAGTTGGCCCTGACACTGGGGAGTTCTGCCTGCTTCTGCTGTATTTATATATCAATCTCTCAAGGTCTTTGGCTGGGCTGCAGTCGCTCTCTGTTCCCTTCATCTTCGCTGGTCGCTGTCTGTCTGCTTCTCTGTTCCTGTTTTTCTCTCTTCTTTGTCATCTCAACATTTCTACATGCTCTTTCTCTTTTTGAATGATTGCCATGCTGCAGAGGATATGTTTCTGATTGCACCTGGTCTGCCAATGATGTGTAACATCGCCATGCTTCATGTCAACAGCATTCAATTAAGGAAATAGGAAATTGATTTTGATGGTGATGATTTAAAAAAACACTGTGATAGCTATCAGTAATAGCTTTTCATTGTACATAATATGTGTTTGAAATGTGGCCTTTGTGCCCTGAGAGGTATTTTATTATCTTTTAACCTTTCATAAATTGATCTTACATGTTTTTAATTCTTTTTTATATAGGCTACATCTATACATACTGTATAGTGCCTTGTTAGTACTACAGAATGTATGCATTTTTTCTACTGATGTAACTTTGCAGAATTGTGTGTGTGGTTGTGTGCATATGTTTTTTTCATATCCTTAAGTGTGTGAGGGTCATGTGCTTTTTACATGGATCAGATATTGTAAGTAGATTACTGGTCAACATGGGAAATTTGTCTCAGTGGGCAGGTGTGAGTATCAGTGTATTCAAACAACAACAGTTCTCACATCTAAACTGGTCACACGCCCAGAAACCTGATCCTTTTTTAGGGTAAACCAGAATAGTTCTACCCCTCTGTTAGCTCCTGGATCCGGCTTGAAACGGGTTGGGCAGCCTCTGCCAGCTTTGGCTCAGCTAGTTCAAAATAAGGTCGGCAATCAAGTGGGACCTAGCACAGAGCGTTTGGGTTCTCCCAGTGAGGCATGACACAGGCAATGACTATAAATAATCATTGCTGACTCCTCTCCTCTCCTCTCCTCTCCTATTATTTTCAGCCTCCCCCACTCCCTGTGTTTGCCCTGCAGGCTCCACCTGTCTTTGGGGGCAAAACAAGAGAAGGTGATTGCTAGTATTATGTTGATCCAACTCGATCTGTCTGTCTTCTGTCATTTCACTTGGTAATGATAATTACCGGATTTCACCACCCTGAGAAATATATGCAAACAAATTGAATGCGATGGTTTACAGCATTTGTAGTCCCACATGTCCTGCAGGTTTGCAGTTTATAGCAGTAACAATGGCATGACATTTCATCTACACATGTTATAATAGTATCATGTCATATTCAGATTATTCTTTTTTTTGGTGTAATTAAAAAAACATGTATTATGTCCATATGTATATGTACTCCTGTTATGTTGATAGTTTGTGAAGAGGCACCCATGTGTTTGTGGGTAAGTCTGTGCAACCTGGGTTTCCCCCAAGGAAGCATTGTGTGTCTGCATGGGACCATATGTCATGTAAGTAATTACAGGTGGCAAAGGCTCAGGTGACAAAAAGCTTTACCCCTTACATCTCCTCCTTGTGATTCTTTGTTCACAGTGATAGGAAAGCAATTCAACCCAATAATATGCCATTGCAGTTGTATATAATCAGGTCATAGGGAGTAGTTCAAAGTTAGTCTGTCTTTTCCCCTTTTATGTCCCTCTGTCTGGATACCTCTCATGTTTGTGTCCTTAACGGATGCTCCCTCTGTTCTCGTTGAATAAGAAGACCGTGTGAAAGGAGAATTTGAATTGACAAAAGATATGACACACAATACAGCCGGGAAATTATTACAAGGGGTATTACCTAGTTTGATCATTACGTAATAATATAGGAATTTGGAGATTTTTTTCCCCCCTAACAGTTCCACTAGATACTTTTCAGATGTGTTTCAATGTTGTGGAAAATACCCAATTTTATTTTTATTTTTTTTACATCGTTTTACAATGTTTTGCTTGATATTCAGGCCTGTGTCATTAATTTTGGTTTATGTAATGGATCTCTCCATGCGTCATCACTGTTTCCTCATGATGAACGAAAAGGAAATGCAAGAAAGTGATTAACGGGTTGCTGTAATGTAGACCTAAATGGGAACCAACGGCATTTCTTGTCTCAACTGATTTTATATGAGTGCCAGCAGGTTGTTAGACAGATTAGCTTTCTTAAATTTTTTCAAAACAACTGTCCGGTTGTCACATTTTACATTTCAAGCTATAGGAAGAAACAGCATTTCTTTGTAAAAATCGAATAATTTTACCTGCTTTAGGTTATCAGAACCAAGGTCATTATCACAGTGTGTTTAAATGTCTGGCTTGCCATACACACCTCATGCAGGACACCCATTTTGTTGTGTTTGTAGAAATTTTCTTGGAGGAGCACCTTTGCCGGTCTTCCCCCAGCACCCCCCACCGTTCATCCTCTCTCCCTAGCTCTGCTTCTCTTTCTCCCTCTTTGTGGCCAAGCACAAAGGCGCCGTTATCCTTGGGCTACCGGTTGCCATAGCGACAGCTCTACTGTGACTTCCCCCCTCTACATTCCCAAGTTCGGGTCCAAGTGGGTCGGGAAACGTCCTACTTCTCTTGGCCCAGCACCATTTGGTGCCAAGTTAGGACTGGAAATAACTACTCTCTTCTCAACGAGTGGCTCGTCCACGTTTGATCCTAAACCCAGAGTGTTTTTTTTTCTCATAAAAATGGGGCATGTGGTTATGAAAGATGTTGTGTTTCTGAAGTTCAGTAATGCTTTTCGGGTTCATTACTTGCCTTAAAGTATTCCTTCACCAGCAGTGTATGTCTGTGTACATACAGAAAGTGTGTATGAGATATGTTTGTTTCTGTGGATTTCTTTGCTGTAATTTCGAATGTGTTTCTGTCATAATCTGTGTGGATTTTCATCAGGAATAATTTAATTTTAAAGACTGTTGAATTTAAAATTAACTGACTCACCACTGATTTATATGTTTCAGGGGTTCTGGTTTGGAATGACCCTGTCATGATGCCACAGCTGTGCCACACCCTACGCCCAGGTGACAGAGAAGGGCGTATCTGGCTATCAGACAATCACAGAGGGATCCCCAATAGAGTTACTTCAGATTTCCTCTCAAGAGCCTGTTGCCTCATTGACACTCCACCCTTCTGGTAAGTATCTAGGACGATGACTTATGATTGAAGAACATTCTCTTATTCATTTATTTCTTAAACAATCAACTTAGATCAAACAAATATGATGCAATTGGTGTGTATTGACCAATTGGTTGCCTTACAAAGTTGCTTATGTATCCGGTGTGTTCAACAACAAAAAAAGTCAAAATTAGATTGTCTTCAGTTCTGTCTGCAATGGTTCATTGTACTTAAATAACATGTAGTATCTTTAAATAAACAACTATAACATCATGGTATTAGTTCATTTAAATTGTCTTTTATCATCAACAAACACTTTGAATTTTTTTATTTTCAGGTCATAGCTCCTGTGTCCATCTCATCCTCCTCTCCTACTCCTTCTGGAGTCCTTTCCTATTCCTGATTACCTATCTTGGGATGTTGGCGTTGTTTCGTGGCAGCTGCCATGGAGATAGACAGGTTTCTCTAGAAAGCCATTTTAGACACAACTTCCAGATGTTGTGCCAGATGCAGGTTGTCCATACGGGCAGTATTATACAAGGACGAGCACAGAGGTGAGTGCAGATCTTGTTGTCTTACACATACAGTATTATTACATTACACCGAAACAAATAGGCTTATCTCTTGCTAAAAAGAAATGATCTTTTATCATTGAAGAGCTGTATTTCCTTACTGTTTTAAAGTTGAATGGTCCAGAATAATAATAGAATTAGATTTTTTGTTTTAAACTAAACATATCTATGAATATAAGTACCCGGTTTCTCCTGTTTTACTGGCAAAACTATTTTCTCAGGGCCAAAAAAGGTGAGTCACCTATGCCTTGTTCAGATAATACCATGACATAGTGAAGCCACAACATCATAGTAATCTCATTTTAAATGTTTAGGTGGTATGGCTGGGCCAAACATCAGAGGCATGCCATTCATTTACAGTCACAAATTGGAAAGCAAGAAAATTATATTCAGCACACCAGCTTTAAACATTGTTTCATAAAGCTGGTATTTTGTTTATCGTGTAGTTCTGCATTTCCAAATGGGATGGGTGTGTTTGGCAAAATCTGGCAGGAGTGTCAGAGTGTCATCATCAAACATGTACCAGACGCGAGTGGTGTGAATTGACGCTCTGTTTATAATGTTGCCAGATGTGATTCATGCTGTTTGTCCAAGACGGTCAGTCAGATATAATTAAATATTCTCACTTAATTGTTGACAGCTTTGAAAGGCTTGATGCATTTCTCATGTAATTTTATGTTTTCCATCATTCACACAGGCTACCATTATTGTAAGCTTTATTTAATACAGGCTGTCTAATAGTTATACTATATTTTGTTCCTTTCAGGTGCTGTGCTGCTCAGCTTCCTGATTCACACTGTTTGGCAACCTCCAAGCAGGAACTATAGGACTTCCTATTCCTGTGGAACATCTTGCTCTGCCTATCGGCACTTGTGGGGACCTACTCGACCCTGTTGCATAAAAGACTCTTATCCTCCAGTATAGAAACCATGCGGCACATTCACGTGGAGTTAGCCCACAAGAAGGCTCCATTAGAGCTTCCAGCGCATGAGGGGGACCTGCCTCCACCTACAGTCCCCACACAGGGCATAGACCCAGGGGTCAGACCGGGGAATCCCAGGCACTATGGCCAGCAGGAGTTGAGGCTCCAAAAGGTTTATCAGCTCTCCATTTTCTCCCAGTTGGGGGGATATTCTACCTCCACAGAATCCCACACTGATACCCAACAGCGGCCTGTCCGGTTGGGTGTGAAAAGGGGGCTAGAGGAGCCCCAGTTGACTCAAAAGCGCCCCCACCTGGGGGACTCATCAGACAAAGAGGCTTTAGAGGGAGATGTGCTTTGCGGGCCCGCCCCAGCGCAAGGTGTTGTGATGGGGTTAGCAATGGGCCCAGGTGGGTCTGGTTCTGTCTACTCTTGCACACAGACAGACTACAGAGACTCTGAAGGGGGCCTGTCACCCAGGTCTCCACCACTCTCCCCAAGCCACAACCCCTCCCGACGGCCAACTCAGCAGCACAATCACGACAGGCCCATTCCTGATGTATTTGCTCCACTCTCACCTAAATCGCCCCCGATGTGTGATCCACACGGTCACCCCTCCTTTGACCAGGGCCTTTCCTTTGGAAGCTCGGCCCGGACTGAACCACCTAACGGGGGCCATACACCCACCCACTCACTCGGCAGCCCAGGAAACGAGAGCTGTAGTAACGGCTCATCTGGAGGCCAGCCCAGCCCCCACTTATATGAACTGTCCACGTATGAGACACCCAACCCAGCCAGCCCTACCAGCCCCCCAGGCCCTTTCTCCCCCCCACACCACACGGAGCTGCAGGAACCAGGGGAGGCCACCGAATGGGATGTTGGACTGGAATCTTCCCCACCTGAGCGAAGTGCCACACAGGCAGCTGCCTCCCCTCCCTCCTCTAACGGCCTGGCTTCCTGGGAGAAAACACCCAGCAGCAATGGCCACCGTCTGTCCTCTGGAGGCCACTGGCCTGCCAAGAAGAGGCTGCTGTCCCCGGGCGACACAGGGGACTCGTGTTCAGAAGACGAGGGACCCTCCACTTCCAAGAGAAGCAGGCTGTCATTGCTGGCCACAGGACTCGGCCCGGCCTCGTGTCGCAGCACTGATGCTAAAGCTGCACCTTACTGGAACCATCTACTGCCCTCTGCAAAGGTCAGCAGTCAGCACACTCACACGCATACATACATACACATAGACAGTTACTCTCAGAAAGACAGTATTGAAGATATTCCAATTTGACTGCAGGAGTCTGAATATTCCTATGATCCTACTTGTTATTCATATCATAAAACACTTAAAGGAAGGAAATTACAATTGTACAGCTGTTTTCTTTTGAATGAACAGATGATACAGTTTCCCTAACGATAAAATAACCTACACCACTAGATAAATCTCCTGGTGAGTTAATTATAGCATACACTAAAAAACAGCATGTGCACTTTCACATGCAAATGCAGTGTTCTCAGACCAAAAACATTTTGTCCGGTGTATGCAGACGCTTCTAAAACATTGAATACGTAATTGCTGTTCAAAGTCAGTGGTTGTTGGTGAGACTTCTGTGAGCCTTGACCTTCTCGGGGAAGAGGCTGGGGCAAAAATATTGAGAAACTAAGAGAACGAGTACAATTGAAAGAATGAAATGATGGCCTGCTAGTTTTCACGCCGCGCTAGAACAGACTGAGTAGCTCCAGAATAAAGCCCATTGAGAGAGGGACCATTGTTCCCCCCCGTGAGTGTGCTGTGTCTCTCATACATATGCGTACACAAGGACACACAAACACACATATACGTACATCCTGCTTAAAATATGGTTCTGGAAGTGAATTGGCCCTTTTTTTCACATTGGGAGGCCAGAAAGAGCTTAGAGTGTATGGGCTTGTGGATGTGGAGTGTGCTAATGTGTGACAATAGGGTTCACTAGTTCACTAGATAGGTTTCAGACTGTTTCAGTACTGGGATCTGTGGGGACTAGATGTGTTTGGTGTATATGTGAGGGGAGTGAAGGCAGAAATAGGCACGTTTAAGAAAAATTTGAGGACTCAAAGTAGAGACAGTGAAAGGAAGAAAAGGAGAAGGGCTGAACTGCGACAGTTGGTATTTCAGTAATTAGCGGCTAGTTAAAGATTTTTAAGAGACAAAGAAAGGATAGACGGGAGGACCTAAGATGTCATCTGTGGTTTTGATGGAGTGTGACGATGAGAAGACAAGCTGACAAAGAGTTCCAAGCTCTGTAGAGAGCCAGCGTAACCAAGGTTCAGCTAATACCAATAGGCTAACAATGAGTGACGGGTTACCTGTGAGCAAATGGCTAGCATGTAGCATAGGTTTAGCTAATGACGAGTCATTTGACAGTTGGGTGGCCTTTAAGATGAATGGCAGACAGGAAATGGGGAACGTTTGGGCGTGTGACACACCATCCAATAGTCAATGCTCAGTAAGTAAGAGAACACCTGAACTCCCCAATTACACACACACACACATTTCTCTCATGGCAACACCGAACAACAAATGATGCCCATTTTTTGTGTGCTGACATAATTCAGGATAGAAGAAAAATGTACTTTTATTTTGTCCTCTTGTTTGTTCAGACTGCCACAGACTGCACAAGATCAGGGAGACGACTAAAAAGTGGGCTGCGGCTGAAAAGGTGAGTTCTCCATTATATTTCCAACAAAGCCATACCATCTTATTACAAATATAAAAGACAACAACTACTCAGAAGGCATCAAAAGAGACACAGTATATATAAACTTCAGCAGGTGCACTGGGTTTGTGAGTGCTGCCTGCACAAAAGTGGATGAATTACATATTTAGAATTTTAGTCAGCTTGAAGTCAACAGGTGGTGGTAAGCGTAGGTTGTACTGTATGTTTCTCTAAATGAAAGGGTTTGTGTCTGGACTTGAATACCCAGGCACACTCAGAGGCAAGCTACATGTTTGTTAAGACAAAATGAATGTAATCTTAACCACTAACCACCGGTCTGTTTTGTTTGTTTGTGGTCATATTCAGTCGGCAGCTGCGCAGCGGCAGACGCACAGATACCAGCCGCTCCACGCGTTCCAGTTGGCCCTCATCTTCCATCAGCAGATCACTACTTGGCAACTTTGAGGTAAGAATTCCAAACATTATTCTGGAAATGTGTAATACTAAATTCTGGAGACTAAAGTCACTGCAGGTCAAAGATGGAGCTAGTGAACTTGGTGTATGGTCAGAGCCGGCTGCAAAATCCAAACCTTAACCAATGTTAAACCATTTCAGGTGGAACCGGTAGAGTCTTGGTATTTCGTTAACAGCATACGCTCTGTGGCTACTTTATTAAGCACAGCTGTATAGTCTAATACAGTTCAATAGCTCAGCTATACATTCCGCTTTTATAACATCTATAATGTTCGGGTTTTGGTTATCAGAAAGCTTCAAACCTTATTTTCTTGGTCATATAGTTAAAAAAGGTGATTTTGCTTTTGACTACATTATATCGAGAGGGGTTTTTATTATTTTATTTATCCTCTGTAGTAACATAGATGACGGGAAACAACATTTTAGATGCAGAAAATAAGTTACTGCCAACTACACATGGTTGATGTATTTAAGATGTTCATGTTTCTCCTTAGTGTAGCTATTTTAGAGACAAAGGACTCTTTCATATTGGCATTAAGATACCAGCTTACAATGTAATAATGTTGTTTTCTTTCAAAATGTCCTTCTCCTGGCTCACGTTTTTGTTGGCTTGCAGATAGATGCTTTATTACTGTGTTGACATGAAATACATATTTTCATGGATTTCAAAGTATGAGAAGGGTGTTTCTCTGATTCTGTGGCCAAATATTTGCTGCAGTAAACTCTGTCCTTAATGAACCCAACACTTGACAATGTTAAAGTTTTAAAAGGAAACCGGTTCATGACTATATACCCCTATCTCTTCCTGTGATTCCCAGGAGTCCATACTGAAAGGACGATTCTCCCCATCCGGTCAGATCGAAGGCTTTACGGCAGAGATCGGTGCCAGCGGCTCCTACTGTCCACAGCACGTCACCCTGCCTGTGCAGGTCACGTACTATGACATCTCAGAGCACAGCGCACCCTCACCTTTCCTGGTATGTTTCTGTGTGTGTGTGTGTTTGTGTGTGTGTTTGTTAGATGTTGTGTGTTTGCGAAGACTTTGTCGAGAACAAACAATAAATCAAACACAAAAGCAACACTGTTTATTGCACATTGTAGGAAGTTTGTTTGCTAGCATGTATATATTTCACTCATTGAAAGAAAAGAAAAGCAAAGTTATAGATCAGAACAACTACCCATACAAAAACAAATATAGAGTTGGCCTGCCTATCAGAACCAGTCGTAAAAAAAAAATGTTCTTCTATCTGGCAAAATCTTTCCCCACATCTGTCCACATCAGAACAGCAGGATCACCATTAAAGTGTGAACAAATGAAGTCCTACTTAAAAGACATCTTAAACTCTACTGTTGCATGGCACCATTTGAAAACCAGCTGTTTTCACTTGCCTCAGGTTGAATTTTAATTGCTGTGTAAAAAAAGTGGTGTAAGGCTCCTTTTTGATTCAGTTTTTTTAAATGTTAATTGACATTAACATACTATAAATCCCCATGTTGCTGCCTTTGTCACTACAGTTTGATGTTATTATTTTAGAATAATAATAGAAAACTGGACACGTTGCAAATAAACATCACGAAAATGTGAATAATTTGGAATGTAAATTTAGATTTTGACTCTATACATTTGATTATTATCATTATTAACTCGCAAATTAATCGCATGGAAAAAAAAATGCGTCCGATGTGCTAAGGACTTCTGCCGCTTTTTGTTTAGTGATTTCAATGATGATTAATTGGTTTTACGTGCAAAGCCTAGAAAGCTGCTTCTTATCAGTAAATCAAACCAGAGAAGAAAATGTAACACTGCTGTGAAAATATACATTTTAGCACATCTAATCTATATCCTGATCCTGATTGTGGAAGTACACATAAACTATTAAAATATACCAAAGAATAAGGTTTGTGTCACCATTGCAGTGACTTAGAACATTTAATCAGTGCCATGTCTCTGTCTCTCTCCCTCACAGGGGGTGATGTCCCTCGAGCCTCTTGGAAAGAAAGGATACAGCATACCCAAAGCAGGGACCATTCAAGTGGTATGTTTGTCGTTTTATGCATTCCTTTTGTCTACTCTACTCTAGTCTTGTGTTTGCCTCCTGAAATGCTGACCTCCCCCCCCGTGTCTATCTGTTTTCCCAGACCTTATTTAATCCCAACAAAACTGTGGTAAAGATGTTCCTGGTGACGTACAACTTCAGCGACATGCCCGTCAATCACATGACCTTCCTGCGCCACCGTATCTTCCTGATGCCGGTGGAGGAAGGGCTTGAGGGGAGAGGTGAAACTTCTCCAGGGGGCGCAGTAGTAGAAAGGAAGAAAATTCTCTGCTACTTGATACATCTCAGGTATGACTGCATTATTTTTTATACCTGCTAACACTTGACTCTGACTCTGAATTCTGTTTAAGTATGCTTTGTTGTGATGTGGTGGAAAAGTAACATAAGATTATAATATTAAAAAAGCTTAAGTGAAATATCCCCAAGGAGCACTACAGTGTGAACAAAATGTATATTCCTAATAAAATATTATGTTGTTTTTATATCTACCTACCTTTTTAAGAAGACAATGCAGTCTTTGCATTGAATACTAGAATTTTTATTGTTGTTGCATTTTTGCAGTCTTTTTCTGTTGACACCTGTTGACAAGGACGCTGCCATTAGACTGTTCTCGACATTGTTTTGTAACCATTAATAGGTTTTCCGGAATTATGTTTTTTGAATAGACGAATTACTTTGTTCTCGTAAAATTCCTATGATTTTTTTGGCTCTTAATATTACCACTTTATTCTCATAATTTGTATTTATTTATTGTTCCTTGAGGTGGCCCTAATACTCGACCAAATTTCCTAGGTTTATAAGTGAAGTCAACATCATTGTAAATGAGGTTCACCCCTCAATTGATCTCTCGAGTATGAATAAAGGTTAATTGAAAAAGTCAGAATAAAAGGGGTTTTGCTAACACATTTCTTCCGGTTCTGACCTTTCTCAGATTCCAGAGCTCCAAATCTGGGAAGATCTACTTGCACAACGATATACGGCTGCTATTCTCTCGCAAATCCATCGAAGTGGATACGGGGATCCCTTATGAGCTGAAATCTTTCACCGAGGTGCCAAGAAACCCCAAATACTCCCCCCGCGTGTGACCCCAGCTTGACTCTTTGACGCAGCCCGCCCTGTGCTTCCTAAAGAGGCGGTTAGGAAACAGACAGACTGCTACAGCGATGGACACAGAACTTGATAGACTTTGATGAGACATGCCACACGCACACAAGACACACATGCACATACAGTATGATACAGGGGTTTGGTGAGCGTAAAAGTCCTGCTTTCATGCACCTTTTCTCCATTAAAAGTCAAAAACAGAAAAATGCAACCAAACGTGGCATTTTGTGTATCTTCTATTAGTTAAAAATATGAAAATAATCAAAGTGCAGTCTGACATGTATTCTGTCAAAAGCAGGACTTTTACAACACCTTTATCTCTACACAAAAAAGAAATGCACAAACACTGACACATACACACACATCAAAAAAAGACTGACAAGACGCACACACGTCACAGCTGAAACACTTTTGGTGGCCACTCTGAGTTCAGTGTTAACATGCATGCCTTGTTACTTAAACACCTGGATTTTTCCTATAGTGCCGTATCACACTGTCCTTCACTCTGCCTGCACCCCATCTGACCAATAATATACACGGCTTTGGGATTTGAATGAAAAGGCCACAAAAAAAAGCACATCCCAGTTTGTGGGGTGATCAAAATCAATACCCCCCCCCCCCCCACACACACACACACATAAAAAACACACTTTTCACACCGTCACACACTGTCTGACCAGCATTGAGGAGGAGATGAGCAGAGACACAAACACTAGTGAAAGCAAAAGGCTGAAATGAAAAATCAACCAATCGTGATCGAACGTCTTTTCAGTTGCGATGTGAGTTTAAAAAAAACGCCCCTGCTTGATTTGACTAAACTCAGGACATCTGTTGGAAAAATAAGATTTCTCCTCTCACCACTCCACCTAACATGGTACGGACCACTGTGTGTGTATACACCTCAAGCCAGGAGGGTCATACCATGAAAAACAGGGGGAATCCAGTTCATTCAATGTAGCCAGACTGAGGGACACTGTGCTGTTTTCCTTCTTTTTTTTATTAGATTCTGTTAAGAACAGTCTGATGTTGGAGCAGAAAAAAAACAAGAAGCTGTAGTATTTTTAATTTATGTTTTTTCGCAAATGTCTTAATAAGCAATATTCTGCACAAAGTAGAGTGTGTATTTCAGCCCGGACGAGCTTTCTCTCTGGAGGCGGGGGAACAGAGAAAAAGTGGAGAATTGAGTGTGAGGGAAGAAATGGTCAAGAGGGAGGGTTGATGAGGGTGGGAGGGGCGGGTGGGGGGGTATTTAATATGGGGATAAAGTCTATGTATATTTAAAAGAATAAACTTTGCGACTGGCGAGTAACACTTTTTGTTTGTCGTTATTTGTGATGGATGGCCATTGTGGAAATCTTACCTTTATACCCCTACTTGAGACAAATCAGGATGGGTTCATCCACAATATGTTTGTGTAACCTCTGAGAATGCTCTGCGATGAAAAGCAACACGATCAGTTCACAGAGCTTACACCTAGTATAAGCTTTTCAGATGTTGTGTTCATGTGTTTTCATGAAGGCAAATTAGAAACATTACGTTAGGCCAGCGTTCATCACAAGAAACTGACCCATGATTCTAAGGGTGTATTCACACTGGGAAGGTCCGCTAGTTCACTTGCTTTGGTCCAGACCAAATAAAGTTTAGATTTTTTTCTTTTGGTGTGGTCCATTTTCATATTGCCCCTTTTGCAAGTGAACCAGCATTAAGAAGTAAAACCACACGTGATCTGAGGTCATTCATTCATTGGAAAGACATTCTGGGGTGGAGAGAAGCAGGAAGCACGAAGTGAAAACTGCGAAATATATAACTGATACGATATGGGGTTAAAAATAATAAATAAATAAATAGGCCTACATCTAGCCTATAAATAAAATAAAAAAACATAAAATTATTGTTGTTTCATATGGTTATAAAATGTAGGCCTGTGTCAATGTGTGGCTTGTAGCCTACGAAGTGAAAAATAATGTTTACTGTATTTTTGCTGCTGGACGCGCGGCTCGCGAGTAATAGGCTCATGCTGACACACAGCTGCCGTGTGTCAGCTGGGTGTGAGTTCGGCGCAGCTCAGCTCCAAACTGACACGGGGATAGTATTGACGGTCCCGTAAGATGGGAAGCAAAATAAAAACACGCACTTCATACAAAGCGTAGCGTGAACCTGTTGGCACTGTGCGGGGGGCGCTCCCCTCTTCATCTGATCGCTGAACACATCAGCATGTTTACGCGTCCTCTCGATCAAATGTAATATATTTGCTCGGGGCTCCCGGTCAAACCACAACTAATCTTCCCAACAAAGGCAACACTTTCCCATAACGTGAAGCTGACGGTGATTTATTAAAAAAGAAAAATCACAGTGCTTCCTGCAATTGGGTCGGATCGAGTCCGGACAAATTCACACCACAAACGAACTGCAGCAGAGTGCGTATGGAACCGCATCGAGACCACCTCTTCAGCTGAGTCTCGGATCGTTTGTTTGGTCCGCCCCCGAGTGCGATTGCTGTATTCACACATGTCTGAAAGATGCGCACCAAAGGCGGAAGTGCATCTGAGTTCGTTTCAACCGAACTAAACACGCCATGTGTGAATACACCCTAATAGTCACAAAAAGAAGTACAAGGACAGATCTTCAGCTCAATTTACATTCTTGCAGCACAAGTCTTTGAACACATCGGCATGAGAGGAACCTTTAAGCCATTAAGTGCTTTTCTCCTCCCCCGGCTTCCACTGCACCACTGAAGCTGCTGGACAGACTTCGGTTGTTCTGAGCAGCTCTGCAAATATTGATGTCAAACTGTGTGAGTGTCAAGTACTGAATTGCTGAAAAGAGAATTCCTCCTCTGTTAATAGTTCCCTGTTTTAAATACTGAGGAAAGTCTATTTATAGTATAACTCCCCAAACAAAACAGCCAGTCATTCCTGCATCTTAGTGTTTAGAATGTCAAAGGAATTTGCTCAAGGAAAGATAAAAAGTGTTATGGCCTGATTCTGAACTTACAACAAGATGAAGCTTCTTCCAATAATGAGGTGATTGTATAGTTTGTGAAGCATCCAAAAAGTTGGTTTCCAAGATGGCGTGTTTTATAAATCAGAAAATCAACTAAGAAATCAACGGGAAAAATGTCCAGTTATTAAATCTCATCTGTTGTTCCTCTTAGTTTGACATACTAAACAAACATTACAATGCTGCTAAAAGACATACAACTTCTGAACCAACCTCTCTAATCCACCAACAGACCAAACAGTTATTCATTTACACACCAATGCTACCCTCAAGTTGTGTTTCTACAGCTGCTCAAGAGCTCAGATGGGTGTGACTTAACACCATAAACTTTAACCTGGGAATAAAACCAACAGTCAATGAGAGACCTGTGCTTCTACAGGAGAACCCATGTAGTCAGAACGGGAGATATAAATAGATACACATCTGCATGTGCCTTCTTTATCCCATCTATACATGACTATTATCTAGGTTTTACCAGCATTGTTAGCAGCATTATCATAAGGTTGATCTGTGAAAATGTTTACTTTTTGCAAAGGCCAATTTGACTGCTTTTGTAGCCACTTCTTTCACTCATCTGTTTTGACATCAGCACTTGCCATCTGTGATGCTGACATGGCCCCCAAGATCAGCATTTTCTGACCTCTGGTGACAGGAGTCAGTATTGCAGTTCCAAATCCAGGCCTGCAATAGTGCAGCAGGCCGTCTGTTTCTTCCCTTGTTCCCCATATAGTCATGTTTTCTTACTCTGTACCTTCACTTAGCAGAAGCAATCAGTATAGCATTACCAGTAAACCAATGTCAGTGAAAGCTTATTTTAATAGTTGGTGTACACTTAAAAAAACAACAACAACTACAACAGTCTTCTCTTACGTCAACCACAATTTCTGTGGTTCATCTTAATAGAGTGCTTTAATGAAATGAGATAACATCATTTAATGCTATGGTTTGGTGGGGATACTTAGCTATTGATTCCTACATCCCCCTATCATCCATGAGTAGTCCCATCACGGCCCTGTCGATCAGTGCTCATTGGCAGCAGGTCACTCATTGTCTTTTTAAATAAAAATTCCCAGAGCAAGTGCAGTTCCTCCCTCCCTCCTTCCTTCCTCCATGTTTTGTCTAGATGACGTCAACCAGTGTGTCTGCAGCTCCGTCGATGGCTTGGCTCAGGACTGACAGGTGGTAGTGGACTTTGTCCCAGTCGCTGGCCTGTACCGATGACTCAGCTTTGGCATAGGCATCGGCCAGACCAGGGAAAGTTGGCTTGCCAGCACTGCTTGAAGCCCAGATGACATGCCTGTGTGTGTCACATTATGGAAATAGAGGAGTGATGTAACAATGATATGAAGCTGTAGAGTTAATAGAGGTGTACTAAGTCGTCACAGTGAAGCAGTTTAATCTGTTGTCAAGAGACTGCGGCTATTATATGCAATGAGGAGAGCAGTGTAAGAGGCTGTCCCAGAAGAGAAATAGGATAAGCGGAAAAGAAACTGAGCTCTGGGAACTTAGAATAGTAAATTCATTATATCTATTATCTATCTATCACATACAACTTTTGACATGATGATAGTGATTGGTCAAAAGCTAAGGGATAACCATAGTTATTACAATACAATCCTGATTACATTGCAATCCATTCATTTGTAGTGAAGAAATTTCATTCAAAACCACAATTGTCGACCCCATGGCGGTGATACTAGAAGAAAACCCAATGCAGCACCAATGTCAATAGGTTCTGAAATATTTAAATCTGGACCAAAGCAGTAGATATAAAATAAGCAGTGTATTTACCATGTGGCGGACAAGTGCAGTGGTACATTGCACACTGCAAACTAAACATGTCAGCTTGATTGTCTGTTGAATAGAGCATGCAGTCACTGGACTGGAAAATCATCTTCTTACCTGAATGCATATTTATCTGGGAAGGCCAGAGGGTTCAAGAAAGCTCGGTCCAGCAGCATGAGCTGGTCGTTGATCCTTCTGACCTTCAGTGGTCTAAGAGAAGAGAGATGGAGAGAGATGTTGCAGTTCATTTATACGTGGACTGCAAAGGAGATAACAGTATGTGTTGTTATTCGTGTGTTTGGGCTCTTACGTTTCATTTGCCAGGTCTGAACTGTGAATCACCTGGTCCAAATGAGAAGCCGCACTGCGAAAGCCGACCACTGCACGTTTTAGTGGTTCTGAAAACAAGACACGGATCAGCTGTGCAGCCTCTTTGTAAGGATTTCACCCTCTCTAGTCCACTTAGACTGATAGTAAGAGAAACAGATGCTCCTCCTGTTGTTTTAAAGTGTTCTTTAGTGCAGCCTAAAGGAAGATATTTTTAATGCTGTTTATGTATTTTAAGCCATTATGACTTAATTATGACTTTCTCCTGCTACAAAAAAGCAATATGTTTAATCTAGGTTCCAGTCAGGGACATTGTCGATCTTAGGTCAAATAATCAGAAGTATTAGAGTAGTTATTATTCCATGTCTCATTCCATTTATGTCTTGAAATACTGATCCATTAAAACAAAATGAAATACTTTTAGCAGCAAAATATTTCTATTATAGTATTGTTCATTGTTCATTGCTCTACTTTCTACAACAGTATTTCTCTGCACCACTGTAACCTCTCTAACTATCCTATGCTTACCCATGGAGATGTTCTTAGTTTGCAGTTGAGCCTGATAGAGGGTCACTGCTGTGTTGAGGTAGTCCTCCAGAGTCTCAGCGTAGTCACTGCAGTTTAATGGCACCAGTAGGCTGTCAGCCAATCGGATCAGGACGTTTCCTGCTGTCCTGGCAATGGCCTGGTGACTGAAGAACCCTGAGACATGGAAGTTGTAGAATGAAATGCTAGACAAAAGATGATTTGCTAAGAAAATGCTTTGCTGTCTTTTTGTCAGATGGTATTATTGAGTAGAAACACAGGGAAACAGAGAATTACAATAGGCTATATATATATTTAACTATGAGAATATATATATATATATATATATTTAAATATGAGAGACATAATTGCTCACCAGGATCAATGAATTTGGAGGAGTAGTCAAAGGTGTCGTATGCTGTGTGGTAGGCAGGGTAAATCCGGGCATTCGTTTTACTCTGTATGTGGACAAATGTCAATTTGATAGGCCTTACATAACTGACTGAATGAGTTCGGACTGTGCTCCCCTAATACAAAAACATTTCTATGGTGACAAATCAAACAAGAGTTAAAATGAGATGGCTTGAAAATAAGGGCAACACATTTCATATCCAATTGGCAGGAATCTTATAAAAATATATAAAGAAACTCACAGATTAATAACTTCTGAAATGTGATGTTGAGTTGATGAGGACGTTTTCATACCCTGTCATATGTATATGATATATCCATGGAGGTAATTCCCAGGTAATGGACAAAAGCAGCATAGTCGCTCCCTGCTCCTGTGAGGTATCCCATCCTGTCAAAGTGAGACAAAAAAAGAGAGGAATCTTTTAGCATGATAGACCTGATATGTCTGTGGGGACACATACAGTATACTCAACTATGAACATTTTCACAATGCATATCATATCACAACACATAATAAACCACATACTGGAAGTTACAAGACTTTGATGGATGTGAAAAACAACAATGTGGGAGGTCTGATATGTTTTATATACAAACTGTTATGACCAAAAACTACAAAATAAACTATTAATTTACCCTAGTGTTTTCAAAAGTCAATCACAAGACTGTAATTTCTCTGAAAACCTATGGACTACTGATTATTTATTTTATTTTATTTTATTTATTATTCTTTCGGACAATTCCACACAATACACAATTTTCTCTTGCAAATATTCATACATCATACTTTGTGTTGTCCGAAGGGAGACGGAAGAAGCCAAAGGCTTATCAGGTCCCGCCCCCATTTTCATCAAATTCGGATTCAGATACACAGTTACTGTTACAGAAAATAAAAATAAAACAAAAAACAAATTTTTTTATTATATATATATATATATATATATATATATATATATATATATATATATATATATATATATATATATATATATATATATATATATATATATAGGGGAAGGTGGGGTGATTTGTGCAACTTTTTACTCAAAGTGATTTTAAAGTCAGGCCTTGACAGTTATGTCTCCAACTCAAATATGTACATATATTTCAGGATGTTGTGCATCCCTGGCAATAAAAACTTTGGATCTGGAATAAACTGTTTAAGAAATATAGCTTTCGGAAAAAAAGTTGTCTTGTCGCACAAATCACCCCACGTAGTGGGGTGATTTGTGCGTCATTGTGTCACAATGACAAAGTCACCATCATCATCTTTCTGGCCATCTGAACTCTCATCAGTGGTGTCGTTAAGTGGAATTGAGATGTCACCCTCTTCTGAGCTACTGTAGACAATCACTTTCTTTTGGTGACCAGCGTATACAGCCATGCCACTGGCACAACTCTCAGAAATGTACTTTGCACTAGTTGCTCCGTGCTTGTGGAACCAACTGCCACCTGACAAATGTGATTCCCCCTACATTTCTGCCTTTAAATCAAGGCTCAAAACCCATATGTACACCCTGGTGTTTCCTCCCCATTAACCTCTGCACTACTTACTTACCTCTGCACTACTATCTGTGTTTATGTGGATGTATGGGCTTTACGTCTTTTATTTTGGTTATTGTTATTTTACCTTCATTGTTTACCTACTGAATGCACTATGTACAGCACTTTGGACAGTGCAAACTGTCATAAATGTGCTTTTATAAATACATTTTACTTACTTACTTACTTATAACTCACCCAGGCCCTAGCGCACAAATCACCCCATCCCCAGAATTTTGGATAATAGGCATGATGCAGCAATTTAGGGTTGACATTGTGCTAACTATATAGACTCAAAGTATAGCATACCAAAGCACTAAAACATGTGTCAAATGTTTTCAAACGTGTCTATAATTGTTCAGACACAATAATCAAAAAACCTTGATCATGGAAATTTTACTTTGAAAGGCAAAACACAGTTTTTTGAGCTTAAATGTGCTTATATCTTATTCCTTGTGTCTCCCTTCTTTACAGGATGAGTCAAATGGATGGCTCTTCTTAAATATGTGGTCACATTTCCAATTTCTTCCACGGTTTTCTAGAAACAAGGGGTTTTGCAACTTCCAAAATGCACAAATCACCCCACCTTCCCCTATATACACATACCCATACATTTTTTTTTTTTTTTTTTTAAGAATCTGCAGTCCAATACACAGTCAATTTTAATGTAATTGCTTCAGCTTTTAAGATCAGTTCAGCACAGTTCAGTTTTTCTGTGACAATGCCAAGTGTATAAAGTGTGAAGTGGCCTTGTATTTGGCCTGTTCCATTTCTTAACTGGTAGTCAAAACACTTCTGCAAAGGTATTCAAAAACAAGTCTGACTGCTGGCCTGTATTATTCTTTACAATATTGATATGTAAGTGACATTGACATTGTGCTCAGGTTATTAGTCTGTAATTTTCAATAATTTTTGAAATATAATTTGCTTTGAAATTGCGCAAACTGCAACTCCCTGTGACAACTTCATCAAGTCCATTCCACAGCTTAATACCATTTACAGAAATCGAAAAGGATTTAAGTGTGGTCCGTATATTTTTCTCAGTGAATTTATCTTTTCTTCTTAAATCATGCAAAACTTCTCTGTCTTCAAACATTACTTGTAAACTGTTAGGAAGGCTTTTTTTTGAAGCCTTGTAAATAATTTGTACTGTGTGGTAATTTACCACATCACGTAATTTGAGAATTCTACCTTCAATAAAAAAGTTATTAGTGTGTAGTTATTAGATTAAGCTTTTTGGCCAAGATCACTACTTGGCAAATGTCCAATCAGTTCTACAAGCTTTCAACAGGAGATGAGGGATTCAGAAAATATCCATCATGCAATGCACTATTAAGGATAATTACAAAGGTGTAGTTTTAGTTTGTCACCTAGGAATGGTTCCATGTCCCGGGCTTGTCCTGTTGGAATATCGGATCCAGTTGTCGTACACAGATGTGGAGTCCTGCCCAGGTGCATCGACCTGGACAACAAACACACTTTCATGAGACAGAGTCCTGGTGTTGTGAGGACAGCTTTGTTCAAGTGGAGAAAAACACCTGAACTGATTTGTTTTTTTCAAAAGTGCTCACCTGTTTTGCGGCTTTGAAGACAACATTCTGTATTGATGGCATCCCCGAGGCTCTAAGTGTGGCATTAGCTAATTGGTGAAAGAAAAAGGATTCTTTAAATCACCATCAACTTATTCATTTGAAAGACTCAGCCTTCACCTGAGGTAAGTTAACAGTACCTTCACTGAGAAACATTTTAGAAATGACTTTTTATGCATTATTTCTTATTGTGTGTATACAGAGGGACCACATAAAGATGTTGCATCCAATTCTGGATGTCTGAAAAAGTCAGTCAAAAGTGGAGCTTCCTACCAAAGACAGCTATATCCACATTGATGTAAGCAATGGTGCGTTTGCTGAGCTTGGTGAAGTATTGCTGGAGGAAAGACAAGATAGAGGTATTTTTGCCAATTGATTAAGTATACAAGTTTCCCTAGAGAGAGACTATATAACCTGCTGAAAAATGCAGCTCAAGTGGAAGAGTAATCAACTCAGAATACCCATACATTTTTCAAAAAATATCTAACAATATATTCTGTTAAGCCACCATGTGCTAGAGTTCATACCGGACCAAGAACATTTGTATCCCTAAAACTTCATTACATTCCTTTTCAGATTTGTCTAAATTACATTTGAATGGTTTATAACAAACACTTTAGAATTTCATTTACAAATTGCTTAATTACATGTCTAATATGGCGGATTCATTGCCAATCACCTCTGTGTATTCTGCAGACCCAATAAGGCCGAACTCCTCTGCTCCCCAGCTTCCAAAGATAATGGACCTGCGAGGCCTCCATGTGCCTGCCGCAAAGAGGGATGGAGATTAACTCACTATCCAGTGTTATTAACAAAAAATAACTCATTCATTCATTCTCCTCACCCTGCTTAACCATCATGCCCAGCACCCTCGACAATTCCAGCATGACAGACGTTCCACTGCTCGGGTCGATGGCACCATGAACCCAACTGTCCCTGTGGTTCCCATAGATCACATACCTGTCTGTGGAAATATTTCACACACACACACACACACACACACACCCACAACACACACACACACACACACACACACACACACACACACACACACACACACACACACACACACACACACACACACACACACACACACACACACACACACACACACACAGAGCACAAACACAGTGATGACACAGAGTAATTACAAGCTGTGAATGGATGAAATGTAAAGGTTGATTCAGACATGGTCACCACCACCAGACTCACCTGGCTCCACACTCCCTCTGATAACTCCCATCACATTGGAGGAGTTCTTCACCTCTTCATGGTTGAATATGTCCAGTTTTACGTCACTGGAACAAAGGTTTGATTCAGATGTATGAAGCAACAAAAACCCAATGCAAGACTGAAAAAAATAATAATAAAGAAATCTCACTGGTCCTTCCTATAAATATCCCTTCAGAATGTTATAGCATCTATTTGAATGATTGCAAAACATATTGATGTAGCATTAAAATAATAAGTGATGAAACTTGACACTAACATTTAATCTTGTATAATAAATTGAAACTTGTGTCACTTGGAAGAGATTGATGCTAGTCATCTCTGTTGTAAACCCATTTATTCATTCATTTATTTTGGTAAAACAAGTCAATTGCTAAAATGAATTATTCCTTGGTCAAATGTCAATGTGACTAATGTCTAAATGTGTCTGGCAGGCGGCTACCTGTTGTTGAAAGCAGATGTGGGTTTGAACCCTGGGCCGCCAAAGTTGTAGCTACAGTTGAATGCTCCCTGCCATTCAGCTGGAGCTCCTTCTCCTCCTAGCTCACTGAAATGACCAAATGGAAAAACAGATTAGAATTGGAGTTCCCAACCTAGCATTTGGACTATATCTATTCCATAAGTAGTTAATGTCTCATCACAAACCAGATGAGTATGTAGGCATCCTCAAATCCGATTGGCTGAATTGGAATGGGAGGGATCCCTGTGATGTTCTTAGGTGGAATTCTGTAGGTTTCCTCTGCAAAATATATATTTTTTTAAATTGAACAATTACTAGAAAAGTTTATCATTACAATAGAATGACCTTGTTTTATCTTTATGTATGTTTGAAGCTGCAAGTAGCAAGTTGTAAACGCCCCCTCTCAGAGATAGCATTCGAGCCAAAGTGCACCAGAAGTTGAGTAAACACGCAGTAAAAAATAAATAAAACCACTGTTATATTTCACTGATTACCTTTGGCAGCCAGGTAAGGTGTGAGCAGGTCTCCATAGTCAGTGTTGAAGGAGCCTCTCTCCACACCAGAGGGCGGCATGTACCAGGAGTGAGGATACGTCTCGTTAGCGTCGGACATGAGACCATCATTGATGTCCAAAGGGTCTGTGTAGACGAGCACACCCAGGACCCCAAAGGGTGCTGCATTGATGGCCTTTATGAGACATACATGGCATTTGGTTAAAAAGCAAAGCGCTCACTGGCACATAGCAGTCAAAAAGTTTTATACCACTCCAAATTGTTTCTATTTAAATGTTCATAAAAGCTACATAACCCAACAAAAGAAGGAACATTTGTCACTAAGTCACTCACTTTGGCAGCTCTTCCTACTCCACCGTATCTGGTGATAGCAATGGTTCCTCTGAGGTCCACTGTATCATTCAACTTCTGGTAGTCACTTGTTTTCCCCTGGTTGGCGTACACCAGTTTCCCCTAAATCCGAGAAAATCAGAGAAATCCACGATTGACCAAGAGAAGAAAGATAAGTGACGGGGGAAGAGATTTTTTTATTTTTATGACACAAGATGTGAATCTTTATTTGGTTGTATTACTTATCACCTCTACTCTTCTTTTATCATAACCCTTCCAATGGCCTCCTCTTCCCCTGATGCTCACAGATGATAGTAAGATTGCAGATCAACCAGCTAGCCTTTACCACTCTAAACAGATGGGCTCTTTGTTGGTTTATGAGCTTAGTCTACATCAGGGGTGTCCAAACTACGGCCCGCGGCCCAACTGCGGCCCCTGGCCCGCTTTTTATTGGCCCACTGCCGATTTTAAAAATATAATGTAATATGGCCCCTTGAAAAAAAAATTTTTTTTTATTTTTTTTTGCATTTCTCAGTTAACCCACTAGTGCAGGGGTGTCAAACACTGATTGATTGGCCCGTGGCACATTTTAAAAATATAATGTAATATGGCGCTTTTAATTTTTAAATAATTTAAATGCGCTCATTATATTACAGAGGAATATGTCCCATAAAAGAAAATTAGCAATAAGCCCATGCCAGAGGACCCTGCATAATATTTTATTTTAAATTAATATTATTATGGAAAATCTATGTGTCCTTCTCCAATAGCTTCTAATTCATCTGACACAGTGTCTCCATTTTTTTCATACAAAATTCTTCAGATTTAGCCTCTTCATTTCCCTCTCAAAGTGCACCAGATTCATGCATTTTACTTTAAAAACTTTAAAAAATCTCCCGGGGGGGCAAACCCCCAGATCCCCCTAGGGGGGTCGGGACCTCGGCTGGATACTATTTTCACCCTGCTGGACATTGGACGCAAAGGCAGAAAACACTGAGTGTATCATTGGCATATAAACAAGAGGGTGTTTAATATGCAAGGAAAGTGTTGCCGTGAAGAAGGATTACAATTTACGAAGACACTATGAAACTAAACATCAGAGCAGCTACATGTCCTGATAAATGTGTTATTTTTGCAAAGTGGCCCGGCCCTTCGAAGATTTTTCTGTATGTGGCCCTCAGTGAAAAAAGTTTGGACACCTCTGGTCTATATCCTGATTTGTATTGTTATCAGTATTAGATAAGACATGAAATATATCTTAACCGTGATGATATTATGTCTGTTAGGAAACCACAGTGTTGTGGCACCAGTGATTCAGCAAGTCATATGACTCCCACCAAAAATTGTAAATGCTGAAAATGATTGTTTTCTTATGCTTTTTACTTTTTTCTTTTTAAGGTTTTCACGTTAAAAATATTATAGTCAGGAGACACCTTTAATACACACTTAACCCTGAAAGTACAAGTAAAAATAAATCATCTAGAATGAAATGAATAGTAAAATAATGTCCCTAACCTGTCCTCTTACAGAAGAAATAAGAAGTTAAGCAAGGGGCCTTGAAGGATGTTATGACCGGTAAGCACGTGCTGTGTGAGATGGGGATGTGACAGTCATATGATATAGATTTTTATGATTTTATTGAGTAACGTAATCATGAGATTATGTTTTGTATTCTGTTAGATTTTCTAAAACAGGAAATCCATCAACACAGACTATGTTAATGCTTTATTTGTCTTTATAGACATTTGTGAAAACATAAATACTACCAGCATTGTTTTTCTTCTTCTCCAGAATTCAAAGGACAGTACATACTTGAGAAGGGAAACTATTTTCTTTTACTGAGGGATCTGCACTCTACATGAACTATTCCGACAAAATATTTGGATTGAAGGAATTGTACCTGGTAAATGTAGGGATAACAAGCCACCAAATGTAACAACAGTGCTTCTACCGACCACTGTCGTGGTGTGTGTCGGGTAGCTTTGAACAGAAATGAAATAAAATATGTAGCTTTTTTACCTTTGGGTGTCCAGCAGGGGAGTAGGCAGCGTATGGCTGAACCACCTCAGGGTCATCTTGGTCTGCAGAATAACTCTTCTCCTTCTCTCTGGCAGTGTGCAGCACAGCATCTGACAGGCTCACTGAAATTAACAACTCATGTTGATTGACTAGTCTGCTAGAACTTAGGACATTAAAGTGATTGTAATTGTGTCACTTCGATTTAGACTTGTCAAATTTCAGTATTTAAAAAAAAATCCAACTCATTCAACAACCAGCTGACTGACCTACAGTGACCTTGTTGGGGTTCTTGGAGTCAGGGAAGGATAGATAGACCATGTACTCCTCTCTCCAGGCCTGATCCAAACCGCTATCAGGATCCTGCCATCTCTTTAACATCAGCTGCACCGTCTGCTCGTCTCCAACTGTGGTGGCCATGTGGGGCACTTTGGTCAACTCCCTGCATGTGGAGCGGAGCATAACAAAAAGTCGATTTAATATTGTGTTGGATATTGAACAGTCTAATACCTAAAAGGGCTAGGAGGAATTTTAAAGTGGTTCCTTACACCAGTTGGAGCGTCCATGTACTTTTAAGAAACTCCAGAAATAGTTTAGTTTGAGTTAAGTTTAGTTTAGTTCATTTAGGTAATATACCAACTTTGAGACAATACACTAAGTGAAGCCTTAAATAAACAATAAATAAACATTAAATTCATGCTTCTGGCATTGAAAACAAAAGATAAACAAGAACAACAAGAATATGTAACACTGTATATCTGGAGAAGAATCCCATGGTGCTTCATAAGTACCATTGGACCTCCTAAAAATATGTATGAGCCTACAGTTCTTTCTTTCTTTTTTTGCCTGACACACTTAAATTTGAAAGCCAAACAAACAAACAAAAATATAACCCAAGAATTTCCTAGTTTTGCCTTCCTTTTTTAGCATTCGGCTTAATACAATCATGAATAGCACAACTGTTTGGCCAACACAATTTCAACTTACTGGAGGTTCTCCTGTATCTGGATGTTGTTCACCTCAGACAGGAACTTCTCAATGAAGCCCTCGTCCACATCTTTGGCCACGTCCATCACCCAGGAGGGAGCTGCACTGCTGCCCTGGCTGATACCATAGTGGCCGATAAGGATACCTGCAGTCAGTACGGCAGCACCACACAGAATCCCAATCAACACCTGCTTTATCATTCTCCCTTGAGTATCAATCCGGGCTTAATGCTAAAAAGAAAAGCCCTTGCATCTGCTTCCAAATGATCACTGCAACACTGGTGCATCCGCTACAGTGACCTCCCATAGGAAAGAGACACATGCTCATTGTAAAGTTTACTCATTAATGTTTGCAGATGGGATGGACTTTATCCCTTTTGTCCTTTTATGTGTGTGAGGACGAAAGGTAAATCAATTTATTTTCAATGTTTGCACTCACACTGTGCATCTGGGATAATATTTGGATTGACTGGGATATTCAGTATTTATTTTGTTTGAAACATTATATCATCACCAGTCTCTAAAGTGAGATTACGATTAAGAAACTGATTTCTGAAGGGAAGGTTCTAGACACAAAAGTGACTCTCTATAAAATGGTTACCTACGAGATGAAAGACTTGACATGTTTTACCAAAGATGATTGAATGAGATTTAACTGGATTCATAGCTTACAGGCCTCATATAATACTATGGACAACTGAATGAGTGTAACATATTTTCATTTACACATAATGTAGCCTATAACTGCCTGGTGAGACAATACATTTGCTATGGATATAGGCTACAGGTAGTATGACTTAAATAGGACAGCTGGGTTTAAGAGAAACACTTTTGTTTTTAATTTTGCAACAAATCATGGAATTAAAAATAAATAAATACAATTATTATTAATAATAACAATTATAATTAATTGGCTGCTTAATTCATTTAATTTCAGTTAGTTCCGTTAAATATATTTGTATCTGAGAAGGACATAAATCCGGAGAATCATCAGAAAGAAAATTGAAGGCTAAATGCATTCAAAAGAAAAAGAAGATTGTCTGCTATTAATAATAACTAGCACACTAGCACACTCTAGTGGTGAAATATATAATTGCAGAACATGACAGCACGGAACTTCCTGTTCACAGTTTCCTCCTGTTTCCTACTTTAATTCATGTGTCACACTTGCTTTGGTTCCGTTTAGTAGCAATGAGAGTTGTACAGTGATATGATGTTAAAAAAAATGCATATTTAATGTTAATTGAAAATACGTTGTTGTGCGGAGGAAATGTCTTTATATTTTCTGGACTGTCTGTGTGAGAGCGAGACATGAAAACACGTCCTGAAAAGAAAAAATGCGTTTTATGTCGAATTGACCGTCATGTCCATACAACTGTAGAATCATATGATGCTAATAAGCCTACCTCAATTAACCTACTATTTCAGAAGTGGGGGTTTTCCTCTGGTTTCTCCCAGCATGCAATTCCTTCTGCGTCTGTTTCACTTTCGCTCTTGAATTATTTTTTAGCTGTAACTGCGTGAAGAAGACGACTCGGTAAGTTGAACACCTTTTCCATAAAGTTGACTTATGTAAGAAATGTAAGATAATAGACGATATAAAATAACTCGGTTTTGCTGGAGTAAATTTGTTTTTACATATTGGGATTCGTCACAATAAATCAATGGGAATGTGTGTAAAATCGAAAGTGTTGCACTTCCAGCTCAACTGTCAAATTTGCCTGTTATTGTCATTGTCATTTGTACTGTGTTTGCATAGAAATAGCATATTTAGATTCAATGAGCAGCTATTCACCGAGTTTTCAGAACATTGAGATAGATATTACGAAGGTGACACATTCACCAGGGTCACAGGATCAGGGAAATACGTTTCAATGTTTAAATACATTTTAAAAAGTGCCCAGTAAAGATATAGTAGGGGAAGGTGGGGTGATTTGTGCATTTTGGAAGTTGCAAAACCCCTTGTTTCTAGAAAACCGTGGAAGAAATTGGAAATGTGACCACATATTTAAGAAGAGCCATCCATTTGACTCATCCTGTAAAGAAGGGAGACACAAGGAATAAGATATAAGCACATTTAAGCTCAAAAAACTGTGTTTTGCCTTTCAAAGTAAAATTTCCATGATCAAGGTTTTTTGATTATTGTGTCTGAACAATTATAGACACGTTTGAAAACATTTGACACATGTTTTAGTGCTTTGGTATGCTACACTTTGAGTCTATATAGTTAGCACAATGTCAACCCTAAATTGCTGCATCATGCCTATTATCCAAAATTCTGGGGATGGGGTGATTTGTGCGCAAGGGCCTGGGTGAGTTATAAGTAAGTAAGTAAGTAAAATGTATTTATAAAAGCACATTTATGACAGTTTGCACTGTCCAAAGTGCTGTACATAGTGCATTCAGTAGGTAAACAATGAAGGTAAAATAACAATAACCAAAATAAAAGACGTAAAGCCCATACATCCACATAAACACAGATAGTAGTGCAGAGGTAATTAAGTAGTGCAGAGGTTAATGGGGAGGAAACACCAGGGTGTACATATGGGTTTTGAGCCTTGATTTAAAGGCAGAAATGTAGGGGGAATCACATTTGTCAGGTGGCAGTTGGTTCCACAAGCACGGAGCAACTAGTGCAAAGTACATTTCTGAGAGTTGTGCCAGTGGCATGGCTGTATACGCTGGTCACCAAAAGAAAGTGATAGTCTACAGTAGCTCAGGAGAGAGTGACATCTCAATTCCACTTAACGACACCACTGATGAGAGTTCAGATGGCCAGAAAGATGATGATGGTGACTTTGTCATTGTGACACAATGACGCACAAATCACCCCACTACGTGGGGTGATTTGTGCGACAAGACAACTTTTTTTCCGAAAGCTATATTTCTTAAACAGTTTATTCCAGATCCAAAGTTTTTATTGCCAGGGATGCACAACATCCTGAAATATATGTACATATTTGAGTTGGAGACATAACTGTCAAGGCCTCACTTTAAAATCACTTTGAGTAAAAAGTTGCACAAATCACCCCACCTTCCCCTATATCAGATTATAGTCATGCATTCATAGCCTTTAATTTTTGTTTTCCAGGTGAGAGGATTTCCTGCTTTCACTTGTCACCATGGTAGCTGTTCCTCTCCTCCCATTGCTGCTGCTGCTGTTCCATCTTGTTCCTCCCTCTTCAGGAGCACAGCTGCCAAACCAAGAAGGCCAAGCCAAAGAAGTTCCCATAGCCACCAACGGACAGCCATTTCCCTGGGACCGCATGAGGCTTCCTCAAAGTGTCTACCCTGTCCACTATGACCTCACCATCCACCCTAACCTGACCACACTGGACTTCACCGGGGTCGCTCGCATCCAGCTGGACGTGCGTGAAGACACCAGCGTATTGGTCCTCCACGCCAAGCAGATGCAGATCTCCAAGGCTCTGCTCCTGGCCCCAGAAGGAGTGAGGCCTCTCCTCGCGTTGGACTATCCCCCTTTCCATCAGCTGGCCCTGCTGTCAGACACAGTGCTCACCAAAGGCAGGAGGTATGAAGTTGTGCTGGAGTTCGCTGCCAACTTGTCCGACAGCTACCACGGCTTCTACAAGAGCAGCTACCGCACCAGCACTGGGGAAGTCCGGTAAGAGCAATGATAGGAATTATGTTATGTTTCCTTTAAAGGTGCACTATGTAACTTTGTGTTTGTGTCAGAGAAGTGAACATTTTTCTACTAAATAACTAAATAAACAAACTTTCCTCACAGGAAAATTGGATCCCTGGAACTTTGTCTGAAGTTAGCTACCTAAACTACCTTAAAAGTTTCCGACAGGGCCCACAGTTTTGTTAACAAATATATTCTAGTCTTATGTTTGGTTCCAGGTTTTTTGTAAACTAACTGCAATCTGCAAATGTAAACAAACCCCTCTCCTCTGAAACTGCATAATGCACCTTTAAATGTCAACGAATCAGTCCCAGATTCATTTGAGATGTAACTGTTAACACAAAAATTCAAGGCCATACGCGTTATGATTAAGTGCTTTTCTAAGCGCTTCTTATTTGATATTATAGGTTACTATTTTTGTGATAAAGCGTTTTTTCCAATCAAATAACTTTTATTTCACTATTATTTATTTACATTATCAGAGTTATGGCATCCACCCAGTTTGAGGCCACCTTTGCCCGTGGAGCCTTCCCCTGCTTTGATGAACCCGCTTTTAAAGCCAACTTCACCATACGGATGATACGAGAGCCACGCCACATAGCCATATCCAACATGCCCAAGGTACACATGAATGCAGCAATATCAATTTACTTTGCTTTAAGTGCAAGTGAAGAATCATTACAAAGAAGAACTGGTTGATAAACTCAATTTCTGCCTTCATCTTTGGCTTTGGATTTAAATAATGAAATACACCACGCAGTAAAGAAAGATTCAAATCTTTTCAAAATGTATTAATTCACTGTATTCCTATCTGTAATTGACCTTTTCCATTATTTAATTTATAGAACTTTACACCTGTCCTCCCCAGGTCAAAACAGTGGAGTTGCCAGGCGGTTTGCTTGAGGATCACTTTGACACCACTGTGAAAATGAGCACTTACCTCGTGGCCTACATCGTGTCCGACTTCCTGTCTGTGAGCAGGAGCACCCAGCACGGTGTCAAGGTGAGCAGGACAACAGAAGCTGGCCAGGCCTTCATGTCGCTCTCTGTCACCCAGATCGGCTTTGGCAGAAATATTTGTTGCTTTGCTTTAATTTTATTTATTTATTTATTTAGTCTTTTTGGAGAGACATCTTCGGTCTTTATTGCTGTTCTTACTTTGTTTTCCTATCAGATTTCCATCTACGCTGTACCTGAGAAGATCAATCAGACTGCCTATGCGCTTGATGCTGCTGTCAAGCTGCTGGACTTCTATGATGACTATTTTGATATTCCCTACCCGCTTCCCAAACAGGGTGAGTGGAAGAACGTGTTAATATTGTGTTGCTGTATTGATTAAGCAAAATTCGGTACGCTAGTCGTTTATACTTTAGGCACTCTAGAGCACAAGAGATTTAGCCGGAATAAAACAGTAACCGTAATGTAAAATATTATGCATTGATACTTAAAGAATTACATTCATAGAAGGCCGTGAGCCAGCATCTGTTCTCACGACGTCCCCACAAATGCAACCGTTACACACACCAGACAAAAATAGTTGAGCCGGCTTCACAAAGCAACTCCAATAAACAACACTAGTCAGAGTTTGATGTTGTAATGTGCATATTTTTAGCTGTACTCTCTGCTTAATATAAATAAATTACACATGCCAGACATGTCATGTTACATGGCAAAATCGGATTATAGAAAAATGACCATCCCTTTCAAATGTGTTTTTGTGCATACAAATAATTAAAATCTACAAAGAAATGTGGTTGGAAGACGCAAATGGACCTAATTTAGTTTTTTTATATGCACGATGTTATTCTCTGCAGACCTAGCTGCTATCCCCGACTTCCAGTCCGGAGCGATGGAGAACTGGGGGCTGACCACCTACAGGGAGACGGGCCTCCTCTTTGATCCTGAAAAGTCCTCAGCTTCAGACAAACTGGGAATCACCAAGGTCATCGCACATGAGCTGGCACACCAGGTAGCAAGGGCCTTTGGGGCGGGAACCTATTGTCTCTGTACACGGCTAAAATGGATTAACCTTTACGGGTCGATGATTTGAAGTTTGAAGCTGCTTGCTCATGCCAGAAGCTGAGTCTAAATGTCACCATTGCATTGTTACAGATCTGTCACATTCAAAGTCTTTTATGTACTGTAGTTAAACAGGACCTAAACTGCGTTGTTAAGAAGACAGCTATTCTTACATTGTTCTCCCACCATTCCAGTGGTTTGGAAACCTGGTGACGATGGAGTGGTGGAATGACCTGTGGCTCAATGAGGGATTCGCCAAGTTCATGGAGTTTATCTCTCTGGACATCACCTACCCAGAGCTGCATGTGGTGAGAGCTAAACACAGTTAACCGGACAGAGCGTAAAAATCAGCCAAAAGCTTACAGTGCAGTGCATCTTTTTTATGTTAACACCATCCCTCTATTTTTGTAAGTCAAAGTTAACTTACTTACTTGCATAAAAATAAATACTTTAGTGAGATAGTGTGGTATAGGAGTATAGTGCTTTTACATTAGCTGTTTAACACTTTAGTATTTGTGGATTATTTTGACATTGGCAAATGGCTGTGTTGGTTGCTAACACACTTCCTGTCTCCCAGGATGACTTCTTCTTGGGGAAATGCTTTGAGGCCATGGAGGTAGACAGCCTCAGCTCCTCCCACCCAGTCTCCACCCACGTAGAAAACCCAACGCAGATCCAGGAGATGTTCGACGACGTGTCCTATGACAAGGTCAGTCACGGCCCTGTTTGGGTATCGGACCGGTGCAAACAATTATAGTAATTTCCATATATACATTTTTTTTAGGGAGCATGTATTCTGAATATGCTGCGGGACTTCCTGACTCCCGAGGCCTTTGAGATTGGCATCATCCGATACCTCAAAGCGCTACAGCTACCAAAACACTGTCAACAGCCACCTGTGGGAGAGTCTAACTGATGTGAGTGACATACTGAATTTGCCATAGTTTGTTCACCTGTCGATGTAGTATAAGTGGAACTGTTTTAGATACATCAATTATGAACCTGGTCTGTTAGATTATATGTGTAATGTGTCTTAACAGTTAAATGGCTCTGTGATAAAGTTGTGTGCGTCTTTCCACCAGATATGCAACTCGGATGATCTGGACGAGGGTCGAATGAAACACAAAGAATTCTGCTCAAAGCGAGAGGTGCAGTCAGGAGCCACTGTAAGTTTTCATACATTATAGCAACAATGGGTTCAACAATGCACTCTGATTGAGCGGACATACTCATATGCTTTCTATAAGGCACTTTGCACATTTTCAAAATTTCCAAAATTATTCACATACTATCATTTCCATATTCCTTAAAAAACATAAACCTGTGTCACTGTTTATGTTGTTAAATGATTTATTGTGCATTTAAATGTGTGCTGTGTTTGTGTGTGGACATATGCAGAAATGGTACTCCGGGGATGAGCTGGACGTCAAGGCCATCATGGACACCTGGACGCTTCAGGAGGGCTTCCCACTGGTGACTGTGGAGGTCAGAGGGCGCGAGGTCAGGCTCAGTCAGGAACGCTACCTGAAGACAGACGACCATTCCCTCACTGAAGGGTATAACTATCACATTAAGAGTGCTGTGGCGAATAGCACCAGTATGAGTCGTTGCAGAAGTCTCCTAATGCATTTTTCAAGTATTTTTTAAAGCCGCGGTGTCATTCTTTTTACTACCACCAGGTTGCGACAAAGTAAGGACTTTTTTGGGGACTGCATACGCTGTTAGTGCTAAAATGCAAAAATGCATACATTTATAGGCAAACTGCTACATAATTAATTGCAAAATCGTTATAGTGTATCAGAAATTGAAGCATGCTGTGAAAAGTGGGCAAAAAAAGATTTTCAGGAAATGTAAGACAAAATTAATTAAAATACTCTACATTTGTTTGTGTAACATCTTAAATCGTTTCTTAATTTATTTAAAATTTAAAATATATTTTTCAATTATCACTGTGTTTATAGATTCCTGTGGCAGATTCCACTCACCTACATGACCAGCGCCTCCAGCACCGTCCACCGCTTCCTGCTTAAGACAAAAAGAGGTGAGCGTGTTGCTCAATGTTACGAGGCAGATTTTTAAATTGCGATATTCATTCATCCTTTGTCCGCATTGTAGTACATAATATTTTAATCTCTACAAGTCCTCTTGTATGTACTCCTCCTCTTTGCAGACGTGCTGTACCTGCCTGAGGATGTGGCCTGGGTGAAGTTCAACGTGGACATGAGCGGTTACTACATGGTGCACTATGCAGACGAGGGCTGGAACTCCATTATCAGAGTGCTGCAACACAACCACACGGCTCTGAGCAGCAACGACCGCGCCAGCCTCATCCACAACGTCTTCCAGTTGGTCAGGTCTGTTCAAAGATAAGATAACAGAAGTTAAAACTCACAACATAATTAGTGTTGGTGAAGGAAGCTGATTGGCTCTTGGTTAAATTGCAATCATGCGGATGTTCTGTAGAAAAAACATTTAGCCAAAATTCCAAATTTGTACTAAACAGGGGAGTTTTCCCCTTGTGGATGGCGTTTGCATTGCTGCCATTTTCCCTTTGGTCTTTTAATAACCCCTAATTAAAATAAACCAAAAATAAATTATTCCTAAAAGGGTAGAAACTGTAGCACAGTGTTGATTTGAGGTGTGTTGTGTGTGTTGCAGTGTAGGGAAGGTGAGGCTGGACACGGCTCTGGAGCTGTCCCTGTACCTGTCCAAAGAGACTGAGATCATGGCTGTGACTCAGGGCTTTGGAGAGCTGGTCCCTCTCTACAAACTGATGGAGAAGAGAGACATGGCCGCTCTGGAGAACCAGATGAAGGTAAGTGAAGGAGGCAGCCTTCGGGGCATGCCACAAAAAATACAAAAAAAAACATAATATAATATAAAATGTTACTAAAAAGAAAAATAGCAAATTAAAAGTATTTTTTTCAACAACAACCAAAACTACTAATGGACAACTATCAGACAAAATGAGTGTATTGGGATATAGAAACTTTACTTCATAATTTACTAATATAGCTAACTAATTGTCCAAGTTGAAACTGCTACATGTTCAGTATGTATAACTGTCAACCCCTTTTCAGCGCTGATTTAGACACTCACTGCATGTGTTTCTTATAGGACTACATTGTGGATTTGTTCCGGGGGCTGATTGATCGGCAGCAGTGGACTGACTCTGGATCAGTGTCTGAGCGAATGCTGAGGAGCTACCTGCTGCTATTTGGCTGCGTCAGGAACTACGCTCCCTGTGTGACCAAGGCCACCCAGATCTTTAACCAGTGGAGGGACTCTGATGGCAAAATGAGGTCAGGGGTCATTGTCCTAAGAAAAGCACGCTAAAAATCAGAGTCAGAGAAGTGAATATTTTCGAACATATATTCTCATAACTGAATAAACAAACTTTCCTCACAGGAAAATTTGATCCCTGGAACACTGTTTGCAGTTAGGAAGCTAACTTTAAAAGTTACTGTTCCACTGTTGTTGTTTACAGCAGCACGGTCCACAGTTTTGATTATGAACATATTCTAGTCTTACCGTTGGTTCTAGGGGCCACAAAATAATGTAGTTTTGATGTACGATGACAGAATTATTTGATACAAAAAAATAACATTCAGAGTAGGTTTGTTTAGTAAACAAAGAAATCCCGTCCCCTGATACTGCATAGTGCACCTTTAAGCCCTTGTGTGTTGAGATGAAAAGTTTTCAGACAGTGTTTATTGACCTGAAAGCCTTATCTGTTTTTTAGCCTCCCTGTTGACATCACCATGGGTGTGTTTATGATTGGCGCTCGAACACCAGAGGGGTGGGACTTCCTGTTTGAGAAGTACCGCCATTCCATGCAAATGTCTGTCAAGAGCCGCATGAAGACTGCCATGGCCTTCAGCCCACTGCAGGACAAGCTCAAGTGGTGGGTTCATTTGATTTCCTTTTCTCTCTCTATACTATCACCCTTTAATTATCCTCCCATACTCTTTTGCTCTGCCCTTCCTTACCTTTCCTTATTTCTTTGTTTAGGATGATGGAGCAGAGCCTCCACGGTGAGGTGATGAAGACTCAGGACCTCCCAGACGTGATAGTCGCCGTCAGCAAAAACCCCCATGGCTATGAAATGGCCTGGGACTTCTTCCGAGCCCACTGGAACACCCTTATCAAGAAGTCAGTAAGCACATCATATCTTCATATACACATCAATTTCATCAGCGAAGTTGACACATAACCTGATATAAAAAAATGAATTAATATCAGCTCATATATGTAGAGTTAAAATGTGTGTTGTTAGCAGAGTTGTGTATTCCCAACTTTGAATGGCTTTTTTCTTCATTGCCACAGATTTGACTTGGGCTCCAGCACGGTGTCATACCTGGTGACTGGGGTGACCAGCCAATATTCTACAAGAGAGATGTTACATGAGGTAAGCTAAGCCTGGCTGTGTGTCTATTCACTTTTGGACTTCCATTACTTACTGTATGTCTGTGTGTAGAAAGTGTGTAGATGCCCAAAGAACTGGGCCAGAATTTAATTTTAAATTAATCTTCTTTATACTGTATATGTTAAAGAAAATATATATAAATCTACTCTTGGGCGTATGTCCACCATATTTTCTTGGGCTCCCATCTTCTTTTAATTGTTCTTCTTCTGCAAAATAAATAGTTAACAGTTTGTAGTTAATATTTTTATCAACATGTCAACAACAGAAGGGCATCCTAAGTAGCTGAATACAGTATGTTCATCTGCATTTGTTACTTAGGAATTGTACAAACACGAATTATGTTTACAGTCCGACTACACAAAATTGACTCTGATGTTTTAAGCATGTTCATTAGATGAATGCAGATTAGTAGAAGTCTTGAAAAACGTGCTAGTAAGTCTACCTACCATGTGTTCTGTAGGTGAGAGACTTCTTTGGCTCCCTGACTGAGGAGACAGGCTCAGAGATGAGGTGTATCCGTCAGGCCTACGAGACCATCGAGGACAACATCCGCTGGACAGACACCAACCTCCCTCTGCTACAGGCCTGGCTGGACAAACGCAGCCGCAGAGCCGCACATGAGGATTTATAGGTCTAGGGGACAAAAAAGTCTATTCTGGACAATTAATGTATGTGGTGAAACAGCAGAAACTACAAGAGGTGTGGACGTGTGAGTCAAAAGTTTCTCATCGAGTCAACCTTGGATGACATTATACTTGATGACAAATCAAATAGAGGTTCAATTCAACTTTTTAACACCAAGTTACTCTTGACTTTCCCCCAAAAATAAAAATAAATAAGAAATGTAATTTATGGAAACAAATTAACAATATCCTTTGGATCCTGTGTCATCAGTTCATATTATTAAATATTTACCCCAAACCTGACTGACCTGACTTGGGACTTGAGGGTCAGAACTCAGGACTTGCTTGTGTCTTGCAAAACAATGCTTTTGTGCCACCTCTGTCAAATACGCCCTAACATCTGTTTAATGGGGTAGTTTCTCAGGTTCAAAGAGATCTATATGTTATCGTAGATTTCCTTAAATAAACCCTATATGGTCGATGTTTGAGCAGTTGACACAACTGTGAAAAGAGGTTTCCTTCTCAGTGTCGTGTTTAAAATAAGTTTCTCTAAAAGTTTTTTCCTGGAAGTGTAGTTTTCCTATTAAAGCGCTTTGCACTAGTCACGGAAGGCAGGCATTTGTTTTTAAAACTGCTTGTGTGTGTGTTTGTGTATGTTGGATAGTGTGCAGGTATGCTTTTTGTGGAGAAAGTGTGTGTGTGTGTGTGTGTGTGTGATGGTTTAACCCGAGATTTTTAGATTTGAGATCAGTGTTTGCTGTTTGAAGTCTCTGTTTTTAATGTAAAAATGTGTATTAATGCTGCATTATCACTGTAGAAAACAAACTATGTAAATATGGTACAGAATGGAACTGCACATCAGATTTTGAATATTAAGGCACCAGACCAAACAATAAAATACAAAAATAATTAAAATAATAAACCAGCAAGAATGCTTGCAGCCTAACCCACCTTAAACAAAAATGCTGCAAAAATATTGTAATGTCTTCAACAGCTACTTCTGAATGAATTCAGGGTTTGTTGAACCATAATTGACTCCATTATGTTTTAAAAACTAAAGATCACACTGCTGTAAGATCAGATCACAATGTCCAATATCTGATACATGAATATGAATTCTGACATCGCTGTTTGTTTGTTTTGTGGAAGCATTTTTAACTTGATTAAAATAAATCAAAGTGATGTGTTTAAAATAATACTTTGTTTGCCCTTATTATTATGCTACTGCAAAAACCTTCCTCTATTAGACAGGGTTCATAGCAATTCTGTTATTTTGTAAGGAGGGTACGTGTAAATTAAATATTGGACGAATAAAGTTAATTTGACTAAATGTTCTATTTCTATTATCGTATAGTAGTATTCTATTATTTTTATTATAGTAGTATTAATAAGCCTGACATTTTATACCCTGTTATATGGATGTCATCTTTGTACCTTCACACTTTTCCGATCAGCAGGTCAAATACTTAAAATAGATAGATTTCCATTTCCAGGTTTATGAGGTAATGTTGCAATCATCCAGTATACCTTTTACACACAAAGATATACAGTACCACTGTAGGAAACCAAACTGGAGCAGGTTAATGAACCACTTAAGGAGTATTTGTATTTGAAGGGAAACTCCCAGTAAGTCCCTCATGTCTCAAATGTAAGGCTTTGTTCTATTTTCTTTTCATTTGGATCACTTCGCTTCTTAAAGGGGAGTGCCATTCAGCTGGTTGCCTGATATGTGCCAATGCCCTGGTGGACATGTGTCATGTTGGTGACAACACAATCTGGCTGTGTCATAGTGATGTCATGAGTTTTTTTATTTATCTGAGCTTGGGTTCAAAGTCTACACATTTGTAAAAGCTTGACCTGGGTTCTGAGTGGTAAATGTATGATGCAGAGGCTGTGGAGCTTGGCCCGAACTGGAATACTAAATCTAAGGATATATGAATTCTGACAATTAATTATATTTAATGTTTGGGTCTGTGTTAGTCTTCCAACTAAAGTGCAACATTAAACTGTTTTTGTCTTTTTGAAGTTTTGACATAAGAGGCAAGGCAAGGCAAGGCAAGGCAAGTTTGTTTATATAGCACAATTCAGACACAAGGCCACTCAAAGTGCTTTACAGGGGCAAGATTAGAATACAGAAAACACATTATAAAACATTTAAAAGCGAATAAAAGAAGCAAATAAAAAAAAATTAAAACTTGATTTAAAACTCGATTTAAAAACATTTAAAAGCAAATAAAATGAAAATTGCAGGTTAAAATGGAAACAAAAAAGTCTTCAGACTCGATTTAAAAGAACTGAGAGTTGCAACAGACCTCAAGTTCTCTGGAAGAGGTGTAAATAAAAGTGTTTGTTCAATCTTAATATACTTTTAAATCATTTCTGGAAAACCACCTAGATAGGGTTTTAAAGTTTTTTATGTTTTTGTGAAGATTTTTGTCACTCGGAGAACAACGATGAAATAAAAGAAAAAATATTTAGTTGAAAATTCAAATAGTTCAAGAGTGTCAAGTCTCAAACTAGCATCTGTGTCAGATATAAGATAGAAAAACAGTGCCTAACCTTTTGCTTTGACTCTGGGGCAACTGTATCAACTTTGAATAGGGGGCATTTTTCCATCTATAACAAATTCTATTTCTCTCTTTCTTTTTATTTTTTATGGCTAATCTATTCTCCATAAGTTCATTTTACTGGTCTTCCTCTAGCCAGTTTATTTTTTTCTCAGCTAAGGTCTTGTGGAAAGGAAGGTAGCTGTTACTTTAAATCTTCTAATGTGGTCATAAAATGTTCCAAAGGACCTTAAACACACACTGATAAAACACACCATCCAAATGATGAAACACACACATGTAGGTCATATACTGTATGTGAGCATATATTCTTATACATTTCACCTGTGAATGCTGATGTGTTAACACACTACTGATACAACAAAGACTACTTTACTTTCTGAAGGTGTTTCAGGGGCTGATGTACATGCTGGGCATTACACTCACTGAACGGACACACACACACACACACACACACACACACACACACACACACACACACACACGCCCCCTCGCCAATAAATCCACAATAGAAACTGCACTCTGCTCTGTTGAGTTTTCCCTCCCAGTCTTATACCTGAGGAGAGCTGTCTCTGGACTGAAGGTAAGAACCTGAACATGTTCTTTGTGCTTCTGCTTACTGTTTGTGAAACGCTCAATAACTTAAACATTAATCAAATGTAATATCAATATCAAGTTATTTAAATGGAATGTATTAGGAGGTGTGTATTTGTTATTTGCAACGTTGGGCCCTGTCCCAACGTGATCACTGATCATGCGTTATGAATTCTGACCTCACTGGTCTTCTGTTTCCCTGATTTTGTGAAACAATCTTTTCAACATATAACAAGTGGTAATGTTAGACTGAATTCAAATATGTACAGACCAGAGTGTTTGTCTCCCTTATGTGAACAAATTCAACGTCATGTTAAGGACTTTTTCCACATTAAGTGAAAAAAATGTCAGGCAGACAGTTCAGTGGATTTCAGCTGCAGATTGTCTCCTTCTTTGTGTAGCTGCTGTTAGCAAATATTGATATAACTTTTGTCAGAACATGCGATAAACTTTGGTCACAGGGTCATACTGTTTCCAACTCACTACTAGACAGAAGAAACAAAGCCAAAGTTTAACAGCAGCAGGTACAACTTGTACAACTTAGATTTGACATACATTTATGAAAGGACACATGAGTGAATCTGGAACACGTTTGATTCACCCAAAGCTGTTCAACCCCTCTTTATGATACAAGCAGTGATTTCCTTGTGATTCGAGAGTACTGTATTATGACTGGACTTTATACTACTGATTGCAGAACTGATTGGTATATCGTTGATATCCTGTAAAAACATTTCAGCTTTAACATCAGCTTTTCATGAACCAAGAATAGCCATCTTGTCATTTTGGTGACAGGGCATTACGCAAGTATTAATTAAGGGTTTTGAATTGTCTTGTTTTACTTAACCGCTATGTCTCCAACCACACGTTAAGCTCAATATCCCAGCTGGTCACATGATAAGTTTCTGAATAGAGCAACATAATCTTTGTGTTAGAGGCTACTGCAGGACAAACTATGTTCCTGTACAAGGCGTGCTTCTGTAAGTCTATTATCTTGACGCCTAAGACAGGCAATAACATATCATTGGATCATGGTGTCTTCATGGAAACATTTATGGGTCTTGGGTTCAAAGTGTATTTTCCTGATTATCTGGGAAGAGAAAATAAAATGAGTGTATCCCAGAATATTCCTACAAGGCAAGTCTATAAGCAAAAGGGGCCTTTTTGGATAAAAAAGGTAATGATGTGAAAATCAATATGCAATGCAATTGTGCCTGTTTCTCCCTTAGGTTGGTGTTGTGTTTCTGACAACATTTTCATTTTGGTCCACCAAGAGTATATCCACACATCGCTGAGAATGTTAGACTCCCTTCCCATTCTAGAGTAAGACATGTTTCTTTTCATTGGGAATTTTCTGTGTTAAATATTGAATTTATTGGCTTTACTTCTTCATTGGGATGGCTTAAAACACCTAACAGCTGTGTGTAGGCCTGTACATAATAATTGAAAAATCAAATGTTTTCCCCTTTTGATCCAACATTATTAAAACCATGTAATTACGTGTTGAATTTATACAAAATAACAACATTATTGATGTTTTTTTAAAATCTTATATTGTTGATGCATTACAATAACAAAGACATACACATGTAAGATTATTTATCTTCATGTCATGGTATATCCGACCTACACAGATGAAAACTTTCCTTTTGGCTATTTCTGGCATTTTTAACCCATGATCATGTCTTTTATTCATTTGCACTGTTCCCTTCTTAGATAAACTGAATTGAATAAGGATGTCACTTGTGTTTGGGATCAGTTAGACCATACATACAGCATTTGAACTGATACATTTGCACCTGTGTTGGTTGTATTGTAGTTAAATGACTGCCTCTTCTCTCACATTCTCTTTCCCACATTCTCTCTCTCCCCCTCTCTCCCCCCCCTCTCTCTCTCTCTCTCTCTCTCTCTCTCTCTCCCAGGGTCTGCATGGGGATCCTAGGCTTCGGCCTGTCCATCATGTTCTGTACGACCATCTGCAAGGTGTGCGGTCGCTTGAGGGAGGAGCAGATAGAGAGAGAGGTGCAGAGGCGCAGTGAGCATGACGGACGCCCTCCCTCCATATACTTCATCCCCTTCAATGAAAATAGGACACAGCAGAGCAGTGACGTGCACCCCAGGTTACCTCGCTACAGCCAGGAGCTCCCAATGCCACCGCACCCAGCTGTCTACTGTGGGCCGCCACCTTCCTATAACGAGGTAAATCTTCTAAAACATAACCAGTTAAAGTAGGAGTTAGTGATTCTGGAGAACGCTTGTTGTCAATATCAATATCACTTTTTGTCAAAAGAAGTGAATATCTCCGCACCATTCGCTACATGTCTGTACTGTGTGCGCGCTGAACAATAAATCCATTGTTAATACACAGCCTAGGCACTGCAAACAGGTATGTTGCTATAGATATGGTGGACCCTCTTTGTTTACATCTCATTTGTTAACATATTGACACACACAGCCAAGGCTGTGTATTAACAATGGATTGTTTTCAATGCACACACAGTACAGACAAGTAATACTTTGTAGATAGTGAAGAGTCACTGATTTTTACAGCAAGTTACTTTGACAACAAGCGTTCTCCAGAATGGCTGAATCCACCTTTAATAGCAGATCAAAATAGGGAGCTTCATCAGCACGGCCAGGCTCCATCAGACCAGGTCTCATTTACATTTAGCCTTCAGCACTTCCTGTTACCAAAATGCAAATTTGCTCAACAAAATGTGTATGTGTTGGTATTGAAATCAATGTTGTTTCTTTCTGTTTATTTCAGCTGGGAATAAAGCCTGATGAGCTTCCCCCTGCCTACACAGAATATATCGGCCCTGTGTATCCCATCACACCTCCACCTCACATAGATACAGTCCAACCCCAAATACAGTCACAACAGGACCATCACACTGTGGCTTGATGGAATGGACAGTGGTCTTAATTAGTGAACTGCCTCATGGACTTGAGTGAGCGGGCACTGGAATGTATATTGTTAAAAAGATTAATTTTATTGTTAGCTCTTTTTTTATTATCGTTGTAATGATGTAATGATTGCACAGGGGGGATCAAAGCTGCACTGATATTGAACCAGGTTTACAACACCATGACTATACAAACCAATGAAGTAATTCAAACCTAAAATAGATTTCATATTTTATGTACAGTTATGATGATTGTTAAGAATCGATCTGTGTATTCCCACAGATGCTGTTATCTGGCACAATTCAGGTGTTTTTTACTAACTTAAATACACTTTGAGTACAATACAATACAAAAAGAGTACAGGGTGAGTACCCTGTTCCTTTTGTTGAACCTAGACAAACCCACTGGTCGATAGTTCTAAGGTGCGAGCTGAAAGCAGTATTTAAAGATCAGATGTGTTATATATATACTGTATATCTACAGTCATAGTACTAATGAGAAGAAAGCTGCCTGCCTTTTGCGAGATTTCTTGAGACTTTTAATATAAAGCTCACAATTAAAGCTATAGTACATTTTATCATACAAATCAATGTCGGTTACATTCAAGCCATCGCCAAATGAGCAGACACAACGTTGATTAGGCCTATCAGCTCCACAAAACTCTCTCTGTATTTCTTAGTATGGCAGTGTTTACAAACTGTTGTTGCCCCCTGACACTGGCGCAGGAGCTCAGAAAAATCCCAAGAAGCGCCCATGAAATATTACAGTTCATGCTAAGAAAGAAAAAAACAGAGCAAAAGAAGTTACGCACTATAGCTTTAAGAAAATTAAATGTGCAAATGAGCACCTAGCCAATAGAACTGTTTGAATATCAGGATATAATGTATATGATATACTGTATATGTAGTAGCTGGTCTACTAATATATCTCTGGTTGACCTTTGTCTTTAATATCACCCATAGACTAACTATAGAAATCTACCTTTACGTCTGTGTATTTAATTCTAAACCATATTTCTATGTAAATAAGATGTTCATAAAGGTGAAATTGTCATGTGTGCATATCATATTTTTCCAACAAACAACAAATACAGCACAAGGCTCCTGTCTCAAAACCTTACAAAAATTACCAGACAACATTTTTTAAAGGCTGATTTTTTACAAAACTACCCCTGTAAGATTTGCTCACACAATCATCTACTGAGAAAGATCTGTTATTGTGCTTTGTGGAAGAAATCTTTTCTGTCGAAGAAAACTTCACTCCGGTCCAAAATAAAGAACACATCTTTAATTGGCTTCAGAGGACAATACAGATGTTTGTGGTGAAAATGCATGCATGGAGAGAACACCACAGCATCATGCTCTGAGTAATGCCTTGGCTTTTTCTGAATTCTATTCTTAAAATGAATTACTTTATACCTGCGGTATGTAGTGACCAGAAAGAGACAAACAATAATACACATCTTGTTCCTGAGGACCTAGTGCAAATTAAAACTGGCGGGGTGCTAGGATGATACATTTGACTTCTGAATGTTTCCTTATGTCTAGGATGTTCAAGGTGTCGCCCCCTACCAGGCTGGGCCTATCACGCCAACTCTTCAGACAGAGATCTCATTAACACATAGTTTGTCAACTTGCGGGTACTTTAGTCCGTCCACATCCTTGTTTAACTTGCAGAATAAAGAAGTTCTTGGTTATCTTTTCGGTGTTTGTGCCAGCCATCCAGTGGCAACACCCACCTATCCTTTAAAGCAGTGGTTCCCAACCTTTTTTCCCTGAGGACCCCCGTGCCAGGGTCCAAGACAAGCAAGGCCCCCCAACCCTAACTCTGACCCACATACACACAATAAATGAATAGAGTGATTACTAACTTTTATTTGCAAAAAAAATAAACAGGTACTGATTTACACAGAGCTCAGTGGCTCTGTGTAAATCAGTACCTGCTTTTTCAAAAGCTTTTCTGATGTCCGTGGATCTTCTGGATTGTGCCAATTGCTTCTTTCTCTCAAAATATTCTCGACTTTCACAAATAGTCTCGGGGTGTTTGGTCTCCTGGTGTCGTTTCAGTTTGCATGATTTCAAGCTTTGATTAGCTAGCTTCTCGCCACAAATGACGCATTCTGGCCGAAAACTGTCTTGTCCTTCCATAAAACCAAAATCGGTGTATCTCTCGAGATATTGCTTTGTTTTCATCTTTGGTACAGACGAACCATCTGTACATTTACGTTTCACAGACATTTTTCTTTCTGTGTAAAGTGAGGCTGACCGCAGTGAAACAATCAGCATTGCCCGCCACCCACGAGCCGACCGCAAGGTTGCTTACGCAAGTTCAGAGGTCATATAATAATGAATTTAAATGTGGACCAATAATATGTTTTAATTAGCATTAAACATCGCTTTGATTATCCAATTGGATGTTATTGGGGTTTTATGAATTTAATGTGCAATTTTTTATTTAATTATTTTTTTCACAAGTCACAACCTCAGCACAGACAAACTTGTGCGCTCCCCTTGCGATCTCTGGCGCCCCCTGCTGGGGGGCGCGGACCCCAGGTTGGGAACCACTGCTTTAAAGGGTCATAGGGGCTGATACTGGGAGATTCTTGCACCAAAGTGTGATCTACGCACATGTTAGCCATGTAGGCATGACGTAAAGCAGCAACAAATTTAGTCACTCCTGAGTTTGTCTTCATGCTGCACTCACAATGAGGTTTTTCCTAACTTTTATATACTGCTAAAAGCTCCAAATAAGAGATACTAGAACACAACAAGTTTCTTACTTAGCTTACTGTTAAATAAATGGTTTCTTTAATGAATGTAATATGGACATTTTATCTACTATAACAAAGACACATGCAGGGTTTGGGATTACCTCTGGATCTCCTTTAGTTTTAAGGTTATGGCTAGAAATTGATTAGCATAAGATTCCAGAAGTGAGTACAGCAATGCGATAGTATGGTATAGTAGGAAGTTTTAAATGTCAAACGGTGGATGGACACAGTGATGTACAGGCACACAAGGTCCACAATGTGAGCCACACATGTTTGTTTGAGTTTTTCCTAACTTTTTTATATTTCAAAAAAACAAAAAAAGAAAATAACACAAATGATTCTGCTAACCCAATATATGGTTTCTATGAATGAATATGGTTACTATAAAAAAGAAGAGGGTTGGGATACCTCTGGATCTTTAAGGTTATGGTATAGAATGAAGATGGAAGTAGGAAGTTAAATGTAAAGGTGGATGGAAATGATGAAGAAAGTAAATGGAATTTAAAATGACTGAAAGTCAGAGGGGCTTAAACCCTCGGTGTCTCTCTTTAAGGCAACTGGATGAGGCATCGTCTGACAGAAGTCTGTAAGGGGAAATCCTCTCCTCTCACACATGTATATATACTGCACTATGGTATCACTTACACAGTGCTGGGGGTAGTCATGTGTCCATGTGTGGTGTGTGTGTGTGTGTGTGTGTGTGTGTGTGTGTGTGTGCCTGCGTGTGTGTGTGTGCATACTCTTACTGTTGTTTGCTTCTACACACTTTCCTGTCTTTTTCTTTTATTTGGCTCCTTCTCTCTGTGTCGTTCTTTATGTGGAGGAAGGCCTGCTAGAAGAGTCATAGTAATTGAGAAAGGGTTGAGTGATTGTCTTATAATGCAAATTAACCACTAGAGGGCACTGCAAGTGTGTAGACAGAGATGCACATGCATGCCCAGTCTTTATATCTTATGAGTATTGAAGTGCCACTTCTCACCTTCAACACAACCACATTGCAGCTGGGTGATAATTGCCTTGCTCAATGGCTTTTATGTAGTGGATTTTAAGTGAAGGAAGAACACTTGTCTTCCCAGAACGTATTTCACCAGCTAGTCTATAGTATTAACATTTGTCAATAGCTGACGCGACATGCTATCATATGACAGTATAACTATTTCCACTTTGTAATTATCAATCATTACAGGAATGACTGTAGCATACACTGTTTAATTACTTTAATGCAACCATGAGTCATTTAACAGCCTGGTGATTTCATTAGCTTGGCACATATAGTCGGGCCTACCAGCCCCTTGTAGGGAGATTTGACTCTATGCCAAAAAAAATATTTACTTTGTAAAAGTGCAGGAGGTTATCAGAAGGGAAATATTATGCAGAATGTTGATGGCACAAGTAAGTGATAAAACATAAATGAGTAGAGGAGGTTCGGTCAGACCTGCCAGTGTGTTACTTATTTTTAAAACCTTTATTCCCATTTAAAGCTGGGGTTTGTGATTTCTGATTGGTCAAAGTTAACATGAGCTGACACTTTGACCAATCAGAGCGAGGCTCAGATTCTCTGTTCTTATTGGCTGTTGGGACTGTCCATTCACTTTAGCACGACGTTGTTGGTGTAGAGTGTGTAAGGGAGGGACCAAAGAGAACAAGTGGAGCGGTTGAGGTATTTGGATTTGAATCTCTATCCCAACTGCCATTTTCTCCCCAAATCAATCCTCCACCCCAGCTTTAACTGAATCATTGTGAAGTGTTTCCACCATCTTCCTGAACAAGTCACAAATTGTTCGTGTTTACTTCTGCTCACCACTTCCTTCATTATAATCTTGTTTGGTCCCTGGTAAACAAACAAGGAGTGCTGCATTTTAACTCAATATATTAACTCAAACAAACAGTATCATGTTGAATCAAAGCTCAGTATTTCCTCCGAAGCCTCTTACAGGAGCAAACAAGAGCAATGTTAGAACATAAAGGGCATCCTATTGGACAATTGCTTCATTCTGTGATCGAGCTATCGTCTTTATGACCTGTTTCTCCAACTATCTTCAGGTTTTTTGTCCACACCATCAAGTTATAGTGCAAGATAGTACCATTGTATGGTCCATTTAACCACAACTTTGATTCGTTTTGCAAATAAAAAATCCAAAAGTCTGTCCAATCTAAAGTGTATAACGTCAAATGTATCGTTCACTGTATTGACTTATTATCACATCAAACAGGCTTAGTTTATAAGACAACATCTAAGAAGTATAGCTCCTCCCTGGATATGTAGATTACTATCTTGTTTATGGTCGTTTGCTGCTGACATGCTTTGAAAACATAGACCTGAGGGAATGTGTAAAAAGAGGTTAAGCCAGTTCCCAGCTAGATCTTGTCTTCAAAATCGCACATTTGTGGTCTGGAATGTAGCTTTCCTCTTTCCTTGCTGAGTTAAATAATTTAAAGTTACAATTTCAGTTAAAAAATGTATCTGAAGCCGTAATTGTCGCAGTAGCAGCAGGATAAAGGCCTGAAAGGAGGCGTCTTGTGGTGTCTGAAGTGGCCCCAGAAACTATTCAGACCAGTCCGAGGGGCCCCCTGAAACCTGATACTCTGCTGTCAGACCATGTGCTCTATCTTGCTTTCCTCCCTCTTTCCTCCATTTTATGAGGCTCTGTTTATTCTTCCTCTATATGTAGGCTATACCTCCACCCCTGCCTCCACCTCTCTTTCCAGTTATTCCCCTCTCTCTCTGTCTCTCTCTCTTTCGCTCTCTCTCTGTCCGCCTCTATTTTTTTAAACACATGTGGCAACATATGTTGTAGCTTTGACTCATTTCCCCATCTCCATTTTCCTCTCTCCTAACACCATACTTCCCCCAACCACCAATTTCTCTCTCTCTCTCTCTTTCTCTCTCTCACACACTTCTCTCTCAAATCCCCTTCCTGGACCCCCTGCACACGAAGCAGAACAAAGCTCAGAACTATTTTCCCATAAAGGTCGTCAGACCTGTTGAATGTATTGCGCTCCAATGGTTTCTCATTCAGATGAACTGACTTTGCATTAACTTGCTAGAACTTGGTAACACCGCATACCTAGCAACTTTAAGGTGATTCATTGGTAAACTGGTTTATAAGAGTTTGTAGTGCATTTTATAGTCACATGGCTGAATAGTTCACACAAATATATTAAAATAATTGTGATATGCAGGTTTGTTCTTCATGTACATGTTTGTAGGTGTGTGCACACAGTATTGTCTCTGTTTATTGTACATTCAATCATTTCTTTTTGTGCATATTATTTGTGGAGTTATGTTTTGCATATAAACAAAATGTGTTTGATTGTTTTTAATCCCCTTCTTTAACTACATAGGGCACACACTAGTCTCACACAGCCAGACCTAACTACAGCTAGTAGTAGTAGTAAAGTCACACACTTACCCTTGCACTCCAATAGTATACTTCTGTGCACTTCCCAAAATATGGATTGTTTCTCTTTCAACACAATCACACACACAGGTTCGTGTTGACATCCTGATTATATTTTGCACTTTTTATACACCATTCATGACAAGTTTAACTGATACGTACTGTATGTCCTTAACCATGTGATATTCCAAAACCTCCCTTCAGTGTTTTCCTTCCAAATGATCATAGTCTTTAAATAAAAGTTCATCCCTTGTGTGTGCTTGTTCCCTGGACTCTTTTCTGAATGATATAAACATTGATTTAAACTGTGACACCAATTGATTATTTAGATGTATAGGCATGCAGTTTTAGATCAGGGTGAATGTAGATGTTCTGTCCATAAATGTCTGTTTTTCTTTGTTGTGTAGCGTATTTGTTACTGCCAGACTCCTTGTGATTGTGGACTACAATTTAAAACAGTGTGCTGTAGTGTTTGAATAATGCATGGCCTCTCCACGTGCCCTTGTATTAATGACCCAGATGTGGGCAGCTAAAGTGGTCGGTCTGTCCACTAAGCTACAAAGAGATCTGTTCATTAGCGTTTTAGCAACCTCGCTGGCAGACATACGAAACAAACAAACAAACAAACAAGTGGTGAGGGATCAGTTAAGCCCAAGTGTATATAGGACTAAAAGGTTTACGTTTTGGTTATGGAACAAAAAAACCAGATAGCAGAGTCCAGCAGTATTAAGCTTGAATACTGCTGGTCTGAAAGAGACGAGTGGGCTCCTGGAATAGATTTAGGGAAAGAAAGAAAGCCCCAGAGGGCTGCAGACACACAGAGGAGCGGGGATAATATGAAAAGGAATGGATGGGATGTTTTTATGTCTGTGCATGTGAGCGTGCCGGGCAAAGACAAGAGCAAGAGGTGGTATGCTGAGAAGAGAGAGAGAGAGAGAGTGTGTTAGTCGGGTCTGTGTTTGTATATGTAAGTCTGTTCTCTGCTGAGTGAAAGCTGAGCACAGATGTTTTTATTACCAGGATGACCCCTCTCTCTCTCTCTCTCTCTCTCTCTCTCTCTCTCTCTCTCTCCTTCCATTCTCTTTATCTTCGATCCCCCCGTCACTCTGGAGAAACCCCGGAATAACACTGAGCAATGACACATTTTCATTGAGTCTTTCTACCATCTCTGTCTGGCCGTCATCAATGCGGGGACTGTGACTCTTTCTTTAATACTGTAACACTTTCAAAACTGTCAGTGCATGTGTGGTGTATCTGTATTTTGGCAGATTTGTCAGACTTCCACTTTAGGCTAACACAGGCTAAATGAAACACCAGGTTGTTTTGTATGATAGCAGATGTTGAACTGGCCAAGCTGGTTGTAAACTGGTGATGGCAGGGGCTGAGAGGAACGTTTCTGGTTAAGGGGGTATGACGCTGGCATGTTTTTTTAAACGTTTTATTAGATATGAAACCTGTTTTTGATGTGACATATTACCTCATAAAACAAAAAGTGTGGCATCTTTCAGATTTTAACTATTTGTTGTGCATATGATCGTGTGCATGGTATCGTGTTTGACTGTGTTAATGGGTGGGCGTCTGTGGAACTGAGGAACGTAAGGAAGGGTCAATTATTACAATTATGTGAGTTTTCTGATAAACTTTAATCTCCATAACATCAAAATGAACACAGCAAGAGAAGAGAAAAACAAAGACAGCAAAAATCTAAATTCTATACAAGAGAATGTAAGATAGAAATGTGCAATAACCATAACAAAATAAAAATAAATAGCTTGAGGGTTAAAAACAAATAGGATGGAACGCAAAATAGTGACTAAAGAATGTGCAGGTGTTCATAGTGTGAATAATTTGTACAATTAGAATGAAAATAATGACCCAAGAAAAGCAAAACATGCATTTGTGTAATGCATTGAGTTTGATTCAGAACCTGTACGATAATGTTACGTGCAGTGTCACTTTCTCAGCATATCAGATGTTGAAGGAGGTGGACGTGTACCAATCACTGACTTTGGCCAGTTGAACTTCCTCAGTTTCCGCAGGAAGTACGTCCCTTTTGTTGTGCCTTTTCAATAAGAGAGCAGGTGTTCCTTCCCACCTGTAGGCGGACTCAATCTCGAGTATTTTGTCCTCCCTGGTGTCATTCAAACACAACATTTTGGAAATGGAGAATTCACTATTTACCATGGAAAGACAGAAAATATTAGCAAGGAAATCCAATAAAGAAAAGCTACTTTAATGGACATGTTTCCTCAAATGATATGTTGATATTTCAGTGTTCATAGTCTGACTAGAGAGGAACAACCTTTTATATACTATCTATGGGGACAACATATCTATCCAGGGGCGACTAGTCTGACACCTAAAAAAAAAGGTTTTTTAGGCAGCGTTTGTTTATCTGTGTGTGTGTTTGTGTGTTTGTGTGTGTGTGTATTTGTGTGTGAGTGTGTGCGCGTGTGTGTGTGTGTGTGACTGTGTGTGTGTGTGCGTGTTGGTGTGTGACTGTGTGTCTGTGTGCGTGTGTGTGCGTGTGTGTGTGTTTGCTTTACCTTGCCTCGGCTTTCTGGGGGAGGGGTGGTAACTATAGCGCTGACCCGGGGAGGGGCGCTTGTGGACGAACAACATTCCAGTGTGTGGCTGATGTGTGCGCAATAACCCAGATCAGCAGCACAGGTAAACATTTTGCTACTATTTAGAGACGGCCATTCTCCTCAAACACTCCCTAAAGTGTCTTTAAAGTCCACACAGTGTTGCCTGCTGTCGCCAGGAGTTTGATAGGCCTCGCCAATTTATCTCATCTTCCTCTATTCCCATTATATTACATTCACTGTTGTCTTTTAAACACATCTGCAAGGTTTGTCTGAGAAAAAATTCCCTCGGCTGTTTTATTTATGCTATTCATGTCTGTGTGCATTTCTCACACTCACAAGTGAACGGGCCATGATGAGCAACATTTCACACCAACCAGCTATCTGTTTAATACGGTATATGCAGGCAAGTTCCATTTGTCTCCAGTGTCCAACTCCAACTTGTCTCCAGTGCATATACTCAAGTATATATCGTGCTATTACAGACTTATATTCCACTTCATCTCAGGGGAAAATATAGTACTTTTACTCCACTACATTTGTCTGACAGCGAGATTTATTTTCCAATGAAAACCATGAATCTCCAAATTGGGTGACTTTGAATTCAACATTTTAAAGGTTCTCACAGTTCTCTCTGTGTGGACAAACCTTTCTTAGATCAGAACCTTCAGAAGCTAATTCAAAAGGAAATCATGGATAGCTGGAAAATAGCTGAGCTCATGAAAAATTTGACTTTTTGAAAAATCTTCTCAAAGTACAGCGACGCTACAAACATAAGATGCATTGTCATAGCTTGAGCTTTAAGTGCTTTGCCCTAATAGTGTCTAAGTACTTTTACTTGTAAGTAAGGTTTTAAAGGCAGGAGATTTACTTGCAGTGGAGTGTTTTTCTTAATACACTTGCCACCGCTGTTTGTTTTTTCAAACCCAGTTCTCCAAGACCGACTCTCCACCTCGTTTTGCAAGATGTCTTTTGGGACATACCGGGTAGAATGTTAGCATTGCAAACAATGTATGCATGCACATGTGTGCTGGCTGTTTGGGTGTGCCTTGTTTTTGACACAAAAACAAAAAGAAACCCCTTGAGGCGATAGAGAGAGAGGGGGGAGGTTTGTCCATTGCGCTACACCGCTTGAAAGATAAGTTTGGATCCTTGACTCCACTTCTTTCAGGGAGTTCAGGGTTGATTGTATTGAAGCAAACACTTTCTTTAACGCTAAGAAACTTAAACCTCCGGTGTGTCCCGAAAGTCCAGAAAACTTTTTCTTCGTCTCCATTTGTTTGAGACAGAGGCACTTTCGACCCTTCAGCTATGTGACATGACCCACCTACTGACTTTGCTCGGCAGCAGCGCATTCTAACATGACACCAGTGCATACATGTTTGAGGTGTGGAAAGAAGGATGCATTTGTAAACCAAAGTCGGGGAGTAGGACATGAAAATAGCATTTAAAAATAAAATGCTCACACACAGTATTTTCTTGTTTTGTTTCATCCATCATTTAAGTCTTTTGAATATATTTGGGTGAATAATTTGAGCCTAAGCTGGGTGATACCTTTTTGAGACATAATGAATCAACAATAAGTGGTCCAATTAAAAATGGGATTGTTTTCCTGGTATCTTAAATAAATAGTTATAGTGATAATGTGCTGATAAAGCAAATTCCTGGATGTGTTTTAACCTGCCCCTGGCAGGATCCTAGCTCACAACACACATATAATCAGTAGCGCCTGGTGGAGATATTGGGTCGGGGGGCTAAAAAATGAATTAGGCCTAGGGCCTATACCCATCAATAGTTCACGCTGCAGCAACAACAAAATCACATCCGAGGTACAGTCCAGAAATACAGCAACAAGATACAGCAAGTAATAATGCTCCACAAAAAAATTAGATAAGCAGGCTATAAACATGTTCTGATGCCAAAAGTTTCTCTCTGACACACGCTCGCTCGCTCACACACACACACACACACACACACACACACACACACACACACACACACACAGTCGGCTTGCACAGCAACAAATGGTGCCTATGATACTTCATCAGCCAGTTTCTGTTTATACACATCTAACAATCAAGCAACTCGTTTTGGCTAGTCTTGGCAACCTGTGCGTTTGACAGGTGATTGGCTAACTGGCTATCTTAACAAGAGAACTGCTCAACGAAACACCACCCCGCTGGAGAGAAGTTGCAGATTCATCAGAGCCCCTCAGAGCTAACTCGTGTGCCCCACATAACTCACTACAGTCCACAATCTTATCTTATCTTTACCTGCTCGTTGTGTCTGCATAGAGATGCGGTGGCCGTCATCCAGGTGGCCGACAGGCAATATTAACTTTGTCCAACATCGACAGTTTCCAATGTGACTTGCAGTGCATTCATGTTTTCTTGATTTTAGACGATAAATGTTTTAAATCCATAACCTCTTGTTGGGTCCAACCCGTGTCTCCTCCAAACAGCACGCACGGGAAACAGAGAAGTGCGCTTTTAGCTACGCTAGCCGTTAGCCAGTCCTTCCTTTCAAACCAAGACACGCAAAATGAACAATTTTGTCGCGTTGCCTTTTGTTTTATTCGGACATCGTTTTGGCGATGTGGCCCCAGTCTCTTTATTCATTTATCTTCTTCCAAAGACGTAAACGAAAACGGGTGAGTCAGTAGATAGCCCACCGTTAGCACTCGCCATTGTTGATCAACACTCTATCTCCCGCCTCCAACAGTGACAGTCACCAGTGAGAGTCACGGTCACTGTTGGAGGCAGGCCTATAGTCACTGTATGCTACTGTGATTGGTGGAAAGTCAATGGTCTGGGCTAGATTCATTTAGCCCAAATGGTCTCTAAATCGAGGGGGTACGTCATAACATCTGTCAATCAAGATTGGATAACACCTATTGGACGCTGATTTTGCTAAGCGTGGGCTTAGCAAAGTCAGCCCAGACAGATATGTATCCTGCGTTTTTGTGATTATTTGGTGGTGTTGCTGCTCGCGTTGCACAAAATTAACCAATTCTAAGTATTGGTAACTATTATATTTTAATAATTTCATTCATTTAATAATGTTCTCATGTTTATTGTAACAGATAGGGAGGGCTTAGCCCCAGTAGCCCATTGATACCAGCCGCCCCTGCGAATAATGGAATACATAACGAACTTCCTCTCATTTCAGTCTGAAAAAAAACTTTTGCATTGTCAAAATGAATTGTAATCATAAGAAAATGCCCAGCGAATTCCACACAGGCAAGTTATGGAAGGGTGGGGTGGTGGAGGTGTGAAACTAGCACACAATGCAATACAATGATGTAACAGGGTGTTTGAATACCATGCGGAGAAGCAAGGGTGGAAACCAGTAAAATGATACAAACGTAAATGTACTGTATTTTAATTCTATAGGGAACAAAAGATTTAGGGGCTTCAAATAACTCTTAATATTAAAGACTTGAACTCCTCTGAGCCATAGTTTTTTTCAGAGCAGACTGTTTGTTCTCTGCAACTAACCTGTCTGGTTGAATCAACTTGTTACTCTGGTGTAAATAGATTTTAGTCAAATGCATCCTGCCAATAGATAGTATCCTGCCAGAACAGTGTGTGCTTCATTATTTGTTTGTTTAACACACAATCAAAATGTAGAGAGGAAGAGGTTGAATAAAGCAAGTGAAATCTGTACTACATGTTTTGTCTTGTGTCGTATCTTCTACCACTATACATTTCCACATTACTGCTATTTGCACTTCTGGTTTGATGTTGTCTCAGTACTTGTGCATTGACAATAAAGTCAAATCAATCTAATCTAATGTCATTTAATCAGGAAATGCTCTTGAGAAAGCATTAGTTAACACCAAAGCCAGTTTGAATACAACAGAAGTTAACAAGATTAGCGTTTTACATGTGACAACACTATAGCTGTCCACTGTAATCGAATGACTCAGACAATTACTCTTGGATGGGGTCATACTGTATCTCTGTAGGGGTTAGGAAAGTATCTTGTCACACGTGTTGGGCAAAATTTGCATATGACTGTAAGATTCAGACTGTACATCCAATAGACAAACATGTTTAATATGTTTAATATGGCCCCAAAAGGATTATTCCTCATGTATGTAATTATCCCCTGAAACAAGAAACAATAACTGGCCGGAGTGTATTTGCTCTCCTCTCATGTGACAAAGTGTAGAGCTGAGTATGAGTCATGCCTCTAAAAACTGTTGCATAGCTCATCCTCAATTATTATCATCGGGCCAAATGTTTTAGCTCTTTTTTTTGTGGTACCTAAAAAAAGCAACTGATAGTCAAATCATCTATCATTTTGCAATCATTATTAATTCATCTAGTGGTTTGGTAGTTTCTTCACAGGTCTGCTAAAAACACAGCACTTTGTTTCTACACACCATCAGTCTGTAGAACAAGTAAATCAGTCATATAGAGTCAACAACAATCCCTGTGCAATAACTCTGCAAATCCAAAATGAAATACACACTGATTTTAGACATGTACATATCATTTGGAAATAAAAACGTTAGCGGTGCATGCTGTAAACAGACATTTATACATGATATACTGTCCATGCAACCTAGTGTATACAATATAAAGTGACTTATTAATCAGCCAATATTTATTCCGGCACTCTTTGCACTCTGCACATTTCTTCTTGTAACAGTTTGACTTGTATACACTTTGTGTGTGGTTGCTTTTTCATATATTTATCAATGCATCTGCAACTTGTATACTTAAAAGTTCATATTTACCCACTCCCTGTTTTTAGCTGTATGCACCTTGAGAGCAGCCAAAAACAGGAGTCGAATTCCTTGTAGGTGTGAACATACTTGGCCAGTAAAGCTGATTCTGCAAACCAACTCCAACTAGCACTATTAAGTGTACTGTACACCATGTGTATAATTTCACATTGGGCTCATCCCATGTGGTTGACTGTAATGCACCCAAACTTACAGCAGCTGTACAGTATGGTCTACAGAGATTTTCTTGAGCTACATGGTGGTGTCACAACCCCATGTAGAAGCACTGTATGTTCAGTACGTAATCCAGCCACACTCACACTCTCGAGGAATAAATCAGGCTGCAAGACGCGACTGCCAGGTTATGTAACATCAACTCACTGGTTTGTATATAACAGCATCAGCTAAACACTAAAATCCCTCCCAAAAAAATGAAAGCTGAGCTCACTCCTCCCCCTAACTGCACAATCTATATGAAGAATAAACTTGTTTGGGGAAGTTCAATGTTTCCTACACACGATTAGGACAATAGACACACAATAAAGCATTTATTTCTTCTTCTTTTTCTGTAGCTATGCATGAGTGTGGCTCTACCCAAGTGAGCTGGAGACAATGGGCGCTCACAACTGATGCAATGCCAGGGTGGTGGTGGGAGTAGACACATGCACAAGCTTTCTCTCTCTTTAGTCCCTCAATCAGATGAACACAATGAAAACTATTCTCTGGCATCAGGAGGATTTTCAATTAGTTCAGAAAAGTTGACAGAGCACACAGTGTTTTGAATGTTGGAGGAGCAGTTTGTGCGTGTTTGTCTGCCTGCTTGTTTGTTTGTTTGTTTGTTTACTCTGGAGCCTCTACATGTATTTGTGGCATGTTGTCTGTTATGTATGTTACAAAAACGACCTTGAGTTACTCTCAAAGAAGAAAAGGTAGATAAGAAAAGGTAGAAATCGTAGTATAGACCACGTGTAAGGCAAGCCATGTGCTTGAGTCAAAAAGTATTTCTAGCTGATGCACTGTTGCACAGGAGGGGGTGTGGCACTCCGAAAACCCATACCCCCCCCCCCTCTCTGTCTCAGTGGCGGAGCGAGGGGGGGCCTGGGGTGGCCACGTCAATAGTTTTAATTGCATTTCTCAGGCATGAAAAACACAGAGCCATGTTGGCAAACTGACAGCGCGACAAGAGAAAATACAGTTAGTTTCAGTCTACAGCAATACAATCACCACCTAAACATGGGCATCTTTTAAATAAAGCGAAACCTAAGCCCAAAAATTATCACTGGCCCCATCCTGGCCACCCCAATGAAAATTTCCTGGCTCCGCCACTGCTCTGTCTGTCTCCCTCTCCCTTTGCTTTTGTCGGACACAGTCACATAACACAACCCATCATCTAACCAGCCAATAGGTAGCCCAACTCTAGTACAGTCATCTCAACAGAGTCGTCGTCTCGTGTGCATATGCTTTAGGTAGGGGGCGTGCATGTGCCCCCCCCCCCCACCACCTCCTCTCTCTGCCCGCCACGCCCCCCATCTTTCATCCCGGTCCTCCGATAGGTTCGGTTCAAAGGTAACAGCAAGACCGGGGGCTCTATAAAGATCCTCTTTGTTCACTCGGCCTCTTTGCTCCTCTCATTTCTTCTCCGTTCAGTCCACTTCCCATCAACAAACGCCAAGATGCCCAGCAAGAGAAAGAAGAACAAGCGCCGCATGAGGAGAGTGGTAAGTGGTGACAGGCGTGCTTTTTTTATTTCCCACTATAGCTTTTTAATTCTCATCATCACGGTCATATCCGAAGTTTCTAGGGCTTATTTATAATATGAACTCAAGTTAGGGAGAACCTTCTCCGTTTGGAAAATGTTGATGATAATAACCTTTTGAAATAGCTTGCAATGGTGGTAGTGGTTGTGTAAGATAAAGTGCGTCGTTCCGTTTTTCAAAAAGCTGGGAGGAAAAAAAGGGATTTTTGGAATCATTATTTTGTGTTTTTGTTCACTCAACCAACAGTTATTGATTGCTATGAACGTTAAAATATTGTTTATACTATTGTACGATTTTTATGCAAATAGTGTTTTGCACTTTTGGTCAAATCAAGCTTCTAAACAAACACTTCCAAAAATCTACAGATATGTGACAAAAAAAAAAAAAAAAAAAATTAAAATAGGTTCGTGTTTTTGTCAATACTTTCTTATTTGATTGCATATTCACTTTAGTGTTGCTTTCGACGCACTGAACTTCGAGGCGCGCTCCGAGCACCACGTGCATACAATATCGCATATATGGGAGGCTGCGCAAAAAAGATGAAAAATACCAAATAGCTTCTATCCAAATCATGCAACCAATTTGTATGAGAACCGACGACATACATTCTTCTGACTTAAATGTGCAAGAGACAAATAAAGTTCATAGCTGAAGTCCTGCGCGTCTCGTGCGCTCTCAGCGCGCTCTGCATACCTTTTTTAAATGCTGGGATGGAGACTCCAGGTTTATAGATGTCTGTGGTTTATTGCCATCAAACGTAAACATTGCCCCACTTCACGCCATCACATTTGATAGTAAACTTGCTGCTCTTGTTACATAATTCAGTATACAAAAGCAGCAGCCAATGATATAATGATTGGCAATGATCTGACTCCCTCCCCACTCTTCTGGGGAACATTTTACTTCTGAACATTGAGTGCCCGAAGAGAAGGAGAAGGTGTGGCAGTGTGCAAAGAGGGGAGGGGTCTGCAATGAGTTACACAAGTACACATGCAACACAGAGGCTCTAGTTTCAGAGGGCAAAGGTGACTCCATCATAGAACAGTGTCCAGTTGTTTATTTGTTCTTATCATAACCATTTCAAACCATGCTCTATTATTCTCATTTCAGCCTAAAAACAAATCACTTGCTGCACCCTAGAAAGTTATCTTGAAGCCCAGTCCACTCTTTAACTCCAGGGGAAGTTTGGGGCATTCTTCCTCAGCCACCTCCCCACCTCCCTCGCCCCTCCTCTCTTCCCCCCTCTCACTGGGCTGGCCAGACCGGGACTCTCAACACCACACCACTCTATTTGGTAGTGTGTTGACTCCAGGAATGTCTTTGCTTCAGTTTTGCCTGATTGCCAGAGTCTCAGTCTGCACAATCTCTCTGATTCTCTCTCAGAGTCGGCCACTAGTCACACTCACAGATAAAGGCCAGTTTAAGCTCAGTGTTATCACCCATTCCCTCAGAGCTATCAGAGCACAGGAAGGTAAGGGGCGTTTGAACACTTGAAGACATGCCTTCGTTTGTATGCAAGCATTATCACTTAGTATAAAACCAGTTGCTCTCCAACAGTGGCATGGCCTCTTTAAAAAAACATGCCCAAGGAACACAATTAGCATGGTTGATAAGTTTAAATCTTTTCATGACTCTACAATGGAGAGGTTTGTATTGCTAGGCGGTGAGCTATTTGTGATCAGAGACAATGGACAGGGGGGTTGTTTTGACTGGGCTAGGTGGACAGGCGTTGACGTACAGTATGCCCTTACACACACATGCCTTGTTAGCTTACAGCACCATTGGCCCCTGCTCTTTGAATGCCTCACTGGCCGTCAGCCCCCTTTCACAAAAGCATTTTGGTGGCACGATTGTAACCTGATTATGATGTGATTAGGCCTACTGTCTGGCGCACGGGGGATCCACGAGCGCTGCTGACTCGCACGGTTTCTATTCCCGCTTCACCGGGCCTGTCAGGACCGCTCCGATTCAACCAATTAGCTCCGATGGTCTGCACACGCAAAACCTCCAGCCAGAGGGGGTTTTGTCCAGCGCTGAATAACATGTTAGATCTGGCCAGGGGTGGTATGCCCGGCATTCCTGTAGACAGAAATGTGCTAGGATGAGCAACCGATTGACAACAACATCAAGGTCTGAATAGGCCTACGACCAGGGTCCTGGTAGCAAAAACTCCTCATATGTCAATTTCTTTGTACACTTTACAACTTTTTTGAAGCCACTATAAATTAAGTACTTTGTGTGGAAATAATGGGTCTTCATTCTTTTCAGTTTTGAAACTTTAAACAAAGATCAGTTGTGTGAGAGTGAAAGCTAATGATGAACTAATTTTCCTTCTGCTTAATATCTAAAACAACATTTTCCAAAACAGAATGATTCCCAGCTCCAGGGCTAATGCATTAAAGAATTGTGGCTCCATTTCAACCATTAACCCAGATGTTTTTTTTTCTCTTTTCTTTCCCCCCTCTTTGCAGCAAGCCTATAGGAGAGCACTCGAAGAGCAGCATGCACTCAACCCACCAGCCAAAGCCAGCCCGGCCATCGCAGTGAGTGCGCCCCCTGCGGCAAAGAAAGTGGTTAAAGCTCCGGCACCGGTCCTTGCTCCTGCTCCAGTCATTGAAAAGATCCCCGAGCCCGTTCCCGTCGCTGTCCCCATTGTGGAGGCGGCTCCCATTGTAGAATCAACACCCGAACCCATTGTAGAACCCACACCTGAACCCATCAGAGAACCCACACCAGAACCCATTGTAGAAGCAACGCCAGAGCCTGTCGCAGAGCCCGCCCCAGTCGAGGTAGCAGAACCAGAGCCAGAGCCCGAGGTGGTGGAAGAAACTGTGGCCGAAGTGGAGGTTGAAGCCCCAGCTCCGGTCGCTGAAGAAGTCCTTGAGGCAGCAGCAGTAGCAGAAGAGCCCTGTGTAGTTGAGGAGGAGGCAGCACCAGAGCCTGAACCTATCATTCCCGAAGCAGAACCAGAAGCTGAGGTAAGAATCGCTTCTTAAAAAAAAAATGTAGGTGATGATGCTTGAGACAGACATTTGATTGGGGATTAAGAAGTGTTGGTTCGCCCGTCAGTACAATTCCATCTTAAAAATGCTAGTGGATAACCAAAACTTCCATAGTTAACCAAACACTTCCTGAGACAGTATCCCTGTCAACATGTCAAACTTTTTATAGAGTGATTCCTGGCGGAACTTCTCAGGTTCTTCCATAGGTCTGGCGTGATGGCTCCTCAAATGCCATCTACTGCGAGTGTTAAGATGCAACGTTTGTAGCAACTATATTTTTGATCCCAGAGTGTGCCTATTACATCTGGGGATATTTTACCAAGTTGGTTCTTTACTGGGACAATGGAGCAGCATAGGGTTCATCATGTTTCTTAGTGTGAATGCAGTTGCCAGATTGAGAAATAATCTTAAATAGGTGCATTTTTGCTTATGGTTTTGCGGGAAAGAGACATTTTGTCACGGGCTGTTTCTGTATATAGCTTGTCACTGTTGGTTTGAGTTTTGTGGACGACCAATTTGGTGAAATGATATGTTCTCCAGTGATTGGTTCCTCGTGGTGGAAAGGAGGTGGAGTTGGTGAGGGGTGGGAGGCAAAGGGAACAGCGTGTTCCATTTAGCATGGAGGTGGGAAAATGGAGAATGATTGTAGGCTACATCACTGGGGGGCTGGGCAACGGCTTTTCTTCAGTCATTATACATTTTCACATACATTAGACCACGTGTGTGTCACATCGCATGTGCCCTAGAGGTTTTACCTATTTTTAAATAGTCTTGTTGAATGAGACAGATGGGACCTTTGCTCTCTTACAAATCCATGTGGTTATCACAACGGGGTTTGGCTGGTTTTATTGTATTATTGAGCTGCAAGAAGAGGTTTTCCAATTTTTTTTATAGAAAAGCTCGTTGTCTGACCTTTTGCACTATTTATTTTGCCAAGTTGTCCCTTTAACAAAACCTTTTTTTTGTATTATAGTTATTTTTTAACTGTGCTTTTTTATATACTGTTTTAAAAAACGTTTATCAGTGATACAATAACAATATCAGTGAGAATTCTATTTTCATTTGCAAGCTAAAAAATTATGAGTACATGGGTCTTTGTTCATGCATCCATCATGAAGACACTTTGGGAACAGAATGTTCCATTTCAGGCAGTAGACTGCAGGCTATGTGTTGGCGCACACACAAGCCAGCCTCTGTACATACATGTACAGCTGTGTACACGCACGCACGCACACACACACACACACACACACACACACACACACACACAAACACGCACACACTCACTATCGATCTCCCAGTAACTGAGACATGACCACATATGTTGCACATGTATGTGCTCACATGTGTGTCCTGTCCACATGCACGTGAGGGGCCAAAGAAGGTGTTATCTTTGGCATGGCTATTTTCTACCACTTCTTCTCAAGTAATGTTTGGGTTTTCCAGCCCAGTTTACATATACTATGTTTTAATGGGAGGTTTGGATTTTCCCTTATAACCCTTAGGGTATTGCGTTAAATACATTTCTATTATAGTATCAGGATGGCCTGCCCATCATTGTATAATTTTAAAGCTGTGGCAGTATCCAGCCCCTCCCCCCTCCCTCCCTCCCTTCCTTTCTCCCTCCCTCCTCTCTTCCACCACACCATCAATCTCTCTTCCTCCTCCCTTCTTTCCTTGCTCCGTCTCTCTCTGCTCCCTCACTGATGCACCTTCGCAAAACTGAAAATCACTCATTGCTGGCTGCAACTGCAAACACACACAGTAGCCCTTTTTGCTTTTCTGAAAAGATTTGGAAGTTTTAACCTTGTTTAAAAGTTTTGCTCACAAAAAAATATACTGTTGTTTTGGCCACAGTCCTGCAGGAAAGTGTGCCCTCTGTGACCCCCCCGTGTTAGGCTAGAGTTGGATACCACTCGGTCAGTTGATTGATAAGTGATACTAGAATCAGAGTATTATGGGGCTCGTATTCAGCTGGCTTTGGGACCGCAGCGAGGCGGCCCCTCCGCATATGCTTGTCGACACGGAGGCTCAGGTGAGTGTAAACCCACCACCCAACCCAACCAGACCTGCTTGCTGAGTGTCTTTCATTTCTCTGTGGCCATGAAGCGTTTGGTGGGTGGGTGTGGCTACTACTCAGGCTGAACATTTTGTACCAGCTTGCAACCTCCGTGCTGCAACACCCCCCTCCTTCCCCTCCACTCCCTCTACCATCCATCTCCCGTAAATTCACTTTGCTGGGAGTAATGGGAGGAGGCAGGAGTGGAGAATGTTGGGTATTGAGTTCTGTGTTGGGGCATGGGGGGGGGGGGGGTACATGTGCCTGTTGAAGTGTGTGCCTGCATATGTGTAATGTTGTGTAGTTTAGCCTTTGGTATTTGGTGTGTTGAAGAGGAGCCTATGGACAGCTGTCGGAACCTTTTTTCAGATTTGGCGACAAATCTCTAGGGAAGGGAAGACTTGGCGTACATTTGCTTTCAATTCGCCCCCTATTGAAATACTAATTACAGCATGCTCATAAATGATTGGTTGGCTTATTTTCATTAATTTGCATCTGACAAGATAGCCAGAGGGAGGAAAAATAGGGGGTGACCAAGATGTGTTAAGAAAATCAAATATGATTTTAAAACATTTTTGAACAATTACCTTGTTACTCGTGGAGCGACACAACACCCCTTCCCCCAATGTCCAGCCTTCCTCCACACACATGCGACCCCCTTCCACACACACACAAACACACACACACACACACACACACACACACACACACACACACACACACACACACACACACACACACACACACACACACACACACACACATCCTACACACACATTTCCTGACATCCTTTATGGGTTTGTTTTTGGAGAACTACACAGTAGAGCTTTGTTAGCCAAACCATGATGTTTTGCACAGTTTAAATGCTGCCCTAGCTTTTTTCTTCTTCTTTTTATGCTAAGTGTGATTTATGAAAGACCTTTGTGAGACAACCCCCCCCCCATTTGTAGTTTATTAAAGAACTACAGGTACTCTTTGCATGACTGGCAAAACTTGTTCCCCAAACATTGAATTGGTTGTCAGAGATCCAGAAAAAAAACATGCACTTGTGTGTGTGAGCATAAAGTTGGTTGGAACATAGAGATCTTTGCATTGCAGGTACACAATGTTCTTCTTCGTGGGTTAAACTGCTGTTTGTGGCTAATTGTAGATGGGCTTGGATTGACTAGTGGGGCAGGATCTCTGTGCAGATCAGTTTGGTACAAAGTGTTCTGGTGCTGGGACAGATAGGAAGGGGGCGTGTAGACTTAATGTACACGTGTAGCTGTGTGTGTTTTCCTGTAAAGCAAAGGAAGGCATATATTCCAACTCCCTCCCTCCCTCCTTCCCCCACTCTTTCCTTCCCTTCCCTCTTTCTATCCCCTATACCGTCCCCTATATATAGCTGGAGTATATACTGAGTATTTACCCTTCTCAACGACACGTGCATTTTTGCCCACTATGCTTTTGTTCACGCGTGGTTAAATCCCTAGTACAGGATTCCTCACCTCCCAGTAGTAAGCCTGTTAAGTAAGCAACAAGCATTTTTAACTTTTTCTTCTCAAGCTGTTTTCGCTCTCTTTTGACCATTGCAGATAGAAAGACTGGGGTGATTTTAGTCAATGGATGATTTACTAGCAGTATAGTAGCAGCATGCATGCACCAGTCTTGTCCTACATTGAAGATGGGTTGGTACAAGGCCGTCTAAATAATTTACTGTCGGGTCTGTGGAGAATTACAACATTTATGTGCCGCTCCCTGTGATTGTCACTATGGCTCAACACACTTGGATGCTCAGCCGTTGCCACCTATGGACATTTAGGCTACTGCAAGCTGTTACAAACATGTCCTTGGCATTATAGAATAAGTTTTTGTATTTTTATGTCTAATTTTATTTATATTATCAGTGTTACAGTAATACAATAAGGCCCTAAAGCAGTGCTGTTTAGAGTACAGATGTTCCCCATTTCCATTTAAAAGATTTATGTCCTTTAGGTTTAATGGGGAAAATAATTAGGTTAAGAGTCTGAGCTGTATTATAGCTAAAGGGGGCGAGACATGGGCGTATCAGCTTCCCTCTATGCAATTGGTTGTAGCATTCCCGTAGGATGCATAATGTTCCTTTTCTTCCCCCCAGAAATACAGCTGCGCTCACTCACAAAGCAAACTCTTAGGAATATGTGTAGATATGTAGTTTGTTTGTATGTGTGTAGGCCAGCCAGTGTAGTTGTACAATCTGGGAAACAAAAAAACAAATGTTGGCAAATGTCTTCTCTTTTAAATAAACCTGCTGAACCTCGTACTAGTTTTTTTTTTTTATTATATATAAGTGAAACGCCTGGAGGTTATCACAGCCAGAGTTTGGTTGACAATCTCATGTGCAGAAGTTCACTTTGCTCTCGGCACATTTTAATTAACTGCGGTTTGTGCCCCTCCCAAAGCCTCACCTTTATCTGTCAGAGAACATCAAGCAACAGTGTTTAATTGTCTGTGAACGCTTGTGAATATTATCCCCAGATGCACTTCTGATTTGAGATATGCTGTTTGTTATCGCCGCTAATTTTTAGTAGTTTAAATATGAGTTTTTTTTATTTATGATTGTGTTTTCTGACTCTCTATTTTTTTCTTTCATAGGTCATAGCCGAAGTTGAGGCTCCAGTGGCGGCTTCTGTCGAGACTGAGGTAAAACATGGCTGCTTTTTATTTTTAACACACACGCTCTCAGTCCCCATTCTGTTCCCCTGAGGCAGATGACACAGGTGTGAAAGGGTACAAGTGGAGCATAACTCAATGTGACAGCTTTCAAGATAGACCTGCTTTGATTTTTTAAACATATTATCACAGATAACATTACTAAAATGTACTGAGAAAGGGGTCAGCCTTCGTCTACAAGTTAGTAAAGCAATTATGTGTCTAGGAGGAAAACAAACACCACTTCTCTCAAACATTTTACAAATAACCTGTGTTGTTCTGACATACAGTCAAGTTTTTCTTGGGACAAGTATGGTAAAAAAAAAACATATCAATCAATCAATCATCTTAACTGATCAGTGGCCATTTAAGCTAACCACACTGTTTTTATATAAGCGTAATACAGGACATTCATTGAGTACAAAGAACAAAACGGCCTTTAATACATTTCGGTGTTGCTCACGTCACACCAGACAAGTTGTGCAAAAGATGACATACGTCAAACCTGGGGTGTAGCTCAGAGTTTCCACTCATGTTTAATAAGTTCATGGTAACTGGACAAGAGACAAGCCTTTCGATGGAAAAGTGTTGAAAGTTTGTGTGAACTCAACTTCACACCTTTCGGTTAACAAACACCTCAGCCCCAGGCCTCTTTCTACACAGTAGTCAGGTCAGTGAGAATGTGGCTGAACTATTCTATAACACCAATTTTATGGACTTTTATGGATTTACCACCCAACTAATCACATACATAACCTCATTAGTGTCCATTACAAACCAAGAGAAGAATCCAAACAGCCTATAATTGTAGTTAATGAGGTATTTAGACTATAGGCTCTGCAGGTAGTGTGGAAGTTGTAATTAGGCAACAAGTCCTTAACAGAGCAGTCAGTTTAAAGTGATTGCTTTACGATGACTTTAGGCTGGAGGTTGTTTTCAGCGAGTTTTGTAAAGTGTGTTGTTACCAGGTAAACAACCATAGCTAAAGTCTTCTATCTCCTTCTCCAGATTCTTACAGAGGAGATCTCGATCATCACAGAGACCGCAGAGGTCGTAGAGGTAAGACTGACCTTCTTTAATAACAGCATGTGGCTTGATGTTGTCTTTTGTATCATAATAAACTCCATATCATCTTAGAAAATAGACAGTTGCACTTTGTAAAGCATTTCACGCTCATTGCTTAACCAGGAAAGGAAAAACCTGGTTGATCAATGATTCATACAAAGTGCCGACCGCCTTCTATGTGTTTCCATTGTTGCATGTTGCATGGTGTGTTAATCTGTGTATATCGTGTTGGTTTTTGAATGTGCAGCAGACGCAAAATGTCTGCGAGCCCGAGCCCGAGGTGGAGGCAGAGGCAGTGGCAGAGGAGGTTGCCGTCATTGAGGCGGAGGTGGAAGTGGCCGCAGCCGACGTTGTAACCATTCCAGAAGAAGTGGTAGAAGCACAGGTCTGTGAAGAGGTTGCTGAGCCCGCCGCAGAGGAGGTGCTAACCCTCACAGAGACAGTGGTGGAACCAGAATTAGCAATCTGTATCGCCGCGGCCCCAGTCCAGGACGAAGCCGAAGTAGAAGTGTTGCCCGAAGAAGAGGCACCAGAAGTCCTCCCTGCTGAGCCTTTAACAGTGACAGAGGTGCCACATTGATTACCAAAAGAAAAACAACTTTTTCCCCCCTCTTTTCTCTTCAACTCCTTTTTTTTGTTGAAATTTTCCTCCCAAGAACTACAAGGATGATACAGGAGTGCATGTGTGACTTTGTGAACGTCTTGTGTGCTGTCTATGTGTGTGTGTGTGTATGTGTGCAGCATGCGTCGTGATTAGTTGTGATTATTGTTGTAAAAGTGCCCCCGTCGTTATCTTATCATCCAGTAGCATTGCTGTAAATATGCTGTAGAACTTCATCGATGACTTCATCGTTTTCTTGTCTTTTTTCATCCCTTTGCATAATTCTTTTCACAGTTCAACTTAACAGCAAAGACTAATGACTTACTGTGTCCCGCTATTTGTTTTGTGTGCATTAGGATGCTCCTGTCGAAGCTGTGGAAATCCCAGAGGTGTGTATTCTTGTAATCTCCCATCAAGAAATGCATGATATAGTTGACTATATGCCATGCATTATATGACTAGTCATACTTAAGAAGTAGAAAGTTGACTTTGGCCACATACAGTATGCAGTATGTGTTGTTCTATATACTGACATGTCCCTATGTGTCTCCTCACCAGGTGGCCATGGTGGTCCCAGAGGCTCCGGTAGAAGAGGCCGAGGCCCCAGTACCTGAAGTGGAAGAGATTGCTGCCACCCAGGAAGTCGCTGAAAGCTTTGTGGATGACTTTGTCGTCACAGAATCTGCCTCGGCAGTGGAGGTCGCCATCGCTGAGTCAGCTGTTGTAGAGCCGGTGAGAACCACACAAGATTAATGTATCATCAGACAGTACAATCGTTACAATAATAAGAAACATCCCAATAGTTTTGTTTGCCCTAAGATTAACCTGATCAGCTTAGCCACCAGAGTGCTACAAAAGGCTGTTACTTAAAAAAAAGTATTACACCACCTTGGTATCATTTACCTTTAATTAATCCAGCGGAAAACACAGTATCTTTAGATATATTGTGTTTTTCTAGAAATCTACTTGTCACAATGTCATGCTTATGTTACGCCTTCCTTTCCTGCAATGTCTATGCTCATCTTATTTAACAGAACACTCTCTCTGCTTGCTATATTTAGGAAATCGTGGAAGTTAGTGAAACCCTATCGGGATCTATGGATGTGATGCCCGCAGAGCCTGAGCCAGAGCCCGTTGCTGCCCCCGCAGAAGAAATCGTCATTGTAAGTTATTTCCAGGCTTTAACAGCATCTTACACAGCCAGTACTAATCTGGTTCATTGTATTGTGAACTTGAGTAATTGTAGCGTGACACGTCATCAGGTGCAGCTTAGTATTGAACCACCATTTAAAGATATATTGTGTAAATATTCCTGTATTAGAGTATATGAGTCTTCTCTGTTTCCTAAATGCATCTCTCTGTTCCCCTCCCGTCCAGGAGGCCGCTGCTGAGACATGTATGGTGTCAGAAGAGCCCCAGGCAGAAATCTGTGACATCGCTTGTCAGATGAAGCTCGCTGTGGAGTCTGTTCAGCTCAGCTCAACGGTAAATGGATAATATAGGACGAGCGGCACAGCCTAAAAAGAAGAAGAATGTGTCAAAAATAAACCTGTCCTAGTTATTTAGAGTTGGCCCGTACCAAGTGTCTTTAGGTAGTAATTTTATCAGATGGTCATCGTGTAATATTGGGGATTTACAGTGCACTCACCTGACGTAATGTCTTGCTTTTGTTTTCTCAGGAGTTGTCAGTGGAGACAGCACTAAATGGACACATTGCTCCAGAGGTCGCCATCGAGGGCTAGATACGCATCACACAGCCTGGAGAAACTTTTATGTCTTTGTAAGTGTCTCACAATATCGAAATCAGTCACTTTAATCACGTACATTGTATCTCATTTAGTTGGCACTGTTTCCATCATACACTAACCAAAAGCTTTGTTTTTCCTCTCCTTTGTCTTTTTCAGATTCCCCTTTGGTCATTCGGAGGACTCAAAGCTTTACAGGGAGTCAACCAGCCGACCTTTTTTAATTTGTAGGGCTTTACGACAGAAGCGCCAGGAAATCGAAGGGAGATCCACACTTGGAAGTGCCTTTTCCGGCCCTCGTTCCTGTCGAGAAAAAATAACACCAAACCAGATGTCAACCAACGCCAAACGGCTGCATTCGTGGCAGCAGACTGTTTGTCATACGTTTGCAGAAATGGAAACAAACTGTGACCCCCCCCCCCACCCCTCTTTCTTTGTGTATTTCTCCCCAAAAGCACGTACAGTTTATCTGAATTAGCAGTGGAAGCTGAAGTGCTGGAGAGATGGAGACTCCTTCAATGAGATACATGGCAGTGCCTGATATCTCTTGTCGCGTTCCCATCTCTCCAGAACATCTTCTTCCACGCGACATACACTCTAAACATGTGAATACTTTCGAACTGATGAATTCTGGTACAGTTTATTGAGCCTATGTTCACAAGGGTGGGAGGGTCGACTTGTTTGTTTTTGTTTGTTTCACATTTCAAAATCACAGGTATTGCTTTTCAGGCCCTTTTTACTCTGAGAGACAAATCTACAAACTTTCCCCCCTTTTGCTTCCATGTCTGTCCCCTTCTCTGTCTCGATTAAGTGCCGATGCTAAGGTTAGCGTAATGCTACGACGCATCTTAAAGCTTTAGAGCAGAGAGAATGATACAGATATCAGGGAACAGGCTGGGAGCTAGCTTTCCGTTTTCTTCTTTCACTTTCCCTTTTTTTAATTCATTTTGTATAGACTATATGATGTGCTACAGTTTTGTGTTCAAAGTCTGTGCTCTGGATGGGGAAACGTGGTATGGTCTGGTTTTGAGAATCACTGTTGGGCTGTTGATGGGCTGACTTGATCCACCTTTGAAATAAAGCTGTAATTCATCGTGATTCAGGAGTTTGTGTCTTACTTGCCTTGCAGTCACATTATAAACACACATATGAGAAACAGTCCATAAATATTTTAAACATTAAATATTTCCAGCTTCATTTTTCAGGTCAATGTCTGACTTACACACATAATATTTTGATAGCTTTCATATTTGGTGTGTGTTATGATTGCAACACTGTTTCCTAAGCCCAAAGGAATTAATGGTAAAATAAATGTTGTTGCTGAAAGGGACAAATAATGAACATGGTCAAACTTGAGGTAAAAAAAAAAACAGCCATAAATGCATCATGACATAAAGAGTGTGACCATGTGACATTTTACCTAGAAGATTTCAAGATGTGATGACTGTAAAGCAAACTTATTTAAAAATTGAAAAGGAACATCGGTGTAGAAATTGGGTTATTGCTAAATAAACAAGCCATTAACATAGTAAACTGAAGTTAATACTCTTTAGTAGCACTTCCAAAATGAATGGTAGCAACACCTTGGTTTGGTTGTCTTTTTAAAATATATTTGATGGGTATCTTATCAATCTTACTGGTCACAAAAACCTAATCTTACATCCAATGAAGTAGGAAACATAGATATTATATTTAGGACCAAAGCACACAGACTACACGGTTTAAACCATTTAAAAAAGGTAGCAGGTTTCTAATAAGACCAAAAATGCTATGATAAACTCTTTTATTTTGCTTATGTTATCAACGTGAAGCAAGCTGCAAATCATCAAAAACAAAGACAACAAAACAGATCAAAAGTGTTTTTAATTATTTGTTTTGCACGGAAATCTACATTCATAATAGTATGACGTAATTTGGTACAGTAAACAATGCCGATGTGTGGTTTTGCAATCCTCCCACTTTATACTATGATCATACTGTCAAACCGCTGAATTTCAACCGAAATTCAAGCATGAGTTTAGTTTTTTAGATTTTTCTTACATGTACTGGCCCCTCGTGTTGGAATTTTAACAAAATGTCCAAAATGCAAAAAAGAAGAAATAACTTCAGTTCTGCCATAAGAGGGAAAAAAAAGAAACAAAACAGTAACAACAAACAGACTGAGCAGACAAAAGATAAACACATACCGCTTAACAACAGAGAGGATATATATTTAAAAGCACATTCGTATTAATAATAGATGCTTTGGAATGAAAAAAACAGCAACAAAGAGGCTCACTGTGGTCAACTGTCCTACTTGCACTCGGCACATTCCACTTATATATTATCTGAAAATGTTCACTTGTGCCATTAATATGCATGAATACATGTCATAATAACCCAAAACCCTCCTGAAAAAAACATAATAATAAATAAGAAAATAGGTGATTTGATTGGTCCATGAGGTAAAATGTGAAAAAAGAGAGAAAAAAAAAAAAGGTAAAAGTTGGAAAACATTTTTCTTTTAAAGACAAATATCCACGAAAAACAAAAAGGTGAGGGAGAGGCTGAAAAAAAATTAAGGAGGAAAAGATTGTGATTGCCAACAAGAAAGAAAGCATGATGTCCAATTTCATTATCTTCCCCAAGAAAGAAACCCACGCACACACACAGTCACTCACTCACTCACTCACTCACACACACACACACACACACACACACACACACACACACACACACACACACACACACACACACACACACACACACACACACACACACACACACACACACACACACACACACACACACACACACACACACACACACACACACACACACACACACACACACACACACACACACACACACACACACACACACACACACACACACACACACAACTTTTCACCCGGTCAAGCATGAATCTCAAGAACAAATCACTTGCCCAGGCTGTAATCCTTAACAAAGCCACTTGATGAGGGGGAGGGGGAGTTACCTCTATATTTACACTGAAGTGATGATTAACTGACAGAAACAACACTCAAAGCTCAGACCCAACCCAAACATACAAAAAAAGAGTAAAAACCAAGAGCAACCAGAGTAAATCACCATATTCTCTTTAAGTTCCTTCACTTTTTGATCTCCTCCTATGCACTGACAGAAAAAATGAGGGAGGGGGGGCATTAGAAGTGGGCAGGGCTCACAGAGACAAAGAATGGGGTGAATAATAATGTCAGATTTAAAGATGACGGGGTTGCTCAAAAGTGTGAGCGTTTGGAAGGCATGAGGTCTGCCATTCAGGGCAGATAATACTCTTCTGTTTCTGCTACAAGAAAAAAGAGCACTTGAATAAAAGAGCCCACCCCTCCCTCCCGTGCCCAGTTTGGACTACCCTGGTTATTGAAATCAAACGCACCTGCCTCCTGTTCCTTGAAGAGGTTTGGTGTGGGAGAGCATGCAGTTAGCTACACAGTATAGCCTGAGTGGGTGGAATTAAAAGAGCACTTCAAAAAAAAACAACAACAGACTGCCCATTTAGGTTAATATAATATGGGGCTCGGAAACATGTCCAGCTCCTAAAGTTGTCAGAGGTTCAAGGATGCAGGTTTTTAACAGCGATCTAAGGAGTGTGTGTAGCAGTAACAGCAATGGTAGAAGCAGCACTAGTAGTGTTCAGCAGGCAATCGTCTTGTTTTGTTTTTTCAGAGAGCAAACTGGCTCAAGAGCAAACCCCAAGTGTTGACCCCAAAAGGTGCAGCAGTACAAAGCATGAATGGGCGTTATCGATGGATTTACCTTGTTTCAAAGAGGGGGGTTAATGCTCCTCCTGCCTTGGTGGCAGGATAGGAGTTTGTTTTGCCCGTTGGTATGTTGCGAAGATTCATCCACACATTTATTTTTTGAGGCAACTAAGCTTAAAAACGTAACATTCAAATGTTTTGCAAACAGGTTGGCTGGCATGCTAAAAAAATGTAAAGCCATGTTCAGTTTTTTTTTCCTTTTACCAGTTCGCTAAATAACTGGTTGTTTGCTAATGTGCCAGGCACAAATGACAAACTTACCAGCCAGTGCCAACATGTGCCAGCATTTAACTAGTGTAGGGTCAATATATCTCTTTTATCTTTGTATCTTTTAACCACTTTTGTGATAATCAGCTGGGCCATTTTTTAAAAGACCATGTATTATTTTATTTGTTGTTCCCATTTTGTCTTCTTCCTGTCATTGTCACCCATTCCTCCCTCCTGATGTTTGCAGCACCACTCAGGCAGTCGTACAGGTAGGCAGTGAGTTTAGGAACTATCACAATGTTTATTCAACTGGCTGTTTATGAACCAGTGAGGAAATGAGGCAAAAAAGGGTATTGTTTTCATTGACTGTTGAAACAGAAGAAAAGTAAAGAAGGACAAAGGGAGTGAAGGGAATGGTAGAGAGGACACCTCTCAGAGGCTCTGCCCAATGTGGGCTCAGTCCTGTCCTATCTGGCCCAGTCTAACACCCAGTTTGGTCAGGCGAAATCCAGTCCAGTCCGGTCTGGTCTGGTCTAGCTGGGATCCAGACCGAGGTTTTTAGAAGAGTGCTTTGGATCCCTGGTTCTCGAACTCTGTCCAGGCGTCATTCAATTCCATGAAGATCATCTTAGCGTAATGTTCATAAGGCTTGCCTGTTGCCTGCAGAAGGAGAGAAAGAGAGAGAGAGAGGGGGCATACATTTACTAATAAACTTAGAATAATAAACATTAAAGGTGGAGACAGCCATTCTGGAGAATGCTTGTTGTCGAAATCACTTTGTCAAAATCTGTGAATATCTCCTCATGATCCGTACTGTCTGTGCGCTGAAAAAAGTCCAGTGTTAAAGCAAAGCCTATGTTAGGTAAACGGGTGTGTTGCTGGCTACGGTGGGCCCCTTTGTCTACATACTATTTGCTTACATACCAGTTAACAGAGCCTAGGCTGTGTATTGACACAAACATTTTTTTCAGTACACACAGTAAAGTATAGGTAGCGGATTGTGAGGAGATAATCACTGATTTTGACAAAAAGTGATTTTTGAACACGCATTCTCAGGAATAGCAGACTCTAACTTTAAAGATGAGGTTTGAATATTTCCAAATAAGGCTGTAAAATGGCTTCAATGATAATCAGCATACTTTTTTTTTTTTTTTTTTCTTCTTGTCCTGGTTAAATGGATGAACATATTATACTGTACCTTATCTGGGTGTACAATCAGCACAGCCTTCCTGTAGTACTTCTTGACCTGGTCTGGTGTGACCAGGTCAGCCATGCCTACAGGCTTCCAGCGGGTTTCTCCCTCCCACAGCACTGTGTTCAGGGTCGACAGCAGCGCTCGGATGTTCCGCTCCTTCCCCTCGATCCAGTCCAAGATCTACAGCATGACAGTAAGACAAACCTTCACTAAACAGCCCTCACACTGTACAATAGCTTAAGGCTTTGTGAGGGACAGTTATCACAGTATCACCTGCCAATGTGTGTCACGTTGGTCTATCTAATCAGACCTTTTTGATAAGGCTGATTAGGGGACCCAGAATCCCATTTTGTTCAAAGGAAATCGTATGGTGCATACGCCAATAGATACAGGATATTTACAGAGTGACCACAACTTTTATCAGTATTTTGTAACCTTTATTTGTCTAGGGAAGCTTTGCTAAGAGCCAACAATGTTACACTGCAGCAACAGTACAGTCAGTGGTGGTAAAAGACCTGGCTCAATGGTACTGCAAGACAGGCAAGCACTGCTTTTTCACATTTCCCAACCTGATTTATCCTGTTTTCCTAAAGATCAAAGCCGCCCAGACATAAGCAAATGCATACTATTCACATTGCATCCAATCAAGAATGTTGAGTTTTGAATAGTGCATGTGGTTTCCAGAGTGCGTCATGTCTTTCACATATGTGTTTAGTTTGTTACCTGTAATTTAAGTGGATCGATGTCTTTCGTGATCTCCTGTCTCCTCATCTCAGCGATGGTCCTCGGTCCCTTCTTATCAAACGTAGAGGCGAAACCCTGAGTTGACAGCAGGTCCTCAAAATCATCCTCTTTCACCTTCGGCTTAGGGCCTGCAATGAAGCACAGAGTAGTTAAGGTCTGACATGGAAGATTGAGTGGGAACAGAAAAAGAGGCAAGCAGGCTGCGCAAACTGTATAAAATGAAGCTTTTACAGAGTAGTACAGAATTGCTTGAAAATTGAATGCAATTATGTCATGTGATAGAAGTGCAGCATCAGACGTAATGTTGATAGAATACGTTGGCTCAACTTTTTCCTGCACTTTAGCACCAAAACGAGTTTGCAACACAATTCAGAAAAGAGAATCAACAAAATACTGTAATAAGTATTATTAATTAGCAGGTGAATTCGAGTGCTTTACTAACTTTACTTTACTTACTTACCATATTTATCAATTTCTAAAGTTGGGGACAACCATGTTTAAGTAATATATGACTAATAATTGTGGAAAATCAAACATCATTTAATAACTATCCCTGACTCCGGTACCATATCCTTTCCCCTCTAGTCAATGTGTCTTACCAAATCCAGGCCCGCGTACCCCTCTGTCCTCTCTCCCTCCAATGACACTGGCGAAGTTGAGGTTGTAGTTTGGTTTGGTGGGCTGTGTGCCTGCAGGCGGGGGAGGTGTTGTGGAAGTGGACCCAGACCCTGCTCCATGCTTCCAGGGTTTACTCTGGGCCGAGGCGGGCCTTCCAGACTGCCAGGCTTGAGGCTTAGCAGAGGAGGGAGGAGCCTTGGTGCTAAACGAGGGCCCGGGGAGTTTACTGCTGGAGGAACCTGAGGAATGACAGATACACATTAAACAGTAGTTTATTCATGAGGTTTTTCTTATTTTAACAGCATTTTCCCTTTTTGGATCAGACACTTGATCTCTGAGCAGGCCTCTTACCTGGTATATTAGAAGCCAGGTTTCCTAGGTCCGCAAAGGGATCAAAGGTCTGAGACTTGGCCTTCGACATAGACGACACACCAGAAGCTACACACAAAGGAACCATTTGTGTGTTAGAATATTTCAGGTTTTCAAGATAGTCCTGAAAAAACAGACAGCCACAGATCCCTACACAACGTTCCTCCACCTACCTGTGTTGGTGTAGTTGGGTTTGCTTGCGGCGGTGCTCATGCTAGCCGTCGTGCTAGCTGCCCAGCTGTCCCACCCACCCAGCAGGTCTGGTTGGCTGGCCGATGATGTCATCTTAGGGGCATCTTTCACTAGCTTATCTGTTGAAACACAAACAATAAAAAACAAAAGTATCACAAATTAAGTTCTTCTTTTGCATAATACCATTGTGGATAGAGAACAATAACACAAATGACTTGTGATCTTTTCTTTCTTTGCATTTACCCTTTATACTTTGAATTTTCATAACACTGTATTCTTTTTACAACACCTTGCATATTTTATATTTCACTTATTTTGTTCTCTTTGTTGTATCTGTAATTTTGAAGCAACATGGCAAAATCATTTTCTTTCAGGATGATTAAAGTTCTATCTTATCTTATATATTACACAAATGTCAACAGTAGGAGGACTGTGATACGGTTGGGACATAGTGCTGATGTACTCACTGAGGTTGAAGAGGCTTGATTTGGAAGCAGGAGTGGGATTAGTGTGAGCTGAGCTGAACCCACTGGTGGCTGAACTATCAGAACCCAACAAGTCTCCAAACAGGTCTGGACCGGAGGCCTGTCGCGACGAACCAACACTGGAGCCCACGCCAGAGCCAGCAGAGCCCATCCCAAACGGATCAAACAGGTCGCCCATGGCTGCAACACATGAACACAGGGAGATGTTAATGCATAAAAGGACAACACATAAAGCCTCAGGAAACCTGGTCTGAAATACTAAAAATCTATATATGATAGTGAAAGTTGGGTGTCTCAATATGCTCAAAATGTTTTTTTGTTCAACAAAGTGTTATACTATTTATGAACATTTGTTTCGAATCAGGTTGTTGTAAATCTGATTGAAAACAAATGTTCATAAATATCATAACACTTTGTTGAACAACATGTTTTTTTACTGTCTTTAGACCATTTGACAGGACTGTGTAGGCATATCAAATGGTCTCCATGGCAACAGTAAAAACATGCTTAACTCTTTTCAGATGCTCAATATGATGCAACCATCTCCCCAAATGAGAGAGTACAGAAGGATTCTGGGGCTTTAATGGAAGGCTTTTATAAAATCACAGCAGACACATATTGAGCCTGGACCCTTACGTTTTGCGTCTGGCGTGGCCCCACTGGTCGGCCCGCTGAAGAACAAGTCCTCCTGCACCGCTCCGGTCTGACCAGCAGGGGGTGCAAACAGGTCGTTGAGGAGGTCGCTGTTGCTGGATGCAGCTTTCATTCCTCCCTGTGCTGCTTGATGGGGAGCAGCAGAGGAGGAAGAGGAAGTGGAAGGAGGCTGAGGGTCAGAGTTCAACCCCAAGAGGTCAGCTGTGTCGTTGATGGGGGGTTCCTGGGGTGGAGGGGCGGAGGTCTATGGGGGGGGGGGAGAAGACAGAAATAAATGGAATGTTGTTCGGAAGAAAATAAATTGGCATTTATGGGTCCGCTTCATTACACACTATTTTAAAGGTGCACTGTGCAGTTTCAGGGGAGGGGGATCTGTTTACCTTTGCAGAGCTTACAGGTCATTTACAAAACATACTTCCTCTACATGTATTTCTTAGTATTGAATAATTATATCATCATAAATCAAACCAAAACTATTTTGTGGCATCTGGAACCTGTAAGGCTAGAATATTTTTAGTAAAAAAACTGTGGGCCCTGCTGCTGGAAACAACCACAGTGTTTCTAACTAACTCTAACTCTTCCAGTAGCCCTTTAACTTCAAACACTGTTCCAGGGATCCAATTTTCCTTTGAGGAGAGTTTTCTTAACCAGTTATGAGAATATACCCAAGATAATTGTCACTTCTCTAACACACCCATAGTCAGGGCTGTACAGTGCGACAGTTTTGATCGCATTTGCTACTGAAATTGATCACGTGCGATGATGAATACAAGTCCACTCGCACGAGTGCTAATGAGCAGATGCTGTCTGTTTGAGACACAGAGGAGCGATGCACAACACTGCTTAGAGGGCTCTACATTAACACTCCAAATTCGGGTAAATGTAGTCTTAGGCAAGTAAGTTATTGAGTCCACCCTCCACTTTGGCTGGTGAAAGATGTGTGCTCAGGACCTGTGCTTGAGCGGCGATTCTAGCGCTAAATACACCAACGGTAATAACCGGAAGGAGACGGCATGCAGTTAAGTTAGCGCGTGTGCAAACAGAACATTTCCTGTGCGCCTTCACATTAAAAGCCTGTTACTAGCCAAATGTGAGTTGACTTTTTTGAAGCCGGTAAGAACAGGAAGTTCGCGCTTCACAGCCCTGCAGTGCGCTAGCTTGAAAATCAACTGCTTCAGCTGCAGAGAGCAGTCAACAACAGTAGTCTATTTAAACAAAGTTTGAAATAACTGATAAGCCACTGAAGAACTACTCCAAACACATTCACAACAACCTATTTAACTTATCCTAAATTGTACCAATATGTATAATTATTTATTTAATAGGCTATATGTTTTAAAGTTAGGTTTTAATTAACAGAAATGTTTTTATTATTATGAATATAATAATGATATGTATATACAAAAAATATATAGATATTAATTTTATGGGGAGAAATAATTCTGGATCAGCAAAAAATTGCAATTGGCAGGTTAGATTCTTTTGTCTAAATTACAATCAGTGCACCCCTATTCATTTTTCTACAATTATTACTGCACACACTAGGATATGACATTAATTGAGAATTTCAAATGAGACCAAGATGACAGGCTAAAAGGTAATTAGAGCGAAATGCATGGGTTAAGGTTATGCAAGTTTTCGATCATACTTTGTGTGCTACTGAATTTATTTTTGTGCTACTGATTTTTTTTTGCTTGCTAGCACCAGTGCTACCACCTAAAAAAATAAGTGTACAGCCCTGCCCATAGTGCACCTTTAAAGCATTATATGATCTAACCATATACCTGGAAGTCAGCATCAAAGAGTGGTTCGCTGGGGTCACGTGAGAGTGGTTCTCCACCGGGGGCAGAATAGGAGTAGGACTCTCCTTCTGATTGGTCACTCAGGTCCTCCTGGTCATTCATGGATCCTCCTCCTTGACTGTCTGGGGTTTGCTGAGAGCCACGCACATCTGCAAACACAAGGAGCTGGTCAGTGTGATAGTTGAAGGGACTTGATGTTGTTTTGGAATCAGTCAGTAAAGAGGGGGAGGTGAATCAAAAGGTCAGAGAAGGTTTTGTGGTTTGAAGAAAGGATGGAACTATAGATACTAAAAAGGTAGGGAACAAAATCTAGAGGATTTTTCCAAGGAAATTAAATCCAAAATGTACCAATTAAAACATCAGGACAGTACCTTCCCAATCCAGTGTCTGGAAGAAGTTGTTGGCGTTGCTATCTTCGCTCATGGGAGACTCTGGCTCTGTTGCGATGGGGCCTTCAGGGCCCTGAGCCGGCTGGGGCGACTCAGAGTCAAAAAACGCTGGTTGACGAGGCAGCTCGGGTTTGCCTGTAGTGATTGAGGTTTAAAGTTTAGCTCATATGAAGAAAAACAGAAAACTGTTGAAATAAAAACATGCTTCCAATGAGCTTGAGGGTTTAAAATATTAAAGATGTATGATATATAAGTGAACCGAGACAGATGAATGGAGACTTGCAAACAAAGCAAAACCATAACCCCGGAGCTTGACTTATGTAAAGTAACGCCACTTACCAAACTTGCTGAGGATCTCTTGTTGCTCATCCCTAGAGGAGAAGAGTATTTTGGGGTTAAGGCCCTTGGTCTGGACCGTCTCCCATGGAGGGGTCTTGGTGCTGGTTCTGTCCCTGGGTTCCACCTCGATGTCCAGGTTGACCTGGAACAAGTCCGGGTACTTCTCCTGGATGTCACAGGCGTCTAAGTCGTACCTGGTCAGGAGAACAGGTAGATGGGAAAGATTAAAAAAGGACAAAGTACATTTTAAGAGTTGATTTTAAAAATAAAACTATTGGAGTCAGAATATTGCATTTCTCAAAATTGTGTGTACTCACTTGTTAAACTTGACAGTAGTCGCATTTCTAGGGACAAAGCCTGTGTGGAACTGGATCTGAAACATCTTCATGGATGCCATCTGAAACACCATAGTATAATATTTAGCTTCTTCATCACCATCTGTCAAGCATATATTCATAAAACGGTCTTTGCACAGTTTATGCATGTTGCACTTCAGCCGTGTTTGTGTTTGTGTGTGTGTGTGTGTGTGTGTGTGTGTGTTTACCTTGGCCTGTAGACGTCCCCCCAGTGTAGATCTTGCATGGTAGATCACCACCAGAACATCTCCTTGGACCGTCACATTGAGGGGAATCTCTGCTTTCCCATCCTCCATCTTAAAATCACTACAAACAGGAAAAAGAATAAGAGAGAGTGAATAATTAAAATGGCAACCTTTTTTAAAAAATCTATTCTAGGGATAAGCCAAGAGGCATTACTGTCTTTGCACAAACTGACCCCATCTTGTCGTACTCCCCTGATGTGGTGAGGACTCTCTCGTCTCCAACATAGACCTCACAGAACGGCCTGCACCCGCTGCGCTGCTTGTTGAACAGCGGCACGGGCGTCATGACAATGGAGTGAATGACTATGGGCTTGCTGTGGGGGATGATGGGCTCCTCTGCCATCATGTCACACATATACTCTATATACCTGCAACAGGCAAAAGAGAGAGAGAGAGAGAGAGAGAGAGAGAAGAGAGAGAGAGAGAGAGAGAAGCAATTCATCTTTTGGGGTCTGTTGAAGATGATTCAAGATATGACAAAATCTCAAACAAGATAACTAACCCAAATACCCCCCCCCCCCCCCAACCCCCCTTTCTACACTTCATCAGTTTGGAGGTGTGTGTTTTTCATACCTCTTGTGTGAGGGTGCAATGCCAGGTGGGCAGCGTTTCATGGAGAACATGTAGACAGCAGCCTCGGCCGTGGTGAAAAGGCGACAGAAACACAGGAAGGAGCAAACTGCCACCGCTGATGCCGCCCTGCCATCCTACACAGAAAAAAATGGTGATATTGCTTATTGTTATCCCAATAATCTAGTTATGAAACAGTCTTGACTTCTCCTAACACCCTCTCCCTAGGAAAGGTAACTTACCAGACAGTGTACTATACAGATGTTCCTCTGGTCTTGTTTGAGCCACAGATGCATGTTCTTACACACACTGTAGAGACTGCGCAGGTTGGGGGCTCGGCGCACCTGCCAGTTACACTCTGAAACCTACATACAAAATTTGCATGGCTGAATAAAACAAGAATATTTGCAAACAAGTGAAGATAATAATTCACTCACAGCAATGAATGAGTTAGTAAATGTCCCACACATCCACCCACACAAACAAACAAAAACACACACTCCATACCCGGTTGTGAAATCGAGAAGGCCTGTACGATCGTTTGGAGAGGTTGTAGACGGCGTAGTGACCAGCATGACGCGAATCCAGGAACAGCCGAACGTCCTCGATGTTGTTCTTTATCGCTGACTCCACCCCCTCTGCTGGAAAGGACATTACTGCACACACACACACACACACACACACACACACACACACACACACACACACACACACACACACACACACACACACACACACACACACACACACACACACACACACACACACACACACACACACACACACACACACACACACACACACACACGTGTCATTGTTACATCATAGGCTTTTCTGGAAATGTCAAACAGTCAGTAAGGGCGCAATTATCTAGGAGTAAAAAGGATTACATTTTATGAGGGGTTGCTGAGCCTACCTGCTATTCTGGAGGTGATGTATGATATATCCAGGTCCCCTTTGGCATAGCTGGAAGATAATTAACAGCACACATAAAAAGGAGTAGGTATACAACATAGTAGGGAGGGGGGGGACACAAACCACTTAAATAAAATAAAATGGTTTGCCCGATGTTTTACTATGGTCTAAAAGAGTACACAAATAGAGCCATTAACAAACAGCATGGTAACACAAAACTGGTTCAGAAACATGGAGGTTTTATATACAGTAACCATGTACTATTAGTAATGGCTTTGAAGCCACAATGTCTAAGAATGGAGATCCTACTCAATGCCTTGAATGAACATCCCTGCCAGGCCTATCACACAATACCAAATTTTTACCAGTTTTGATGAAGTACGAAGTATTATTTGTTTCCCACAAATGTAAAAAACTAGCCAACATATATCTAACCTAAAGCTAACATAGCTCCTATGTATTTATACCTTGGTTATTATTATTGGCAGTTAATTGATGTAGAAAGTAATAACATAAATCACATTGGAACAAAAAGCAAAATGCTTCCCACTGAAAATATGAAAAAACTTCAGACAAAGAAACAAATTGTAGGAAAAGCAAAGGAATGTATCTATCTATGCGGATGACACTCAATTCTATCTCTGTCAGGACAAACAGGCGGCGCTGGTTAAGACACAGATGTAGCGGATATGGGGATTTAGTAAGCAGACGAGGCAAATTAAAAACTTTTACCACTTATTCATTCAGTCAGTCATTCAAATAGGGAAGAGGTACTGATTTTGCAAGCGAGTAGAGATGCTAAAATGACGATGATTCATGTTAAATGAATGGCCAGATAAATTGATAGATTACTAAAGGTAAAGAAGAAATTGTTTAAATTATAAGGGGAACGTGATGGATATCATCACAATAGTTAGCTCAAAATAATTGATAAATGACGACCCAGTTGTCTAAACCTGATGGAGAAAAAATAATATCCAAACTATTTTGTCCTTAAAAAATTAAACATACATCCAAAGTATGTATACAAATATGATTGGTGTAACAAGGAGAGTTAGACTCCTTCAATTGCAATACAACTTTGAGGGATGTTGCATTTGCACTGCTTTCCCTTAATCAACTCTATACACCTAAAAGAACCTTTCAAAAACAAAGGATATCATTGCTACACCAGCTGCTGTAATTTTCAAAATTTGGTTTTAAATGAAAACCGACCAACAATTTACTGGATCATGCACAATTTATATGTTTCCCTTGTTTTGCCACTGCCAGATGTCCCTTTCCAATCATTGACCCTTCTATTCACTCACATAAATGCTACCCATTCACATCACATCACACTCTGCATTCATTCAATCATATTATTGAATGTGTTATGTTAAGATAAACAAGCTGTGATGACAAGGCACAGCACAGCAAAAGCTTAGTAGCCTATGTGTTTTGTTTTTCTCTCCTCTAAATCAAGCACAGACTACAGAAAAACACACAGAGCAACGCACGAGTGGACGCACTTGACCGACCCATATTTACCTTGGGTTGCTAGGTGATGGACACATAGTGGGACCATGAGGGATTGGGAACAGAGAAAAAGAAACAACAACAAAAGCAAAAAATAAACAAAAGGACCAAAGAAAATGGAACAAACCGATGGACAGGAAAAAAACAAACCAAACATCAACATTGAACAGATGTGGACAGAGTGCATATTGAAAAGGAACACTTTGCTTGTTTTATAACCCATTGAAACCCAATGTCAAAAAGGCTGCCAGTCTATAACATCAACAGTCAATGATGCCACACTGATAACCGTGGCCAAGTGTAACAGACTAGATCAAACCCACCATCCAAATACTGATGCAAGCGGGAAGATTTTTTTTAAAAAATTTTATGGTAGATTTCCAAACAAAGTGAGTGGAAAACCCCTATTTCAGACAGGCACACAGCAAAATGTTCCTTTTGAAAAAATAAAGTAAATCTGAGGCCGTGGTAGGGATGAAAATTATTGGTTACAAAATTAGCAAGTGTACACTCATCTTAATTTACTTCAGGTTGATGCAACCGTGATGACAGATGATAACTTACAATTAGAAAAACCTATGCAATCTGATAAATGCCCAAATTAGAAATCCCTCGCAGGACCAGTGCATTTAAATTCTGAAGATCAGATTTTTCTCACTTTCAAAATTGTAATAAATGAAAATACGAAAAAAAATTAACTAAATGTTGTTAACAGTTAACCCAACAGGTGAACAAACATAAACATGATAGGGAAACATGAGATACATTTTGCAACGCATGTCCATGTTATGCTTACTGAGGAAAACACTGGCTTACACGTTATATGACCAACGCACAGGGTTGTCTGACCTGTCATTACAATAACTGAAAAGTACATGAGTAGTATGGAATATGAATCAATAGAACGACGATAATCAATGCAACAAGGTTAAGAGCACCTTACCTAGCTACTGACTGGATGACCTTAGAGGAAGTGTCCTTTATGTTGGTCAGGAAGCGCTCCGTTCCTCCACGTAAGATATCAAACAGGCCACTGCCGGCCTGGTCAGGATCGTACACGCCTAAAGGCATCATGGGAAGAAAAAAAAGAGAATGCTCAATATGATGCACTGTCAGATGGTGTCATTGCTTAAGCACTGACATTGGGTTAAGCAAGAGAAATCAGGGCTCACAGTTTAACCCACAATGACATTAAGACAGCATGCATAGTTTGTAATGTTTTTATTTTCTAATAATTGTCTAAATGATTGACGCTACCATAAATGACTTATTACATTACGTAGATAAAATAGAAGATTATTGAAAAGTAAAATATATCTAATATACAATATGATTGGACCAGAAGACTGGAGCCACTCCTCAAAAGGAGGAGTGAACATTCCGCCTTTCAACAGATGGTCGAGTGGCCGTGCAGAAATCCTCTTAATGTACCGCACACAGCCTATGTGCGTGTGTGTGTGTGTGTGTTAATGTTTGTTTGTGTGCATGGGGAAATGTTAAAACTCCTTGAGCACTTTTAGAGAAAGGTTACACATAAAGAGCAATAATCTTGAGCCCAAGCTTTTAATAATGTAAATCAAATATTATTAAAACAAAATCAGCAGCTATTTCTACAGTTTGTGTATTTGGCTTCAGTTTGCTTTAGACATACTGTATAGTGTGAGATCACCAACAGTCAGCATGCCACACATCAATATGTGGTCTCATCATGCGATTGCTCCTTGCTATTCGTCTAAAGATTGACACTCAAAGCAATTTATTATCTCAAACGCTGAGCATACCAGCCACCATCAACACATTTAAGTCAAGGTTAGTGGGTTAGGAGGGACAAGACTATTATGTGTAGATATTGAACCAGAAACCCTGCTCTAACCATTAAAAAAAAGAGACGTAAAATATCTCAACATGTTGGAAAATATCCCACCTGATTAATCATGATTCTATAAAATATCGTGAAAAGCCTCTCCCCATAATTCCTCACACCTGAGGATCTGGACTAATGGGTTTACAACAACTGACCTACTGACCGTACACACGGGATGGTGTCTGTATTTTCTGTGTCACCAGGATAGTCATAGGTAGGAGTGGATGAGTGTGTGTGTGTGTTTGTGTGTGGGGTTTGCCAGTGTTAGTTTTGTGTCCCTTGATGATCAAAATCAGCGGTTATTAGGAAATGGCTTTGATTCATGAAATAAAGTGTCTAGCTTGGTAGAATCTCAATGGCAAAGATTACAAGACAGCTGTAGTAATATTAATGTAGTTATTTCTGGCAGTTTGCTGCAAGAGAACAAACGTACGAGTCTATGTTTGGGTTATACTTCAGTCAATCAATAAATTGTTACATTTCCTGGTCAAACGCCACTGCTCTGTTTTCAACACTTGTAACAAATACACACTATAAAACAAAATCTGTAACATGCACCGTCCCAAAGCATGCACACAGAGCATCATATGACACCAACAAAAAGTTTACCTGCATTGTTGTGTACGTTGTGGATCTGCATGGGTGGCTGCGCTCCGTTGTTGCCAAAGCCTCCGTTCTGCTCCAGCAGCTGCAAACATTCATATCCGTCATACACTGGACGCATACTCGAGTACGCACTCAACATGGTAGCAGGTCGGTCAATACGCCATGAAGGATAAGTTGACAGAAAAATAGTCTAAAAGTCCTAGATGTCTGTTTAAGATGGTCAGCATCCAGAAAAGAGAACAGAAAATAATTTAAAAAACAAAAAAGAAGACAAAGTACATCCCAGCAAAAACTAAAAAGAGGACTTGAGGAGCTAAAGGAGAGAACCCATCAAATCAGGTCTGTCTGTCCCTAAATGTAAAATCCTCAGTTCAAAAGAATTCCACGAAGGAGTTGCATCATATTTGCATTTTTTGAAAAGTTGTTTGTTTCTCATCTGAAAAGAGCTGGAGGGTCTGGGTCTGTGTTTCTCTTCCCCTCCCCGATGTCTAGTGTATTTCTCTCTCTCAGTATTTCACTTCCATGTCTGTTTCCTTGATTGCTCTCCTTCCTTCCTTCCTTCCTTCCTTCCTCTCTCTTTATTTCTGCACCGAGGAGCAGCAGAGAAGGAGAAGGATTATAATCTCCTTATGTCCAGCAGGGAAACCCCCTCTTAACTCTAATCAGATCAGCGATCGCCAAAATCTGCCCCTTCACTCAGTCAGCACACATTTACCAATCCTTATTATGAGGATTCAGTTTGATAAGAAATTGATTGAGATGCAGAAGAACTCTTTAGTTTACATATTTGTTCTGAACTAAAGAACTATAGAACAAGACAGAACACTCAAGTGTCTGCAGCATCAAAAAGGAAACATTGCTTTTAATACAGTGCTTAACTAGTATAGTATAGTATTTCCAAAATCGTGGAAAAAATCTTAATGCACTGGCTAAGCTACATACAGGGATTTTGCAGGTTTCAACAAGTTAAAAGTTAAGACTATATAATACCCTTTTTAGTCCATCATAAATTCAATCAAAGTCCTATTTCATGTCCATAATGGCAAACAATGATGTGTAAGCATATATATATATATATATTTATATAAAAAAAATTGACTGAGTCCCAGAATTGCTTCCACAGTTAACGCATTTCTTCACATTCAACACAAATGCTTTGGTTCTAAGTTGGTTTTGTAGTTTTGCTACACCATCATCAATACAACATCTTTCCCAAAACACATTTAAAGGTGAGACTGAAGTTAAAGCTACTGTATGGACTTCATAATCCAAACGATTTTTACGGTATATTTTAAGGCCTAACATTAAAGTTATTGGACTTTAGTCTTTTGAAGGACCTGCAGAAACCTGGTTTTATATCAGTCGTGCGAACTTTGCAAATCAGAAAGTTGAGAAGAAAGAGGACTTACTCTAAAACTGGAGACTGTTGACATTAAAATCTGCTTTACGTATTATAAATCACAACTGTGGCTGAGGCTTTAGTGTTAAGTGGCGGGATTTGTGGATTTGCGGCAAGATTAGTGAGGCTGCGGCTCCTTAGCTGGTCATGACCTGACACCATGCGGAGTTAAGTGCTTTTCTGTTCCTCAACATTGGCTAAAATTGGAAATCAGATTGGGGCTGAATTATCTGTGAGTGGTCAATAGAATAAGTGTCTTGTGACTTCGGCAGACACAATGACACCCAAAACATTGCTTTACCACGGAAGTGTTGCCATCACTTCATGTTTGTTTGGTTTTATTTCAGTTTTAACCATTTTCCATCTGTGCGTCACTCTGTCCCTTTGGGCCCATTAGGGACCATGCCAGCTGGGAAGAGAGGAGCCAGGGCAAGAGAATACAGACTCCTTTGTTTGTTTGTGTGTGTGTGTGTGTGTGTGTGTGTGTGTGTGTGTGTGTGTGTGTGTGTGTGTTTATGTTTGCGTGTGTCTGTGAGTGGCCTGTCAATAGCCTCTTCACAGACTGCCACACATGGAGGATGAATGCCTAAATCTCAGCCCATCAACTTGTTTACTCCAATGCACAATATCAAGAGAACATGCAATATGCTATAACATTGTTGATTATTGCGTTGAATTTGCATTAATAAACAAATACTTAAATATACAGGGTACAGAAGCCACCTAGCCACAGTTAGAGATATCCAACCCTGTCAAAAGTCTTTACTAAATCATTTACTGATATTTCCAATCCATTCAAATAGTATCCACTATTTGAATTTGTACTGTATGTTTGTGTAACCGCAATCAAGAAACCAAGGACTTTCACTTCAACAAAAACTGCAATGGAACAGCACATGCTAAAGAAAGCATAACCACTTTTGGAGAAGATGTACTGTAGTATCACTTCTTAAATGTGGTTAAGTAGTATTTTTTCAACACAATCACACACACACACACACACACACACACACACACACACACACACACACACACACACACACACACACACACACACACCTCTGTAATGGGAGACTTGGGGTTGACGTTGCGTGCTGCTGCTATCTCCTGGAGCTGATTGACCAGTTCCGTGATAGACAGCCGCTCCTCAGGGTTCATCTTCAACATGGAACCTGAAGAGAGAGGGATAGAGGAGGAAGAGGAAGAGGGGTGCAGAGGAAAAGGAAGGAAATGTTAAAAATCTTAAGAAGTAGTTAAAAAACATAGAATATTGTCAAAGGAAGCAATTCATGATCAACAATTCAAATGTGGGATATATATAATTGCTTAATAAACAGCTGTCTTTATTCACATGCGAAGCAATCAAGGAGAAACAAACAAAATGATTAAAAACATATTTAGATTTATAATAATTTATTTGAATTTTTTGTGCCTCTGTTTGTGGACCGTTTTAAATGTTCCACCAGGTGGAGCTGTTTAACCTAATTAGATTAGCTGGGACCAGGCGCTGGCAGCACCACTGTCTCCATATGACCTTTCTGTTTGTTTTAGAAGTGCAAACCTAAAAACAAGCTGACAGGCAGAAATGGGCAGACACCGCATCAGATGGTACGTACGTATGAGGTTGTGGTAGACAGTGTATTTGACGTCGTTCTGAGGGATGGAGTATTTCCCGTTGACGATTTGCAGCTTGGCCCCCTCCTCGAACGGGTGCTGCTTAAAACACAGCAGGTAGAGGATGCATCCTAAAGCCTGCAGGAGGGAGTGGGAATAACAAAGTCAACTATGCTGAATGAGACTCTCAAGCGTCCTTTTCTGAATGAGAGTGTAGAAAATTCAGGAAATAGTCACAACAAAAGACATTTACACAAAACACAGTCAAAAGACAACTCACAACAACAAACAGGGATTGGGTGATGCACAGCTAATCCTATGTAATTAGTTGTGTGGCACCTTTTTGTGGCAGAGAACCTAGAATCGTACAGTATTGTCCCAGACCTAAAAACAGAAATAAAAGAAAAGGACAAAGCTCTGACCCAGATGTCTTGTTTCTCGTTGATGGGGAAGTTGGAGTAGAGATCGATCATCTCTGGCGTTCGGTACGCTGGAGTCGTGTTCCTTGTGATCTACACACAAACAGAAATAATAAATAATTTTAAACACACAACCACTGTGGTTGGACCAATGTGAGGTGTGACTGCTGATAAAAACAAGTGATAGTATTTCTCAATGAGAAAAGTTAATTAAAAAATAAATTATAAAACAAATTTCATGAAAGGACGTGTCCCCATAAAGAGAGCTGAAACAAATCATTCCAAATTCAAACTGATCAACCATCCACCTCGGATTTTCCATCAAAAAATGCTCTTAACTCAAGCATATCTTTTGTTCTACTAGAGTGAAATCTAGAGGTGATAACATCTAGGACACCAGGTTCACTGGGGTCCTGTGAACTGAGGTCATCTTTCTGCTGTAGAGTGAGCTCCAGTGTGCGTGAGTGTGTGTGTGTCATAAATACAAATGAACCTGATTGATCTGTGCTTCCTGGATTTCTGGCTTCTAATTTAATCGAGGGTTTCTGGTCACCTCGGCGGTCACCACGGCGCCAACATCAACCCCCCCCACCCCCTTCCCAAATTCTCTTTTATGGTAAAATAATCTTGGTAAAATCTGGACCATGAAACTGATCTTTTTTTGTGACAGTGTAATCAAAGACAACTTCAGAAATCAGCATGTTAGTTTATGAGCAGTATGTTAAAACTGCCTTGTATATATAAATCACAATATGATTGAAAAGAGGAAAAGAAACCTCACTATGGTGTATAAGGGGGGCACCTGTTGAGCTCAACCTGATGTGCGAGTGCATGCTTGTGCTTGTGCATGTGTGTGTGTGTCTGCATGTGTGTACCTCATCCTCCACCATGGACCTCTTCTGTGCCGACCAGCTGTAGTCGGGGTAATGTGACACTGTGGTGGCGCTGCCAAAGTCACACAGCTTGATGGTGCCCTGGTTACTAATCAAGAGGTTCTCAATCTGCAACACGTTAAGTAAGCGGTAAGTAAGCATGCCAATCCATACACACTAAATCACCAATTAGTTAACACAATAGCCCCTAGTTGAAGGTAATATTAACTACTGTGAGTTAAATTGCAGCATATTGATCACACAATAGAAAATGTAGTCAGATATTAATGGGTTCCATTAGATTTCTTTCATTCTGGTACTGCATATTATTCGTTCATACAATGATCAAGCGGTTACAAACCTTGAGGTCTCTGTGTATGATTGGAGGCTTCTGTTTGTGCATGTGTTGCACGGCGCGGCACGCCTGGTAGAGGATTTTCAGCACAGTGTCGACCGACAGAGGAGCCCGCTGCTCTACACGCTTTATGAAGTCCACCAGCTGACCTGAAGAAGAAGAGATAAACAGGGACGAATGAATGAAAAACCCATCGGACAGAGTGAAAGCAACACCTGCCACCAACCAGATGTCTGTTAACTGTTAAAGTTGTATGTGATGAATAATAATTTCTTTAATTTCATCATATAAAGCTAAAAAGTCTAAAATTGTTCATCAAATAAGGAGAAGGTGCTTCAACTAATGCCATTGTAAATACATTATTTTCAAGAGTAGTTTAAGAGTGGTTCGTTTTCATTACGTAGTTTTTTTTTCAGCTTTGTAAGCAAATTCTGGTGAAAATGACCAGTCAGAGGAGAAAGGAAGTAGAGCAGGAAGTGGAAAAGCTGCAGACGGGAAACCGTTTCTTTATCAGCGTTTTTCAGTCAAAGTTACTAAGAACTGGTTCTGATTACTCAAGGCTTACTGCAATCCATTTAATCTGCTCTGTGAGTAACAACTAGTTTAGTAGATGAGAAAGAGCTAGAAGTAAAACAGTGTGAGAAAATGTATGTGTGTGTGTGTGTGTGTGTGTGTGTGTGTGTGTGTGTGTGTGTGTGTGTGTGTGTGTGTGTGTGTGTGTGTGTGTGTGTGTGTGTGTGTGTGTGTGTGTGTGTGTGTGTGTGTGTGTGTGTGTGTGTGTGTGTGTGTGTGTGTGTGTGTGTGTGTGTGTGGAAAGTGTGTATTTACCTTTACACAACTCTGTGAGGATGAGGAACTCGGCCTGTCCGGTGTCTGACTCCTCCTTACTGATGGAAGCAGCGGAGCTGAACTGCACCATGTTGGGGTGACCGGACAGCTTTTTCTATGGAGCAAGTGGGTCAAGGAACACTCAGTAGAAACACTGCTTTGGTGAAGCCTAGCTTTCAGTCATTTCTCAAATTTCAAAAAGAAATCTCTAATTGTGCTCTGGTGACATAGTTGGTAGGCTTTAACCTGTGACTTGTCTATTCTACCAACCACTTCGGAGAGCGTGTAATATAATGGTTCCTACAGCCCGGGTCGAGTTAGAATTAAGACTTTGAATGCCATTTGGAATGAAATTAGACCGACTCCAATGACTCAAATTGATCCAGTTGGCCATCCACTTTAATGCATAGCCGAGCAAGCCTCACAAGACAAGACAATTATTCTATTCTAAATCCGTACCACAGCTTAATGGTCTATCAGTGGAAGCAGGATCAGATTATAGATAGGGTGATGAGGGGAGGAACTCACTGATGACTTGAGAAATTAATTCTTCTGTCTGTGTTTTAGCACTAATGCATTGAACGCGATAAGACAATGTTGTAAAGGAACATGGAACACAGTGTATACATTTCCAAATAGCCTGCGCCTCCACAATGTGCCGCACAGCGTAAAACAAATATTGCACAAGAGATATCCCCAGCCGTTTTAGCTGCTGGCTACAGGGTCTGTTACTCCCCTCCACTGACTGAGTTATCTCAATATTAAAAGCTTGCTCCATGACATAAAACCATCCCCAGAGACATTGAAATACATTAGATCATCCTGGGATTTGATCTGTTTTTTTTTTCTGTAAACCCCTGACTGAATAGAAATATCTGGGAATGAAACTCCTTAAGAATAATACATTTTTCTTCCTGCTCATGACTTAAACAAACTTTGAAAAGAATTACAAATGACAACTCTTTTAAGTAGAGAACCACATGATAGATACTAGAAGTCCTTGTTTGGTAAGGTTAACCATGTAAGTATCCATGAGTTTCAGCTATCAATGTATGTATGATGCATTCACTGTGGAGTGTTGCCAATACAATACAGGTGATCTTGAAATGACAGTATACTACTTGGGAGACGTGGTAACTTGTGAGGTCATCGGTTAAGAGTTTAACTTGCCTTTGTCACATGTTGCCACCCACTGCTACGTGCTAACACAAGAAGGCTCAACTCTGACAATACCAACAAACAAAAAAAACCCAGGCGTCTTTCCACGCTGGTCTGGAAATGATAAGAGGATACCAATAAGCAGACTTCCTGTATGATTTCTTTGTTCTTCTCTTCCTCGTTGGACAGCAGCCTCTGAAAGAAAAACACACACAAAGACCATTGGTTTGGTTGTTGCTTTTCTGGGAACAACACATCAGCGTTTTGTTAAACAGGACTGCGCTTTACCAATCGATAACAATCCATACAGTGTTAGCTTTGAACATGAAAAACTGAACAGTTCAATGGCCGCTTTCACAATTTCACAATAAAGTCTAGACTTGGGCCCTAGAGAAAACCCTACAAGCTCAATCCAAACATAGCCGATACTCAACAATACAGTCTGTTTATGATTTGTTCATTTATCATTTCTTGCATTATAACTGTAAGCGCTTCACTGCTGAACTTAATCAAAACCGTGCCATCCTTTTCTTTAAACCTGGTCATGCTTAAGGAGTGTTTCTTGAACGATAGGATCTGATATTGCTGCCCACACAGTTTCATAGTATGTGTTTAGCATAGTGTCTAGGGAAAGGGGCTAAAGTTTTCTCTGTGTTATGATATGAAGGGAAGGGACACATACAATTGGAAGTCCACTTATATATGTAGTTAGTTACAGAGTGAAAACCGTATTTCATACTGATTAGCATTGGATATACTATTTAATACTTACTGCATATTACAATTATGTGCAGAATCAACATGGACAGAGCTAGTGTTCCCGATTCAGTGTATAATAAATGCAGACTTAACAAGTGAGCATTTGAATGAATTTTCAGTGTTGACCAGCACAGCCCTATTATAAGAGTGGGCCCAACCTGTGACCTTCATCTTACCTTGAGGGCAAAGTCTTTACCGCTGGTCATGTCCTGGGCTTCATACACAAAGGCAAATCCACCTGAGACAAAAATAAAAACAGGGAGAGCAACCAGGATGAAATGTGCAATCATTTTGTTGTCATTTAAACTACATGACTTGTACATAGCACTTTTAAACTCTTAAATTGATACATAGAGATTAATCTTAGGTGTTCATTGTATTATGCTTTATGTCCCACAAGCCCGGTCTGAGCTGGGAAAGACAGCTTTTAGCTTCAGTGCCCCCGACTCCTGGAACAACTTACAGCAACAAATTAAACTAAATACATTCATATCCTTTGGCCAATTTAAACAGACTATCTTGGATCTGCCAAACTCTACTTGTAACTGTTTTAATTAGGCTATATTGTATTTTATTCCTTTTAATTACTGCCACTCTTCACCACTTTGTAAATGTTTCAATTGCTTTTGTTTTCTCTTCTCTTCACTTGTGTATTTGATGTATTTGCATTGAATATTTTGTATGTCTTGTTGTTTTGAATTTGTTTTGACTCGACATCGTTGAAAATGAGGGTCACCCCTCAATTGATCTCTCGAGGATAAATAAAAGTTAAATGAAATGAAATGAAATGAAATTTCAGAAATTGTGTAATACAGTGTAATGTAGCTACTGTCTTGAATTATAGTCAAACTTCTATGGCGTGTGTCAAAGTGATGACAGAGTAGCAATGACGCAACAAAAACCTCCCCACTTGATATTTCATAAATATGTGTCACTGCAAAGTAATTAAGTTGTAAATACTGCCAGCACACCATTGAGATCCCATCCAAACTGGCTACTGCATTTGTTTAGGACAGCTTTGTCTTGTGATAACTGATAAGAGATAGACAGCAATGAAATAGACAGCAACGCCCTGCTTCCACTCCACTCACACCCATTAACATTTAAACCTGAAAGCTGCCAAGTATAGCCACAGTCTGATCTGTTGGCCACTGAGCCGCCACGTTGGAGACTTCAGTGCCTTGCTCGAGAACAACACAAACTTACAGCCTTTCCTGTCACAAGCTAAAGTATTCAGTTATAATAATGACTCTGTTCGCCTTGTAAGACGTGTTCAAATTTTGCTTCAGAAAGACATAGCATCGGATAGGCTGTTCTCAAATGTTTGGGGAGAGCCCAATCACTTAAAATGCTGTTAGTTTAGTCAACCTACAGCATGTACAATGCGCCAAATATATGAATGCAAAACAACTGGATAAAGGATCACACATGTTTATTAATCAGTACATCAGTACATCAGTGTGTGTGTGTGTGTGTGTGTGTGTGTGTGTGTGTGTGTGTGTGTGTGTGTGTGTGTGTGTGTGTGTGTGTGTGTGTGTGTGTGTGGAAAGTGCGTATTTACCTTTACACAACTCTGTGAGTCTCACGCGCTAATAAGAAAATATATTTAACTAGCCACAGTCCAAACAAGGCCAGGGAGAGGTTTCCATAGTGATGAGTAAATCAACTACCAGCCTTGCTTTACCCTGTGAGACCTGAATGAGCAATGAGCGCATGCACACACACACACACACGATATCTTATCTTTAACGCTATATTTACATAGGAAATACTGTCAAGATGTGCAGCACACAGCACAGTGTCTTTTATTTTGTCAGTATTTTTTTTAAATCTAGTATGGGATTCTACCCAGCAACCCTGTTACACACCATTGTGTCTAAAGCACAAATATATAAGCATTTCATTCCATTTTTGAGTCCATGCCTCCTACTTGTTACACATAGTTTACGTCACTACAAGCAGTACAAACAAAGTGTAGCTATCCAACCAACTAGCTTATGCTTTAGTGTCCACTAAAGCAGTGGTTTTCAAACTGTGGGGTGCAGGGTTATGGCTGGGGGGGCGCGGATGAATATGTGAAAAAAAAAAATCTAAAAAAAATATATATATATATTATTATTATTATTTTTTTTTTTTTGAGTTTGTATTTTTATATTAAGATCTCGGCATAGCTGGACAAGAGTTCTTCTGCTTCGTTCCTCTTACTGCATTTAAATGCATTCATTATATTACAGAGAAATAGGTCTTGTTAAAGAAAAAGACCGCCAAGCCCAACCCAGAGGACCCTGCACAATTTTTTTAATTTTAAATTAATATTTTTATGGAAAATCCATGTGTCCTTCTTCAATAGCTTCTAATTCATCTGACCCAGTGTCTCCAAATTATTTGTTCACACAAAATTCCTCATATTTAGCCTCTTAATTTTCCTCTCAAAATGCACCAGATTCATGCATTTCACTTTAAAAAGGTGAAAAAAATCTCCCGGGGGGGCATACCCCCGGACCCCGCTAGGAGGGTCTGGTTCTCCACTGGCTGCTATTTTCCTCCAGCAGGACATTGGAGGCACTAGCGAAAAAACACTGGATGTGTGAATGACATTTAACTAGTCAATAATTAGGGCAAGTCTGTCTGTCTATCTTTCTCACTCTGCTGCACACTCAGTCACTACTATCCATGCTTAAAGGAAGCCGGATTAAAACACTTGAAATAGATGTTAAAATGTATTAAAAAATGTGCTTAAAAATGCACAACAATGTTTAGAATGTTTCAAATATATGTTTAAATTTGTAAAATAATTAAAAGATCTTTCAAAACACAGGGATTTAGAAAAAAAATTGGGGGTGGGGGGGGGGGGGGGGCTCCACTGAAATTTGTTCTCTGAGGGGGGGCTCACTCTCTCACACTTTGTAAACCCCTGCACTAAAGCAACATTTATATGCAACACCAGGAACTTTGCTTTGGGAATGCACAACCATCCCTGGAAGGGATCACATGTCCTCTTCTGTGTAGTGCCAGCAAAGGAGGGGACTGAAACCTGGAAGGCTCCATTTCCTTCACTTCAATTGCCAATCTATTGCAGGACAAATACTGAGAATGGTGGTAAGATAAAATGACTACACCTGAACCAAACGTATTAAACCTTAATAGGGCAATCTGTTTGCACATCTTATCCATTCTAGCTCTGAATAGAGAGTCCTCTCTGTCTGCAGAAAGAAAACAAAAGCCCTGACATGCGTCACTGCTCCTAAACACCTGTTTAAGTTGTGAAGATAATAACCTCTTTCTCAGTAAGCTGAAGAGGACAAGAGTGGGGAACTGAGCCCAATAATACCATGATGACTACCTATGCCATTGCTTTGTGTTTGGTCTGCAAAACAGCTGAGTTGTTTCGTAAATAGACCCACCAGCAGTACGTGCCCACGGCTATGCCAAACAAGATTCTTTGAAGTGGAACTTCTTTGCCGAACGGCCTCTGCACACATCCTGCGTCTACCTCTGGAGCGCGTCGCCTTACCTTACTGCTGCGTCTCTCTGACTTTTCTCGGACACACATGGAACGTCTCAGCAGCAGCTGCTGCTGCAGCGCTGCTTCTAAAAGCCTACCTTTCTACATGGAGTTTTCATAGATAATTCCCATTAAAAATTAAGTTCTTTCCTGTCATTTATGATGCATATGATTTATAATGAGTCTAATATTGAGTCTGGACAGTAATCCGTGCACCCCATTGTCTTTTTTTTTTTTTTTTTTTAATTTTCGCTTGTTGGAAGTCTTATTTTGAAAGGGACACACCAGGAAATGGTGAAACTACAGCGAAAGCTGCCGGTATGAAGTCAATATGACTCTCAGCAGAGTATTTCTCTATCAGTTAAAGCAGAGAGACCCGAGAGAGACGCGCGGCTCTCAGAAAAAAATAGGCGAGCCTCCTGAGGTAAAGGGGAGCGTCGCTGCAGACATGCCTCCGACGCGCATCAGCAGTGCGTCTGAGGTTGAATGTGTGCCCGCTCTAGGTTGATTACATGGTCAGTGACAAAAAGTCAGACGCGAGGTAGACGCGCAGTAGAGGTAGGATGTGTGTGGAGGCCGTAACTGCCCAAGTGGCTGGTACTGCAGGCAGACAAACTAGTCATAGCTCCTGAAAAAAAGAACCATTTGATCGGTTACAGCCGTCCATTGTATTCTCTAACCAAAGATCTCGATGAGGAAACGCAACAAAGGCACCTTTCAAAGACCTTGAGTTTACCATCTGCTTTGATTTCAAAATGCTTTAAAAGGTGGAAATCAGCCATTCTGGAGAACGCTTGTCGTCACAATCAGTGAAAATGTCTCGTCCCTGTCCGCTGTCTGTCTGTACTCTGTGTGTGCCGGAAAAAAAATACAGTGCTGCTCATACATAGCCTATAGTCTCTGGAAACGGCCATGTTGCTGGCTACGGTGGGCCCCCTTTGTTTACATAGCAGTTTACAGAGCTAGGCTGTGTATTGACACCAGACTTTTTTTCAGCACACACACAATACAGACAGGTAGTGGATCATGAAGAGATATTCACCAATGTCGACAAAATCGATTTTGACAACAAGCATTCTCCAGAATCGCTGACTCCAACGTTAACCTCAATTCAACCAAGTATTATAGCTGGGAGGACGATATGCAATCACAACACCGTGCCTAGACTACACTGTACATTAAAGTGAATTATAATTAGGCCTGAAACAATTAAATAAAACCAATAACTGCTGTTGTGCAGAGAAAAATCAAATAGAGGTGTTTTGTTTTGTTTTGTTTTACACACAAATCTGGAATTCAGTAGGGACCGAAGGCCTTGCAATGAGTCCGAGTGTTGTTAGAAGCAGACATGGTAGCGGGTAAAGAATAACAAAGGAAAGAATGCTTCGGTCAAAAAACAGTTTCCTCGCGCTGAAGGTGCAGAACTAATCGGTCAGAATAATTGGTTCACACACTTTCCAAATCGGGTGGACTGAAGGCAACAACTTGCCAATTACTTCAAAGGTTTTCTGTTTTTCCTGTCATTTTGGTGGTTTGTATTGAAAATAGAAATGCCACTAAAAGTGAGGCACGTTTGCTTGATCCACTGAGGCCAAACAATGGATGAGTTCAACTCTGACCCACTACAGGGTCTGACCAGGCTGAAAACTGTTGACACTAAAATATGAAGCACTCAGCTGTGGTCTACCTGATCTCACAGCTGCTTATGTTAAACCACAGATTGAACCAACGTGTCTTGATATTTGGATATTTTTTCCGAATAATACAAATTTGCAGCAAAGGAATAAAGGGGACAGAGCAAAATGGTTCCCTATACTTGTTTTGGTTAATATGGGTCTTACATGCAAGATAAGAGCGAATGTCCCAAAGAAAACAAAATAATATAAATCATCTTTTTAAAATTCTATTTGAATTGATATTGAAACAGATTGCATTCAAACATATTCATATTTACTTCTCCATGTTTTTCTTTTTGCAGCCCTAAAGAAAAACATCAATCAATTACGTTTTAATTTGTTAAAGGAGGGATGAGATGGGACAGGCTGGAAATCCAAACAATGTCTCCCTTGATGTCATAGGCCAGAATCCTGCACATTTCTGCAAGTGCTTTTGATGTGTAATCAATATTAAAAATTAGACCAGGTAACAACATAGCTAGCTAAATAGGCTAGGCTATGATATTTGATTTCTAAAACAGAATGCATTCATGTCCTTTCTCCATGATTATGAACGTACCCCATGAGTCAAACATGTCTTGCTGCCAATGAATATTATGAGGTTTGAAAGTATGTGGCTAACTATGGCTTGAGGGAGTTGGTGCACAAATAACATGTAGCTGTGCTTCTGTTCTGCGTACAGTCGTGCATCTTGTAGCTGTGACATGGACTGCAAGCTGAACATGAAAAGTTTTCCACGCATCACCTACACATGTCACCCTGGGGGAATTCGTTAGACACGCACGAAACCAAATGATTACCTGTAGTTTACTTGGTGACTCATAGCTCTGCAGTTTATTGTCATTGACTACCAGCTGAAGTGTCACCAGTGCTAGCCTAGTGCTATGTTCAGCTAGCTAGCATGCCTAGCCGCGCAGAGACGCGATAGACATCTCTCGTGGGGCGGTAACACCAACTCACCTTCCGCGATCACCCTCCTGATCCGCAGTTTCATGTCGCCCAGCTCCACCACTTGTCCGACGAAATCGTTCTGGTCCCGGCTAGCCGCTCCGAGCGAGCCGGGCCCGGCCAGGAAATCCAGTGCCGACTGGAACAGGGACATTTTTCTTATCCGGCGACCCCCTCCGCTTACAGACTGACGAGAGGCCCGCGGCCCTCCAGGTGAGGGAACGCGCTGTCCGAATCACTGGTAGACTCGGCAGAAACACTCTACGGGGTGTTTAACGTGTTACATAGGCTGAGAATTAGCTAATATTTTTCTTTCACTGGGAGAAAACATCCTCTTCCTGCTGCTAGGCTGACAGGGCCGCCACCAGCGCTGACTTCCGTGAAAGGTGATGACGTCGGGACACCATTCAGTCATGTGACATTAACAAAAAAAGAGATTGCTGTCTCCTCCAAGTGTACAGCTTGTACAAAGTACACAATGTCAACACAGAGTTGACCTATTTGCGTTCCATCCTTTTACGTTCATCTTTTTTTTGTATAATTAATGTTATTTTTCGTTCTCATATGTCAATACCATAGGTCAATACTGTGAATAGGCTACTTGTGTTGGCAAAACATCCTCATACTATTATGTGTGAATATTGAAAAAAATAGGCTTTCATTTGAATAAATATGCATTTTAAATTAGCCAAGAAAAACAATTACAAGTGAAGATATTAATTCAACCTGCCTATTCAATTTTTTATGATCTTATCTTGTATGATTATTCATGTCCTAGGCCTATGAGTTAAATGATGGAAAGGGCTAAAATTAAAGTAAAATGAATGTAATAGAAAAAATGATAATGATAAAAGTTTTAAAAAACAGTTTTTTCCAGAAGTGTTCTCTCGTTTGGCAGCAACAGATCCACATTTTTATGGACGAATAACTTTTGCAAAAACATTATCATGTTCTTGAATTACAAACATTTTTATTTCAACAAATTCTGTGGTGTCAAACTGTATAACATAAGATTCTTTGAAAAGAGCTATGATGCAAAGTCTTCTCTATCGATTAGCATGCCGTGCACAATATTGTGTTCTAGTACGCCATCTGCTGGATCAGTCAGGTTTATGTGTTTGATTGAGGGCTGCTGCACCCCACGCAGTGAACTTTAAATAGTGCAGCAGTTGAAACTGTTTGAATTAATAAATAACAATGCCGGGATTATAGTCATATAGGCCTAAAGCTTTGGCCTTGTTTCAATGCAAGGTCTTTGCAACTTGTGTAGCCTATTGTATGTCCGATACAAAAATGTATTTTGTGGCCTTGTCTAAAATAGCATTATAAAGATTGGATTAAAGCTGCTGCATATATCCTAATTGAAAGAAAAAATATGATCAATTTTTTTTTAAAGATATTTTTTGGGCATTTTTTTATGCTTTATTGATGGTGCAGCGAGACAGAGGTGAAATGGGGCAGAGAGGGGAGTGAAATGCAGAGGCGGTAATCAAACCCGGGTCTGCTGCTGGGCCTGGTCCGGGGGGAGGGGGGGGGGGCCCTACCAACTGAATTAAGGGCGCCCCCATATTATGTAATCTTAAATCTTCTTTATCTTATGCCCTGAGAATGAACTTAAGTGGAGCATATACAAATAATCAGAGGGTTATTTAAACAGACAAATAGTCAAGTCAAATTGATTTATAAAAAAAATATATATAAAAAAAATTAATAAAGTAGGCACGACTCAAGAAGGATTTGATGGCACAGGAGAAGAGACAGGAGAAGTATGCTCCAAATCCACTGAAATCACCACTGTTTGTGCCCTGTAGCCGGGTTCACTGGTTGTCCCGGATCAGGCTATTTGCTGCAAAATGACAGCATGTGACATTTACACAGTTTGCATCACAGTATCAGGAGAGCAGTCCTTGGGAAATCATTTTCACAATAAAAGAAAATGACAGAAGTAGCTCCAGCTTGTTACAGAATGTGGATTTTGGCTGGAAAGCAGCGAAAATGAACTCAAGTGAAGGCAGAACCAAGGGGATGAAAAAGTGTGGAGTGATGCAAAGGTCCATTTCAGGTCACAACAGTGTCTGCTAGAATAAGTCAGATCAGAGACGGAAAAGGGTTTCCTCTTGGAGCCTGGAGCACACACAAGACACAGACATAATATGCAAGATTTAAAGAATTAAACAATGTTATCTAAAGGCCAGGTGTTTGCAATCTTAAGGTGTATGCATGCTTATTTTGTATTATAAAATTGTAGGTATAATACATTATTTGCTCACTTGGGCTTATACTGCAAACAGAAAAAGTCCAGGACCAGCACTGGTTTTGGCATACATTAAATTGAAAGTAAAATAGATTCTAAATCTAGCTTACTTCATGGAATTGTTTAGAAATTAGAGAAAATGTCATGGCTGAAGAATATACATGTTTGCATCATGCATACCCAATGTGTGTCCAAATGTGTTGATAACTCCCTCAACATTTACAATGGTGGTTGTGTCAGCTTTTGTGCTTTAACTGGGGAGCACATAGGCAATGTTATCTGCGTCCCCCTATTTAATAAATGTTACCTTTCAAAATATTCCTTTAAATGTTTCCATCATGTCAGATTTTACTGTGTGTTTGATAGCAAAACCATCATTGACATTATGATGTCATCAATAATGGATATGTGGTATCATAATATCCTTTGTCCTTTCCTGTGTTATGGCTAATCCTTTGTTCAAGGTCTTACAATAGCCCCTTTGATAAAGGCATAGTCATAACATACATCCAATACATAGGCACTCTTTCATTCCCCCTGCTTTTTCCCTTCTGAACTCAGACTAGGTTTTCCTGTGGTGACAATTGGTTGAGAAGGTGATATACCACAGAATAACTCTGCACATCACTGGTCCTGCACTGTTTGGTTAGTCTGACTCACATGATTTCACATATGTCGCTACGTATTTGCTCAGATTTCAGGTTAAGAGAGTTCATGTTTGAGGTAGGCCAGAAACTGATATTAGGCTACATTTACAAATACCTTTAGACAGGTTATACCATTGTGTTAGCCCAGTCTATATCTTTCTCATAGTGAAATAAATAAATTAGGAATTATATTGAGGAAGGACCTCATTTTCACAAATTGTAACAGTCATTCAAAATTAGAAGTCATTTTTGTTGAATTGCCTTAAATATTGGTAGTTGAATTATGGGCACATATCATGCATTGATGCAAACTAGATGAGACTAAAGAAAAAGGCCAAACTATAAAATATGATGAAATTATATTTTCAAATTTGAGATGACACCACCAGTCCGTGAGGAGGGTCTTCCTATTCCTCTCTCCGATTGGGCACACCCCTAAAACGTTCCTAAATGTTTGCTCTCTGATTGGCCAATAGGCTTCATCTGAAACATCAAACGCGAATTTACCATTGATCCAACAGCACGCCGGTCCAATGGGGATGACACGCCCCTCACATAGAGCGATCGGTCGGCTGATGTGGAACCAGCAGGCCGAGGACCAATCAAAATCCCTCCCTCTGACTGTGAGAGACCCGACTGTGCAATGCCATAGCGTGTCCATGTATGTGGGGTGTTCAAGACTTCCACGGGTAGGACTTTGAGCGTGGGTTAAAGAATCCAAATGTTTAACTTTTCTGAAAATAAAAATAAATACATTCATATTTAAAACATATTAAAGTGGTAAATCTCATTTTAGCACGTGCAGTATAATCACAAACTATCACTTTTGTCACAACGGCCAGTAGAGGTTAATAGGTATTTTTATCCATGACAAAAAGGCATATTGAATAGGCTAGGTCTTGGAATTACTTGCATATGTTACACCCATTACATTCTTTCTGATGTACTGGTACACATGTTACGATTAATTATCATATGTAGAGAAATGGAACAATTATAGTGGTGAAAAAGATATTCAGTTTCTTGAAAAAAAGTAGGCTATCAATGGTAAAATGTAGAAATTCGAAATTTGAAAGTATTATAAGAAACATGTATAACAAGTTTCAAATGTACTTGAATGACCCCTGTCAGATTAACATCACAGGAACATGTCACAGTAGACAATAGCTAGATAGATAGAAATAATAAATAGAGAAGAAAATATGTGTAGGCCTATATTAATTTTGTATTATTTTATGTCATTGTTCTATCTCATTTCTCAAACTTTGAATATCACTACTTATCTTGGATATGATCCCTATAGGCCTACGTGTGAATATTTTGGTAGGCCTATGTTTGTAGGCTATTATTTCAACAAAGATTAATTTTAAATGGACAAAAAAAAGTGACATCTGAATGTAAAAGAGCACACACAGAACACATAGCAGGCTAGTAAAAAGATCAAGTCCATTATAATGATAAAGTGCATGGCATTATCAAAATATGTGCACAAATGTAGATTAGAAACAAATTAAAAACATGTAACATGCAGAACAGAAATAAAATACTCAAATAATAATAAAAACTTGCATAGCTGGACACTATTTATCTGGTAGCCCACAGGATAATAACAACAATGCAAATAAAAAATCAAATGTTATTTAAAAAATATGCATAGTCCATTTAGTCTCATTGTAGGAGTATTCTGCTCTCAATATATTATTCGATACATAAGGTATGAATACAACTTTTCATTTTAGATCACTATAATCAATTATATGCCCAGGTCAAAGAATACTGTTCCCATTAATGGAGATAACGTGTAGTTTTTGTTGTGTAACAGTCGGTAACAGTATTGAACAGTGCGTTCCTGAACCTCCCTCTGCTACGTAATGACGCTGGGGCGTGGTTTGTCAGTTTTCCATAGCAGTCCAGCTTGCATTTGACAGTGAGCCTCGCTTTAGCCGTCGCGCGCTGTGTTAACTCCCTGAGCCATTCAAAGTCAGACAAAGCGGCTAGCCTGTGATCTCATTTAGCACGAGCCCTCTCACCTTCTGGGACGGTTAGCTTTAGTAAGGCGCTCGTGACTCCCGCTAACCGGTGTTTGACATCCAACATTAAGGTTCGCGGCAAAGATGTCCAAAGACATGGAGGGAAAGAGCGAGACAATTATGGACATTGAGAGCAAGGTGTTGTGGTACCCGGACTCCAAGAGGAACACACGCATGGACAAATTTAGGATACAGGTCAACGGAGACTACGGGCTTAATCTGGGTAAGTAGGGAGAAGATGCAGACAGACAGACAGACTCACAGACAGACACACAGTCAGTCAGACAGACAGACATACAAGTAGGCTAATCAGACAGAGGGAGAGAGAGAGACAGAGAAGGGGAACGTGCTGGATGCTGGGTATCTGAGCTGAATAGACACACAGAAACAGAAGTGTCTCTCCCTCCTGCCATCACTCCATATCGTGTGATTAGCTCAGTAGACCACTGTCTTAAACTGCTTTGCAATACAATGTGTCAAGCTAGCTTTGGTGAATGCAGCCATTTGGTAATAAGGTGCCAAATGAATCGGCGTGAAGATGCATCTTCTTCGGGTAGCCTATACAAACTAATACAAAATAATATTTAAGGATGGGCTCACAATATGCACTCACCATGCCTGTTAAACAGTGAGTGAGAGAGAAAGTGGCCTATATGAATTGTCTCCTTGATACATTGTAGCCTAAAATGCTGAAAAACTTGTTCCACTGGCAAAGCAGAGAGAGAGAGAGAGAGAGAGAGAGATGGCTATGGCAGATCTGTTAGTGTGTTTGTGTGAATGAATGAATGAAAAATGTATTAAGGTTTGAAGAAATGATGTTGAACACCTGTGCTACTTTAAAAAAATGTCCAAACACTTGCTTTAAATCATTTGGGTCCTCACTCAAAAAGTATTCTCTATTCTTTTTTTTTTTTTACCATCTGTCACATGTCAGAGATCAGCTTTTCATTTAAATAAGTGCTTCCCATTCTGGTTATTGTGGGACACGAAATAATTCCACCTTTAAAAAAAATAATATGCCCCCAAAAAGTATTAAGTAAGTAGTAACAACCTGATAAGGGGAACACTAGTCTTTGGCTCATGTGCATACAGCTTCTAGACACAATGCATACTGATTAGTGACTGTGTACCCTAATCCATCACTACGCTATAAAAGGTCATACACCGAATATGATTGAGAAACACCACTTTGATGCTTGTTAGTAAAATATGGAGGCTGATTTCCACCCCAGTTACATTTAGCCAACTGTAGCAACTTGGTTTGAGCGGATGGTCACACCAGTAAATTGTAATGTCTGTTGTTAATCTGTAGTAATCACCCATTGTCTGTCTTCTAGCTAACTACAATGAGCTGTACCAGTGGTCAGTGGACAGCTACTCAGAGTTTTGGGCGCAGGTGTGGCGCTTCTCTGGAGTACTCAGCTCCAAACCATATGAAGAGGTGAGTCCAACTTCTAAAAACAAAACCTTATTTTCAGATTAGGATATTGCCAACAAATTGGTAGTTGGCACACCCTTAATTTAAGGCAGCTGCATAGGAAAGAGTGGAGCAAATCCAAAAAGGAAGGTTCCCGCACACTGTATTACTTGCATTAATATATATTGTTTTGACATTTGTTGATGGCACATTGTGTAAAACACTAAATCATTGTAGTCATCCTGGGGCTATCTGGAACGATGTGTAATAAAGAACTTTAAAGCAATCAAAGATACAAAAATGTAGTTAGGTCCATTGTTTCCTTAATGTTTAAAGTGTAAATATGTAGAAGTTTTTGTTGGGAACAACAAAGTGTTCCTTCGTGATTATTTCCAAAGGAAAGGCAGTGGTCTGTTATGATTCATGCTAGATGAGCAGACACAGAGTTAATCTACAAATAGCTACGACCTTTTTGTTTTGGAATAAAGGAGTATCTCAAATTGACGACACCTGTCATCAAGTCCAAGTGTCTGCTATAAATGACAAAACTACAGCCAAAATGTAGATGTGGCACATTTCATTTTTTTATGACAGTGTGTCAGTGTTGCCACTGTTCCCTCCCTGTCTGAAATCTGTTCCTACTTCACCAAGGCTTAACAACCCAGTTGAAGAAAGTATTCACTGAATGATATGCATTTGTGTGTTCATTATTTAAATAGCTGTCTGGGTTTTTGAGTTTCCAGATATAGCACTCTCACATACTGTAGGTGAGGCAGTGTGTGTGTGTGTGTGTGTGTGTGTGTGTGTGTGTGTGTGTGTGTGTGTGTGTGTGTGTGTGTGTGTGTGTGTGTGTGTGTGTGTGTGTGTGTGTGTGTGTGTGTGTGTGTGTGTGTGTGTGTGTGTGTGTGTGTGTGTGTGGTCATAAATTATGTCAGTGTGAGCACATGCCACTGTGCCATGTTGTAAACAACACACCTCTTTTGTACACACGGATTACACTTTCCACGTCACCTCAACCACATGTTCTTTTATTAGGCGTATATCATCTTACCCACGTAATCCTTTCTTGGTTTTTTAGTCACATTGGACAAAGTATGGAATATGAGGAGGCAAATTATTTGTCTATCAAGTGACTAGCAAAGGGTGTTGTCAGAGACCCACATCAGAGACTCTTAGGGTGTATTCACACATGGAAAGTCCGTTAGTTCACTTGCTTTGGTCCAGACCAAATAGAATTTGGATTTTTTTTTGTTGGTGTGGTCCACTTTCATATTGCCCCTTTTGCAAGTGGACCAGCATTACGAAGCAAAACCACACGTGATCTGAAGTCATTCATTCATTGGACAGACATTCTGGGGTGGAGAGAAGCAGGAAGAACGAAGTAAAAACTGCGAAATATATCATTGATATAATATGGGGTTAAAAATAATAAAAATGCCTACATCTAGCCTATAAATAAAGAAGAAACACATCAAATTATTATTTTTTCATATGGTTATAATATGTAGCCCCATGTCAATGCCACGTTATGTGGCTTCTAGCCTACGATGTGAAACATAATTTTTACTGTATTTTTGCTGCTGGACGCGCGGCTCGCGTGAAGAATAGGCTCAAACTGAAACACAGCTGATTTAGCTGTGTATCAGCTTGGTGTCAGTTCGGCGCAGTTCAGCACCAAACTGACACGGGGATAGTATTGACGGTCCCGTTGGGAAGAACAATAAAAACACACACTTCATGCAAAGCGCAGCGTGAACCTGTTGGCACTGTAGGCTACGGGAGACGCTCCTCTCCATCTGATCGCTGATCCGCACGCGTCATTATCAAATGTAATATTTTCGCTCGGTGCAAACCACAACTAATCTTCCTAACAATGGCGACAACAACACTTTCCCATAATGTGAAGCTGATGGCGATTTATTAAAAAAGAAAAGAAAGAAAAGGCGCAGTGCTTCCTGTAATTGGGTCGGTTCGAGTCCGGCCAAATTCACACCACAAACGAACTGCAGCAGAGTGCGTTTCGAAGCGCATCGAGACCACCTCTTCTGCTGGGTCTCGGAGCGTTTGTTTGGTCCGCCCCCGAGTGCGATTGCTGTATTCACACCTGTCTGAAAGATGCGCACCGAAGGCAGAAGTGCACCTGAGTTCGTTTCAACCGAACTAAACACAGCATGTGTGAATACACCCTTAATGTGTTTTTTGTTTGTTTTGCATTTGATTGTACTTTTTTGTATTTGGTGATGATGTCCACTATATCTAGACCTAACATTGAAGTTCAAGTCTTTTTTATGTGAAATAAAGAAAAAGATTCTTTTATATCAGGGGTTTTCAAAGTGTGAGAGAGTGAGGCCCCCCTCAGATAACAAATTTCAGCTTTATATGATTAATTTTGTGCCAGCAAAAGCACCAAAGCTGTGAAATGACAGTGCTGTGTATGTGTGTGTGTGTGTGTGTGTGTGTGTGTGTGTGTGTGTTTTATGGGTGTGTGTACCAGGTGGTGGACGTATCGAAACGGATCTCTGATGCTCCGGAGTGGTTTAAAGGAGCCAGGCTCAACTACGCTGAGAACTTGCTTCAACATGCAGATCAGGACAAAATAGCTCTCTATGCTGCAAGTGAGTGTATGACACCGCAATACAGTATGAGACAAAGTGCTGCAAAGAGCAATCAGCGAGCTAGTGTGTCAGTGAGTTTTTTAAGATCCCCATTAGCTTGTGTCTGTCTTAAACAGTAGTTACTCTTCCTGGGGTCTCGATTTCTTCACAACATAAACATAAAACATACATCAAAGGTATAACAAAAATATAAACGTACATACATAGCATTCATACAGCAAAACACAATTCAACCCAATAAATAACAAAACAATGAACACAAACTCGAAACCTGTCTAATACATACAGTAGCTCACATAATCATTTGTCCCTGCAATAGTTCACAGAACAATATGCTTGAAAAGAAATCTTCCAAGTCACAAAAAATTGGATAAATAGCTCAAAGTCCATTTAAAACACATGTTGATATATTTCAAAAAGCACACATTTTTTGTTTTATTCTCTCTCTTTAAACATGGATCCAGCTCATGCTAGGCCAGTTCACTTCCACAGTATTAACCTTCACTGCGTAATCTCGATGTTTCTACCCATGGCGAATTTTAACAAGCTTCTGTTTCCCCCTGTTGGTTTACTTGTTTTTTTCTTTCCTAAGTCAGGCACATTTAGTTTATTCTCTGTTCCTTCCCAGCTTGCAAATTAACTCAACAGAAAGAAAGTAAGAAAGAAGACACGGAAAGAAGTAGGGCCCGACCGATATATCGGCCGGCCGATTTAATCGGCCGATTATAGCACATCTCCGAAAAATCGGCATCGGCAAAATGGCCGCCGATTTTTATTTTTTATTTTTATTTTTTATTTTTTTCAGCAATCATGTTGAGTGAGATGCATTGCTGCCCCGCAGGTAGCCTTATAGCATATTAACAGCAGCAGCAGGTGTGTTGTAATACATCAGATTAATTCACACTTGACAGTTCCCCCTGACACCAATAGCAGAGCCATTGGTCATCTCTTGACTGTTAGTAGTAGTTGATATTACTATAGTTATTATATAGAATTTATATAGTGCTTTATTGGAGATCATTCAAAGACACTTTATATCAAACATATAGAAAATCATACTTATAGAAAAAGAAAACAAAATACAGACAAATTAAAGATAAGGTTTGGAGTGGAGTCCGGTGTAATTATGCTTACTGAAAGAGGTGAGTTTTGAGTTGACTTTTGAATGAGTTTATTTAGTGTGAGATGCAGATGTTTGGAGGGAGGGAGTTCCAGAGGGTTGGGTGCAGTTACATAAAATGCTTAATGTCTGAGTTTAAAAATGTGTCATGTCACTTTAGACATATTTGTAACACTTTATTTTTTTTAGATAATGCATATTTCAATAAATAAAAAGTTCCTGTTCACCTATTGACAGTAACAAGTATTTATATATATTTAATGGTTCAAAAAAGTAAATGTTTTCAATATATATCCATGGGATTTAAAAAAAAAAAAAAATATCGGCCGATTTAAAGCCACTACGAGTAAGATGGCACGTTGGCGTCCCCTTTGGACAAAAGCGGTAGTATTTTTACGACGCCCGCTGTCGCAAAGCTGTTTACTAGCGCGTGACAGGCGTGCGAGTGTGAACAGAGAAGGGCACAATATAGTGCATGTCCGTGTGTTGAAAGTGTGAGGACTCTTTTCGGCTCCGTGAGAGTGGTTTTGACACTGCATCAACTAATGCCAGTCACTGCCACACACACCTGATTGCAATGAGTAGATGCAGCAGTGTCACCTAACTACTCTCTCTCTCACGGAGCTGAAAGACGTGTCCTCACAGAAAGCGAATGAACGAGAGACGGCAGTTAGTATGGATCACGATGAGGTAATGTGTTTGTGTTGTTGATGTAAATAATGACTATTTCAGATAATGGTTATCTGATGATGGTGAAGCAAAGCAAACTGTGTGTTAGTGCCAACCGCTCATTCATTTAGGAGTAAACACTGCAGTCTAGTTTCGCTCTCGTGAAATTGTATACACGTTGCTTGGCAACGCCCTCGTCCCCGCCGTAGCCTATATCACTCTCCCTTTTAGCTTTTCTTCATTGCATTTTAATTTTGTTCTTTGATGGTTCAGCCCCGTTATCAGTCATTATGACGACAAATAACTGTCTCAAACAAGGCTCCCGCTCCCCTTCCCTCACCTGAAGGGATAGGCTTCTCAAATCACAATGCTGCGCCACACTGAAATCTGCGACCAATATGGATATGTGACCATAGAGCATGCACGAGTGAACCGAAAATCGGACTGGGTGTGCGACCAGACCAAAAGCAGTAATAAAAACTATTTAAAAACGTCTTTCTTTGCATTGATGGTCTCGTTTGCTGTTAAAGGTAATTTATGATTATCAGAGGAAACATGAGGCTGTTTAAAAGATATTTAAATGTTACTCGTAGCCGCTTTAATCGTTATCGTAATTTTTCTCAGAAAATAATCGGCATCGGCAACCAAAAATCCATATCGGTCGGGCCCTAGAAGGAAGTACAGGGTTCTTAAGAGTGTGTGCGTTTGGGAAAAGAAATCGATGCGGCGGCGAGCGCAAGGCTGCACACGTCACTGTCATTAGATTAAGCGCTGTTCTGTGCTCCATCTCTCACAGCACTGTCACACACTAATGGATAGGCACTTCTTTATTGCCCTATCTGTGTGTGTATATGAGGAGGGAGGGTGGGTGTTTTTAGCACACTCACCTACACACACACACACATACACATACACATGCACACAACCTTCCCCTCAGAAGCTGTAATGTAATTATGAGGAAGCCCCATTGGTCACAATGCTGTGGATGCCTCAGTGAATGTCAGTGAACTATTACTTAAGAGAGACGAGAGAGCGGATCCTGTCTGTGGCTCTGTGCTGCCTGGCTGACACACTGTCCTTCTTCATTTACGTCAACCCATAAGTAAACACGACGTTCACAAGGCAAAACACAGAAACCAAAATTGCCCAGACCCAATCAAAATGTATCCAGGTCTTTTTCCTGAACTATATAGCAGCGCTGAAGTGACCTTCATTTTTTGCTTAACATTTACCTTTTTAGTTTAAACAATTTCCTTAGAAACCTATTAAGTAGAGTACACCATGTTTGGTGTTTATTTTATTTTGTCTTTTTTTTGAGTGTTCACTTTTTCAGTTGTGTCATGTGAGTTCCTTAAAAAAAATCTAAAAATAAAGTATTTAAAACATGTAACCAGGTCTTCTTAGTTTTCAGAATAATTTATTTGAAAATGTACGTATTTGTCTCATTTTCTGTGACACTGTGTTTCACTCTCTCATTGTGTCAACCAGCCGAGGCCAATGATGAGATCGTGAAGGTGACTTTCGGGGAGCTGAGGAAAGACGTGGCGTTGTTTGCTGCAGCCATGAGAAAGATGGGCATCCAGACTGGAGACAGGGTCGTAGGTGAGTCTCACATTTCTTTGCTCTGTCTCACTTAAGGGGAAAAACTGCATTAGCTTGTGTATCACTTTTCTCTCAACCAGATGGCAACTGGCAAGATTAATTGGTAGATGGATTAAAGCAGATTAGATCATTTTAGACAACTTTCTCTCAGTGACTGCAGTTAAGCAGTCTTCTCCTACGTCACAACATAAACACCCGTCGGTCTTTGCCAGATAGATTTGTATTTGGGTAAAAATTTGTCTCTTGACAGATGGGGAGACCCGCCTCTTTGTAGTGTTCTCTCTCCTGATTGGATAAAGTTTAAAATGTATCACTTACTTCAGCTCTCCCCTTGATTGAAGCCTGTTCAAATCAAATCAAATCAGTTTTATTTGTATAGCCCAATATGACAAATAGACATTCCATACACAATAGGACACCCTCTGCCCTTAGACCGTTATCTTGGCTGAGGAAAAACTCCCAGGGAAAAAAATGAGGGAGAGTGACCTGTTGCCGTATGAGTTGGACATGGACTTTTGCCGTAGCTAAGCGTGCGTGCATGTTTACGCTCACTCTTTCTTGGGTAGGGTCGGCTGTCTTGGCACAAGGAGCAGCTCCTTCTGAAAGTCACCATTTATTTCTTTTCAAAGTTCATATTTGTACAGGGAGGTTTCTGGGCAGACACCTCACTATACAGTACATTCATCCAGATATTCACCTGCATACTAAACGGTATAAACAGCCACTGAGCTACAGCATTGCAGCAACTGGAGCTATACCCAAACTTGTGATCAGAACATTTTTAATGAAACAATTCGAGTGCCAAGTTCTTTTTAAAGTGCTAATCTCTGTTGATTTCATAGCTTGCTGCCACATTGCCGACTGTGGACTGTGTATATTGAGTTGTTAGAACTTCTCAGCTATCCTGGGTTTATTTACTTCAATGTTGTCAAACCGATTCTCAAAATATACGCAATGCATGGAATTGCTAACTATATGAGAATATTTTGTTAAATCATTTTCTGTGAAGCAATCGGTGACCAGGAAGTAATACAATGCCTGTACGTTGTTTTTGTTGCAACAGATTTCAAACTGATACAGCATAGGTGTATGTGTGTGTCTTAAATTCACTGTTTTTTTAATCTATCGCTCACACAGTGTCTCTGTTTCTTTCTCTGTTCTGGGCCACAGGGCTACAGCATGTGTATTCAGCTGTTTGTGCTGTGTCAGAAGCGGGGTCTTTAGTTACACCGAGTTCGCCAAATGGCAGCATCTCAGATGTCTGAACCTTTTCATTATTCCAAGAAGCATCTTCTGTTTGTGCTGCTCAAGGCATTGAAGATGTCCTATAAAGGCCTTTTTCTTGCAACCTTTAAAAAAAATCAGGATAGATATAACAGAGAACGGGCACACTATTTAAGAGGCTGCAGAAATTTGCCTGTGAATATATTGAAATCGTTGTTCAAACGCTGAGCAAATTTGTGTTGTACTGTGTGTCCAAACTATTTCTTAAAAAATGTAGGTATGAAAGGATGCAACCCTGTATAAGGAACATTAGCTAACATCTATGGCATGTGTGCTCAGAGGAAAGATGGATATTGCGGTAGAGAAATGCATTATCTTAATGACTGGAGCTCTGTGGGAATCTTATTAGAAAGACGGCATGGACGGATGGAGGGATGGATGGAGGGAGGGAGAGAGGGAGGGATAGAAAGGGAGATACACAAGCTTCTTCATGCGTTCCTTTTTCCTCTTCTCCCTTCTCCCTTCTCCCCATTACTTTCATAACATATCTAAACACGGATCTGTGTGCTTGATCCAATCTTTGTGCTCACGTGTGTGTGTGTGTGTGTGTGTGTGTAAAATACAGAGATGTCCTTGTCCCCAGGTTGTAGTTTAAATGCCTTGTCAATGCCTGTAATCCAGGAGATGTGTAAGCACTTAGCTGATGAAGCCAAACAGGTTTTTATAGCAGGACATGAGCCGACCCAGTGTGCGCACACACACACACACACACACACACACACACACACACACACACACACACACACACACACACACACACACACACACACACACACACACACACACACACACACACACACACACACACACACACAGACACAGACACACACGCTCACACACACACGCTCATACAAAATTATTCTCCCCCTTTCGTGCCCTTTTAGATCAATTGTTTTCCTCAGTGGTCATATCGTCTCTAGGTTCCAGGAAGTACGCCATGCCTCAACCCCCCCCAACCGCCTATTCAATCACTACATCTGGCCCATTTATTTGAAACACAAGAATGTAAGAAAACATTACCTCCACCTTAATACGAAGCTTGAATCTAGCCTTCACACCCACTGTTCCTCCACTGGGGAATGCATATTGTAATTTCTCAGCGGTCTTTAATGGTGAAGAATAATATTTAAAAAACACATAAGAAAACACATTTCAAGCATGTTGAGAATGACAAATACTCCACAACATAACACTCATGAGGTCAACAGGGTTAAATCTCCTCCCCTCTCCTTAGCTGCTTGATTTGACTTCAGCTTCATTTTATTTTAAGTACCCTGCGGACTGTGTATAACCAGCAGTAGTGTGTACTGGGGAGCAATGTGTGTACGAGTGGGTCCCTCCCTGCTGTATTTGAATCATGTACACTAAACACACAAAAAATGCAAATGACCATGGGGCTGCCGCACCTTTTTACATCCTGAATTCGGTTTCATCCTATTTCGCTGTTTCAAGTTTGGCAACAAATGTGGAAAACAAGGAAAACCAGAAAAAAAAATGCTTAGTTTAGTTTAAATTTTTCCGAGAAAGAAAAAAAACATTCAAGGTTCAATGTGCTCTGTTAAACCTTGTTTGTTAACGTCACTCCACAGGGCATCCTTTAATATGCCTTTGTACAACATCTTTTATTTGTTTCCTTATATTTAAAACAGACAGGTATTACTATTATCAAAGTGGGCCCTAGTATTAAGTTTACCATGGAGTAGCTTCCCAGAAGTGAACTGATCTTCCTCCAGCGCAGTTTTCCAGGAAGTAATTCATCTCGCATACAGTAGATTGTCTGAGCTGATTTCAAACCAGTTGCCGCTGTTCACGTTCTTGTTTCTGTATCCATGTCCACCTCAACTCACAGGTGTCAACCACATTATAACAAGAGGAATCCATTGACATCTGTTATTTTCTAAATGTTTTCTCTGCTTGTGGTACTTTTTGAGGCCTTGATATCAATATCTGTTTCACATATTCGAGGGATTAAATATAACAGTAGCCAAATGTCACCCATAGTACTGGTATGGTGCATTTTAAAGTGGGAAGTATGGCAGCAATAGCCATTTATATACTGAAGGTAATTCTGGCTTGCATTCACTGGTAAGTGGTTGCCAACATACACCCAAGACCTGAAAAGTTGTATTGAAGTGAGAATGACTATACAGAAAAACAGCAGGATGTTGCTTCTGATCTACGGTACATGCCCTGCTGCCACGGGTAAAAGCAAGATAGTGATTCATGCCGGTTGCCTCAGAGGTAGTCAAGCTAGGTGTTGCAGTATTACGGTGATCCATGACGCTATCCGTCCTGTGAGAGGATAATCATTTCTGACAGCGCCTGTTGAGCCAGTGTTGCTGGATGGTGATCCGTCAGCCCGCCATGTCATCCAGCCACCACAAACTTCCTTATTACGGCAAACAAATACACGGTCTGATTGGTCATGGCTCATAGGAAGTGACAGTGTGGTTGGTGTTGCCCTTCCATGAGTCAGATATTGCTTGGCTTAGCAGCTGTGTCATTGTTTTATTACGCCGGATAAGATATATGTTGTAAACAAAAAAAACAACAACAATGTAATGGTAGTGTGAGAGCTCCTATGTAGGGCCAATAGATTTGTTTTCTTTATTCCTTATTTAAACTGTAGTAAACATATTTATATTACTTTCAGACATTTATTTATCTAATTAGAGCACAATAGATTAAGTATCTAACTCTCTGTGCATTTGTTAAAGCAGTCAATACTAGAGGCACAGTAGTATTGATGTGGGAGGTAACTTATCTTTATTGGTACTGGCTGGAATGCACATGGGTGTGAATGGTTATACGATAATAGTAAGAATTTCTACATTTGTGCCTCCCTGTTGGGTATTCTTCATTTTCCATGGTGCAGTTTTCGATTTCTCTTTATGTCTCTCTCTATATATTCATATCACTGATTTTCTGTGTCTGACCCGTGAAAGGACTTGTGTCCTTGGGCACCATTTTACAATATTGATCAAGGAATATAATATAACGCAGCAAGACGGCAGTTATGATCTCTTGGCTCTGCTTGTTAAGAATGAAATACTGTCTCTGCCCTGGTTGATATTCATCACTCCCCCTCCCTTCTGCCCTCCTCTCTCTTCCCCTTCTTCCGCTATTATCTCAGCCACTGGACATTTAGTAGATGATAGATAGGACAGAATCATTGTGGATCGTTTCCTTCTCTTATCATATACTTTATTTGTGTACATTTCTGAATGAGCTCAATAAATCAATATTTTTGCTGAATGTATTTATATTTACATATGATGTACGGTCTATGCAATAGCATTGTATAATTCCTTTATGGCAAAACAATACATTCTATGCTGTTGGGCATTTTGATAATAGAACAAAAAGTCAGATTTGTGAGGAAGCTGATGATGCACATAGGCACACTGTTTATGGGATGTTGTGATTTGTTATATGCTGATTTTTATACTAGTGTAGAACATGTTTATCATAACTCCTACATACATCCATACACATTTTTAATAAAAGTAAATCTCATGAATTGCTTATACTTAACGTTTTCGTCCTCCCTCCCCCTTCAGGCTACCTACCCAATGGTATCCATGCAGTGGAGGCCATGTTGGCAACAGCCAGCATCGGAGCAATTTGGAGCTCAACCTCTGTCGACTTTGGCGTCAACGTAAGGATTGTACAATGCTGTTTGTGGCTTGTATTTGCTTATGTTATAGTTTTATAGTCCACCTGAGCTGATGCATCATCAACATTTCATTTTCTCATTGTATTTAGTCGTTCATACTAGATTTTTTTTAGACAGTGTCCCATGCCGAGGGGGCTTCGAGAGCCTCAATCGCAAATGTATTATTCACATACAAAAAAATAAATTAGCTGGTTTGGACTGCATTTGTCCTTTTAAGTTGTCTGTGAAAAGCATTTGCAGTTCAAGAATAGTGTTAACTGTGTGTCAAAGTGGCCCTTTTCATCCCTCAGTGCTGGCAGAGCACATGCCTTCCTACCCTACAGATACTCTTTCCTCAATGCTCTTTTTGTCACCTTGTTATCCACTTGTTGTTTATGGTGTGCTACTGCCCCCCATGGCCAAACAGAGAATTACACTTACATGACCAATGTTTTTTTCACCACACCACACTTGAAAAGTAGAAAGTTATCATTGACTCTGTCTTTTTTATTTGCATTGCTTTAAGTAGGTAGTAATGTGGAAATATACCAAATAAAGGTATATTGTGCAGACCCATCATATATAACCTCAGAATACCTTTCCATCAAACATGATTATTCGAGATTTACTTTTGAGTGCCTTGAGGGTAACGGTTCAATTGGATGAGGGGTAAGAGGTGAGGGGTTAGGGTTTCATATCCGGTGCAGTTTTTGCGGATTTATCTGTTCTTACTTTTCATTTCCGTCTGTTTAAACCATATCTCTCTCTCTCTCTCTCTCTCTCTCTCTCTCTCTCTTTTGTCCCAGGGCGTTCTTGACAGGTTTTCCCAAATCCAGCCCAAGCTCATCTTCTCTGTCGCCGCTGTGGTTTACAACGGCAAAACACATGACCACATCGAAAAGCTGACCAGTGTTGTCAAAGGTTGGCATCCGCATAATGCATCTGCATGTACATTTTGAACTCATATTATTATTTACATTGCACAAACACCATTTTTTTTTCATTCAAGTTTTGGCTGTTACTCAAAGATTAACAATTCATGTATTATTTATTATAGAGAATGCAGAAGTGACTGGAGTATGTAATAAGACACTCGCCCTGTGTCAACATTGTATTTTATATGTCAAGATGTGTTGCTCTCTTCAAAATAAGTAACTCTGCTAATGAGTAGAAAGATCAGTTAAGGGTAACACCAAGTAGCTACACTAAGTTTTAAAAGTGTTCAGAATTAAAACCTTTTGGAAGACTACATGCCTAGCAGATGCTCGATCAATGTACAGCATGACTTGATTTATTTATTTGCTACTTATTGCTACTACAGAAATGTCCAGAGAGCTATTAATCATATGTGAGTCCCTTTTAACAACAAAAAAAACAATATTTAGTTGGATCTGTAAATAACCCAAATGTGTTACAGGTTCATTAAAATAACACTTGTATTCCTCGGGGAATCAGTGGCTTGGCTTTTCACAATGTTAAAGTGTGAAGGAAAGAACAAAGCACTAGACTCTCTATTTATTTTTCTCTCTCTCTCTCTTTCTATGTAGGTCTGCCTGACCTGAAAAAAGTAGTGGTGATTCCCTATGCGCGGTCCAAGCACGAGACGGACCTCTCCAAGATCCCCAACAGGTGTGTTTTCTTAAGCGTTAGGACTGAAACAACCGTAAGAGGTGTGTGTGTGTGTGTGTGTGTGTGTCTATATATATATATATATATATATATATATGTATTTGGTATGACAGAGCAGTATGATGATATATTCCCTTCCCCATATAATGTATCAAATCTCTTCTCTTCCATTTTCTTTTTTCTCTTCTACCCTGCAGTGTATTTATAGATGAGTTCTTGGCATCGGGGCGTGGTGAAGCCGGCCAGTTCCCTCAGCTGGAGTTTGAGCAGCTTCCCTTCAGTCATCCCCTGTTCATCATGTACTCCTCTGGCACCACAGGAGCTCCTAAATGTATGGTCCACTCTGCTGGGGTAAGAAACACATTGACTCTCTCTCTCTCTCTCTCTCTCTCTCTCTCTCTCTCTCTCTCTCTTTGTTTAGCTGGCACAAACACAATTCCTCACACACACTGCGGATCATTTTGTAAATAAGGTCTGGAATGTTGCATATCACTGATGTTGTACTGTGATATATTATTACACGCATAATGAATAACATTATGTATGCATTTACGATTCAAAACAAAGTGACACTTTTGTTGCTTTTTTTAGTTGGTCGCTTTCTGTGACTATACTCCACAAGGGTTAGCTAGACCACAGCTGTCTCACACACACACACACACACACACACACACACACACACACACACACACACACACACACACACACACACACACACACACACACACACACACACACACACACACACACACACACACACACACACACACACACACACAGCATACACTGGCCACATCTGTATGCAGAGTTCTCCCGGGTAGGCTACACATGTACGGTTTGATATTCAGCAGGGCACATTTATGTTAAAACAAACGTGAACAGTTTGAGAATGTGGATTTTATCTGAAAAGTTAAGATTTAGAGTGAATTCTTGACCTCTGAAAATACAGTTGATTTTTTTGTACTACAAGTTCCATTTAATAGTTTCTATGGAGCTTTTGATCATGAACATATGATCCGAAAAACAAAATGGAACATTCCAGCTGTCATTGAAATCTAATTATAGTGCATACACTTGAGCAAACCACATGTATTATGATTTAAGACAACCTTTTGTTTAAGTCTTTTTCATGTCTTTACCTAGATTATTTTTTAATAAAGTCATACCAAAATTGGTATAATTTGATCAAAATCCATAAGTAATGGACGAGCTTCTCATTAGTGGTAACTGTATCATTTTCCACCACAAGATGGTAGCAAACCTCCATCTGTAGACCTAAAGGAAAAAAGGTTATCTGCTCTCAAGAGAGTGTGAGAATGACATTTGTTTTGCTGCTGCATGCACACATCTGAGTGAGGGAGCGAGAGAGAGAGAGAGGGTTGAGCAATGTGTGATTTCACAAGGGCCGCTGTACTTAGAAGGCTGAACCACTCAGGGATCATACTGGGTTTACACACTCTTAAGAAATGCATTCACACATTTTGACAAAAACAGTGTCTCGCCCTCTCTGAAACACACACTCAATGTTTTTTTTTTCTCTCCGTGTTTCTCTGTTGCTTGCTTTGCTTTAACCCTCCCGCCATCTATGACACAGGCTTCTCCATCTCCAACTTACTTGCATTTGTTCCTTTTTGTTTCCACTGTCCCCGTTTCAGACTCTCATTCTTTTTTTTTATCCCCTGCTTTTACTGCTTCTATCCTCTATGTCCCTTTTCTTTTCTTCTCCTGTCGTCCTCCTCTTTGTCTCTTTCTCTGGTGCCCTCCCTCCATAATTGGGACGGTAATGCGTTGGTGACTGAAAACATTTCCTATTGCGACGCTGGCTGGCAGTCCTCTCTGGCGCTACCAATTAGCCCCTGTGCTGCTGTGTGGTGCGTTCTGCTTTGTCACGGCTCTGTTAATGTGCTGTCAGTAGCAAGATGGCACGTACCAGATGACGGGTATGGCAGTGGAGTCCTGCCAAAGATTATACGCATGCATGCGCGCACACACACACACACACACACGCACACACACACACTCATACAGTTCGTTCATACTCACGGCCAGCGATAATAACCTATCCAGCTGTAATGGGTTGGTGACTTCTGAATGATTCACACTTAACACAAATTTCCCCTTTTGTCTAAAGAATTGCTTGTGTGTGCTTTAGGTAGCAGTGTCAGTGAGAAAATGTTTTCTTCCACACAGCTTGGAAAGGAGTTTATTTATATATTTTTAAAATATAGATTATTATAATTTGAAGGTAGAGTGTCTAGTTTGAACTGCCTGTTCATTTATCAAACAAAGGTCACAATCCAGACGGAGAGTAAAGAATCAACAAATGTCAATGTCAGCAATGAGCGTATGAACGAAAACCTTCAAAACATTCACTGTCTCTCTCTCTCTCTTTTTGTCGCTCTGTCTCTGCAGGGAACGCTCATCCAACACTTGAAAGAACACATTCTCCATGGCAATATGACCAGCAGTGATGTCATCATTTACTACACCACGGTAGGTCCACAACCTTTTCACAATAAAACTAACGGGCTCACAGTACCAACATTTACCAGAATGTGGGGAACTTTTCAACTGCTTTCTCAATGTCAGGCGTAGAATGTTAAGTATTATGGGCTGTTTTTTAATCATGAGACACAACACACACACACACACACACACACACACACAGGCATACACAGGCATACACGAACAGGTCCTTTCTAATGAGCAGCACTGTGCTCTGAAGGTCAGGGCTGTGCATCCATTTTGGCCGTTCCTCGAAGATTCTTGCTCATTTTGATGATAAACACCAGTTTGTGTTGATTAAAGCTGCAACTTTTGGGTGGTGTGTGGGGCGCGTTTGTGCCGATTATTAAGGGCTGTTATTCAATATCTGCCTCTTCTGTCTGGAGTTGCGGGTATGTTTGATGCAAATGTTGCTTATTTTAATTATCGATTAAAGCGGCTACGAGTAACATTTAAATATCTTTTAAACAGCCTCATGTTTCCTCTCATAATCATAAATTACCTTTAACAGCAAACGAGACCATCAGTGCAAAGAAAGACGTTTTTATATAGTTTTTATTACTGCATTTGATCTGGTCGTACACCCAGTCCGATTTTCGGTTCACGCGTGCATGCTCTATGGTCACATATCCGTATTGGTCGCAGATTTCAGTGTGGCGCAGGAACGTGAATTGAGAAGCCTATCCCTCCAGGTGAGGGAAGGGGAGCGGGAGCCTTGTTTGAGACAGTTATTTGTCGTCATAATGACTGATAACGGGGCTGAACCATCAAAGAAAGAAAAGAAAATGCAATGAAGAAAAGCTAAAAGGGAGAGTGATAGTCGGGCGGGAGGGCGTTGCCAAGCAACGTATACACAATTTCACGCAGCGAAACTAGACTGCAGTGTTTACTCCTAAATGAATGAGCGGTAGCCTACTAAAACAAAGTTTACTTTGCCTCACCAGCATCATCAGATGACCATTATTCATCTGAAATAGTCATTATTTACAACAACACATTACCACATCGTGATCCATACTAACTAACTGCCATCTCTCGTTCATTCGCTTTGTGTGAGGACACGGGGACTCGTTCAGCTCCGTGAGAGGTGACAATGCATCAACTCATTGCAATCAGGTGTGTTTAGCACTTACTGGCATTAGTTGATGCTGTGTCACCCATAGACTCATGGAGCCAAAAAGAGTCCGGTGCCCTCACACTTCCAACACACGGACACGCCACGCACCATATTGCTTCCTGATTATTTGACTCTTGCACTCCCTGGACGAGCTACAAAACAGCTTCACGACAGCTGGCGTCGTAATAATACTACCGCTTTTGTTCAAAGGTGTCGCCAACGTGCCGACTTAGCTCGTAGTAGCTTTAATCCTTTTAATTTCTTTTCGTTCGATTCGTTATTAATTCTAGATTATGTTCAAATATGCCCATCACAGGTTTTCAGAGCCCACAATGACATCAACACATTTCTTGTTTTATGATATATACAAGAGGAAAGACGCAACTCCTCATATTTCCATAGTAACCAGGGGATATTTGGCATTTTGCCTGACAAATAACTAAATAATTAATTTATGATTGGAATAGTTGATTGATATTCTGTCAATCAACTAATTGATTAGCTGTCTCGCCTTGAATTGAAATTGTATAAGTGCCATATATTTTATAGTAGGGGAGAGTAGCCTAAGTTGTGCATTTTGGAAGTTGTGCCACCCCTTGTTTCTAGAAAACCGTGGAAGAAATTGGAAATGTGACCACATATTTAAGAAGAGCCATCCATTTGACTCATCCTGTAAAGAAGGGAGACACAAGGAATAACATATAAGCACATTTAAGCTAAAAAAAACTGTGTTTTGCCTTTCAAAGTAAAATTTCCATGATCAAGGTTTTTTGATTATTGTGTCTGAACAATTATAGACAAGTTTGAAAACATTTGACACATGTTTTAGTGCTTTGGTATGCTACATTTTGAGTCTATACAGTTAGCACGATTTCAGCCCTAGATTTCTGCATCATGCTTATTATCCAAATTTCTGGGATTGGGGTGATTTGTGCCAAAGGGCCAGGGTGAGTTATAAGTAAGTAAGTAAGTAAAATGTATTTATAAAAGCACATTTATGACAGTTTGCACTGTCCAAAGTGCTATACATAGTGCATTCAGTAGGTAAACAATGAAGGTAAAATAACAATAACCAAAATAAAAGACGTAAAGCCCATACATCCACATAAACACAGATAGTAGTGCAGAGGAAAGATAGTTAATGGGGAGGAAACACCAGGGTGTACATATGGGTTTTGAGCCTTGATTTAAAAGGCAGAAATGTAGGGGAATCACATTTGTCAGGTGGCAGTTGGTTCCACAAGCACGAAGCAACTAGTGCAAAGTACATTTCTGAGAGTTGTGCCAGTGGCATGGCTGTATATGCTGGTCACCAAAAGAAATTGATTGTCTACAGTAGCTCAGAAGAGAGTGACATCTCAATTCCACTTAACGACACCACTGATGAGAGTTCAGATGGCCAGAAAGATGATGATGGTGACTTTGTCATTGTGAGCTTTGCAGGTAAAACCATTAGATCTGCTAGGCCTTGTTTAAGAAAATTGTCCTTCAATCTTTGTCAACTATTTACTTTATTTACTTTAAATACACCTTAAATAAGTGATTGTCTAATGGATTTGTCTTGCATTACAGTTTATGAGATATATATCAATGGCACAATTCACCCCATGGTATTCTCTCCAACCGCACAACTTACACCACACCGGGGGCAAGTTGTGCAACAAGACAACTTTTTTTCCGAAAGCTATATTTCTTCAACAGTTTATTCCAGATCAAAAAATGTTATTGCCAGGGATGCACAACACCCTGAAATATATGTACATATTTGAGTTGGAGACTTTACTGTCAAGGCCTTACTTTAAAGTCACTTTGAGTAAAAAGTTGCACAACTTAGGCCACTCTCCCCTATATGCTAGGGCTGGGAAACTCTTGGGCACCTCACGATTCGATTCAATTCCGATTCCGAGGTCAACGATTCGATTCAAAATCGATTCTCAATGCATCTCGATACAATTTTGTTTTTACGTACATACCTATGTGTGATTTTCCAAAATATATTTATATGCACATCTGAGTTTGCTACTCAGAGTTTGATAATCACTTCCTACTTTTGTGATGATCATTAAATACAATCAACAGATGAATTACCTTCTCTAATATTGTATTAGAGAAAAAGCTTTTCTTGTCACAAATATGACTTTCTATGACCAGTTCAATAATGAATGCAGCTTTTAACACAATATGGAAGTATGTAAAAACTAAACCGATTCAGTTTAATTTTCTTTCTACTCTTGTGAATCATGTTTCTATAGGATTTCTATTCTATTATTTTCTAAGTCATTTCAACACATTGTGCAAAAAGTATGGCTTGGAATTCAGCTCTCATACAAAAACGTCAACAGACACAAAGCCAGTGCAGGCCTTATGGGTTTGCTGCTCTCTGCCCTTTTGTCGCCACTTTTAACAACTCGCACTTGTTTGGTGTGTATGCGCAGTGGCACAGGAAATACTAATATTAAATACTAGTTAAAAAAAAAATATATTTTTTAAATTGATTATTAACTTTTATGAATCGATTCGGAATCGTTCGAGAGAGAATCGCGATTAATCGGCAAATCGATTATTTTTCCCACCCCTAGTATATGCATAGTGTGTCCTGTATTATCTCTGCAAGCAGCTGACATTACCATTCATGTGCATAGTATACATATTGGGGATGATACCAAAGCTGCAGCTCAGCATGCAGTACAACAAGAAAGATTTGAATCCAAGAAACACAACTCTCAGTCTGCAGGAGTTGTCCACTTTGCTAACTGTGTAGCCTTGCTAATCAGAAGTGAATGTTTGTACCAGATAAACTGACTGTGTGTGTGTGTGTGTGTGTGTGTGTGTGTGTGTGTGTGTGTGTGTGTGTGTGTGTGTGTGTGTGTGTGTGTGTGTGTGTGTGTGTGTGTGTGTGTGTGTGTGTGTGTGTGTGTGTGTGTGTGTGTGTGTGTGTGTGTGTGTGTGTGTGTGTGTGTGCGTGTACTGTCCTTAGACGGGCTGGATGATGTGGAACTGGCTGGTGTCTGCTTTGGCAGTGGGAGCCTCAGTGGTTTTATATGACGGTTCACCACTAATGCCCACACCCAATGTACTGTGGAACCTGACAGACCAGCTGGGGTGAGTTAGACGCACACAAAACACACACACACATACACACACACACATGAGGCTGACAAAATGGAGTGACAATGTCTAAAATGTTACATTCAGTTGTTGGATTATGATTTACTATTTCAAACCCCTAATTAAAATAAGAATGAAGTCAATTCTATGCAGCATCTGGAATAAATGGAAACAGACAATCCACAGTATACTTCATTACTCTCAATCTTACTCTCTCTACAAGGTTGAAAGATGATTAATGGAATAATGATTGAGTGCAGTGCAGCCCCATCCCTTGTTGCATTTTCAGCACAAATGGTGCTGACACAAGACTGCTATAAGAGCAAGTGAGTTTTTTTTAAATATAGTATTTGGGTTAATACAGAGAAGACAATGAGGAAAAGGGCAGATGGATATGCAGACAGGAAGAGAGAAAGGCTTTCCTTGAAGACTTTTGTTTTTAATCACATAATTGGTAATGCGTTTGCCTTATGTGCACACAGACACAGACACAAACACAAAAGCAGGGCTATGAATAAAGATGTCTGCTGCTTATAAATTGCATTGAGAACGAGACCTTCTGCAACTGATCCTCCAATAAACATTTATTATTTACCTATTCATTTTTTACTTCTTATTCAAATGGGAGGAGAAAAGGAAAAATGAGCTGAAATGGCAAAATGTGGACATCTTATGTAAATACATGTTGTCTGATTTTCATCTTTCAAAAATATATTCCTGTTCCCCAAATGTATGTTCGTGGTAGAAATGTGTTTCACAATTACAGGGATAAAAGGTTTTTTTTTTTTTAAATCAATATTGAAAAAAAGATTTGAAAGACAGTTTCGTCCTGTGATCCACAAATAAGATAGTGTATACATCCACACCCACCATCTGCACTGTATATAACCTATGAACCCATTTCTAGTCATAAATTCCAGAAATATTTCATACACTGTAGGTTCACAAACAACGGAGCACAAGGATATCAAGTACATATCCTCTTAGTAAATGTCCTGATACCCTCTCCCATTACTACCGCATCAACAGCAGATGCTAAACCCACTATTGATTTTCTATCGTCTTTTGAAGACGGCAAGAACAATGGAAAATGGTCAAGGATAAAAGTGTGTGAGTGTATGTGTGCATTAATTGGTTCAAATGTAATGGGTAAGATTATCCATGTTCCTTTTTTTAATATGTTTTTCTTTTATACTTCTTAGTACATGAGTGTAAATGTGTGCAAACTTTGCTTTGAGAAAGTCAAACTTTTTTTTTCTTTCATTTACATGTACCTCTGTCATATTATTTTCAGCCTTTAAATGTATTCACTCATCCATTCTTTTTTATTCTTAAGGCTATGATTCTAAAACAAAATTACACATGAAAATACAACTAGCGCCTACACCTTCACTGTGCACACTTTTTAAATTACACAAATGAGCAGGGAGAAAACACATCTGATTGTGTTCATATTGGACACAAAGGGACTTTTAAAGGCGGTACAATATCATGGGAAGACACAGGTGGGTGCTATTATGTGTGACATAGTGTGCATAATTATTTTAAAAACATCACCGTCACCAAATAGAACTGTGTGATCTGCAGACTATTTGACCTATCACAAATAGAACGTATTCAAAGGGATGTATCCCTGAAACACTCTTAGATAAAGGAATCTGCACCTGATGTGCCCTTGAGCAGCCTTACTACTAGAACCAACGTTAGGGGATTGCGGCAGCTCTTAGGTGCGGGTACACTCAGTCAGCCTGTGTTTGAATTATGAGAAAAATGCACTGTAGTCAGCAAAAGTAGGACTCTTTTTAAGGCAGTGATACCACAGACATGTCGTAAGTGCAGCAGAGTTGGCAAATTGCCTACAGCAAGGAAAGGAGTAATAGGGAGACATTTTTGACACAGATTGGGAGTGGAGGAAACTATATTGCGGAAGTGCCAAGAAAAAAAGGGACTTCTACTGCAGAAAAATGTGTTGGTTAGTTGATCCTAAAGCTAATGAGCTCCTTTCACAATTTTACTAGTCATTTGATTGATCAAAGATATTAGGATCGTCTGTTTCCCTGGTCAAATATTGCTGTGTTTATTTCAAGGTGTATGTTTGGTTAACATCTACATTATTGGTTGGCGTGTAGTAGCTTTCTGATGAGATTAATGTCCTTGTGTTACACCACACCGCTTGTTTCCCAAAAACACAATTTAAACAATAGATGGAAGAAATAGAGTGAACAAAGTTAGAATACTGTTGGCAAAGCGACTCACATAAAGGAATTGGATGGAGGGATGCCAGTATGAGACGAAGACGAATAGAACCTTTTTAAACTGTGAGGAGATTTTTGAACCAATTAAATGCTGATGTTGCCACCGCGGTCATGTTTTCCAGAGCCCGGCCGGCCCTGTGGAAAAAGAACCCTCTGGTAGGGGCTGACATGACATTCTTTACACCCTCATCTTCTGAATTGAGGTTGGACATTTTAATTGGGGCTAAATCTGTCAGAGCCTTGGAGTTTCTTAAACTTACACTGAGGACTTCCCCTTGTGCCTTGAATTTTTTTGGTTAGTTATGAAATTGTAATAGAGTACTTTGCTGTGGAACCCCATTGCACCTCACTGTTACACTAAGATGTTGTACATCATAGTTTTTAACAGTAACACGGAAGTCAATGAATATACTAAAGACAGTGATAAGCTAACTCGGGGTTGCTCTTTTTCATTGCATGCAGCCCTAACCTCTAAATGCTGTGACAACGTTCCCTGCCGGTGTCATGTAGGGAAGGAAGATCTATTGAGACTCTATTCTAAACCAGGGCTGTAGGGAAAGAAAGAGAAGCAGCATTCCTGGGGTACAGCAAGCGAAAAGGTTACAACATTTCTACTTGTGACAGGTTCCATGTATTCCACCAGCCTTTGGAGGCTCCTCTCATTCCTCTGAGGATCTCTTCTTGTCTCCTCCATCTCCTGTCCGTAACCGTATGGTGTTGAGCTGATAATGTCTGGAAAGATCCATTTTATGCTTTTGTAGCGACTATGGAGATATTCTCTTTTTGCCAGTGCCCAGCAAAATTCTTCTTTTCGAGGAGATGATTACTACAGATACAGTGTTAAGCAGATTGCATCTTTGCCAGCTCAACTGCAGTTTTTAAACATGTAGGCATGACGATTTAAGGAATCTTCTCGTCTTCAAACTGTGTCTAATTGTCGTGAACTGGATAATCAAGTCATAATGAAATCCTTCACAAAGATTATTCATTCCCAAACTGAACAACAATATTTGTTTTGAAAGCGCTAAATGCAGCGTATCGATTTTTAAATAAAAGTAAATAAATAAATAGAACGACAGCATTTATTTTCAGCCATATCGGCCTCTATGCTATGCCTTTTTGATTGTCTGCCACTGGAAAGATTGTAGCTCAAAAGGAGATTGCCTTTTAGCAAAAAAAATAAATATAGGGTCATAGTAAAAGATGACAGGGTGAAGTGCTGATGGAAAAATTATTCATTACATGTCCGCCTTTCCTGTAAAGCAGGGCTATTCAATTGGCACAATTAAATTTGTACCTTCACATAGCAAACAAAATTGCACAATTGTAAAGTCAGTGTCTGTAGTTTTTTTGTATTCAAATAAGCAGTTGTTTATTTCTGTACTGTGCATTGGCATCTTTAAGCAAAATACAGCCAACATTTTCAGACCCTGCCATGACCCTGGACAGTGACACCTTGACAAACACATTTTTGGGGGGGAACACTGTAAGTTGTTGCACTTAGAGTAGCCTACATTTATTTCTATGTTTTTTGATAAGCTGTTGCACTCTTAGTAAACCTAGGCCTACCTGTATTTTGATAAGCTGTTGCACTTAGAGTACATTTATTTCTATGTATTTTGATAAGCTGGTGAAGAGTTAACCTATTGTGTTTTCCTGAACTGATAAGATTGTTAAACACTTAAACAACAGACAGCCTATGTTAATCAAATAGGGATTTTTTTTGTTAAGCTGGTGAACTCTATTTGATAAAATAAAGACAATATATTCACTCCTATATCGTTGTAGTGTTTTACAGTATAGGTAGCTATTGATGTGATGCTCATACATTTTAGGCATGTTTTTCTGGCCCCTCATTTTGGATCATTTCCACCAACCGGCCCCCATTCAAAACTAATTGAATAGCCCTGCTGTAAAGCAATTGCATTCAGAATCTCATCAATGGGAGGAAGCAACAGGGTTCAGGAAATTATTTTAATTTTAGAGTCAATGGTACTAAAAATACTGTTCAGATAATATGTAGGTCTCTTTATCATCCTGAACAATTCCTCTTGTATACATGGCATTAACACCAAGATACCCTAATCAAATTGTTTATTTTTTATATTTGTAAATCTGTAAGCAATTACACCTTTGAGCTTTTCAATTTTTATACTACAACTCTCCCTGAAGTGGAGGACAAGTGCGACTTGATTTTCTCCATCACGACACACACATGAAGAGGCACATTAACATAATGACTGCTTTGAGGTGCTCTAGTGTCTGATTGGCTTTGAGTGTCTCTTATTGATTCATTACCTTCCAGTAACATGCCTCCCTTGAAACAGACACACAGGTACATGTACAGATGCAGACACTCACTCTGCCAGACAGTGACTCACAGCTTCTCCTCCGCCACCTGCCATCCTAAACATCCAATTACCAGCCACACCTGGCCACCTGCCTCCAATCAGAAGAGAGCGAACTTCTCCCTGGTAGCCAGCAACCAACAAATCCAGATGGGGAAGGAAGGGGGGGGGGCAGAGATGATGGATAGAATGGATTGTGACTGTGTGTGTCCAGATGACAAATGGGGTCTTTATGTTTGAGTTTAAGTGTGTCACCTGCTCTGGTGGCTGGGAGTGTGAGATACAGGTATAGACTATATCCATCTACCAAGCCATACCAAATATACAAAATACTGTGCATATACAGTGTACACACATTAATAACTTAATGGTGTGTACACACAGTAAAATATTGTCTTTCTTTTTTTCATAGTTCAACTTATTTTATACGTTTAAGTGATGCAAAGGAACATTCATTTTAGTAGATTTCTAGCGGCCTGTCCTAAAGATATTTGCGAGCGTAAGCCAGGGCCGCGTGTATTTCTTTAAGAAGCTAGAGAAAGAGACCGCAGGATGCATCACGATGAAGGAAGGGATTTATAATAACATACTCAATTATATGATTTCAGATTTCACAATAAGACACCTTTCTTGTGAGAAAAGGCAATGTGAACGGGATGTGTGTCTATATGTGTGCACAATGCATTATGCCGGTGCACTTACTGTATAATTACTTCCATTCCATCTCAGATGTTACTTTAGACCTTTAGCCTTTCAGCCCATCGCCCTTCACTCACCCTGTCAACCACCTCTATTACCACTGATCAATTTGAACCTCTCAGGACAAATCACCTCTTGTCGCTGCTGCCAATTCCTGGTTATTGACCAATCAAGAATCAGACAGTTGTTTTGTGTCCCACAGACGGATTCCTTTTATCTGTTTTGAGTGACAGACATGGTAACCTTAGTGATTGGAGGTTTTGATTGATTTTGTGTCAACAAAAATATCTTGAAAAGACGTACAAGACACAGTCTGAGACAGCAACACACTCATTCACAGAGGCAGGCTTTAAACCGCCCTTTGTTTTCAATATACAACTGCAGGGGAACACAGAAGTGACATTTTGTCACTTCTTTCCTGCCACATGTTGTCCAACTGTTGTCAGCTGTCAGGGTGACTTCCATTCACACAGAAGAAAGCCATCTTCTGAAGTCATTCCATTGCAGGGTGGTTGTGTGCAAACATGCAGTCAATACACTCTCCTCTGAACTATTTCCTTCTGGAACATTTACAAAGGAGACGTTTGGTCCTCTCATGCTCCACTTTGTTTTTATTTGTTCAGTTGAAAGTCAATTCGCAATCAGATTTTCTTCTTATCTATCATTGAAGGGGGTGACTGAGCACACACGCTCTGTTTTCAGCAACACCTTGCATTACATTTACACAGTGACACACTCTCCTCTCCTGGGAGCCTCCTTGTACAAGCAGGCTACTAAGCAGCTCCACTGGAGCAGATGGGATTAAGGGCAAAGGCTGATGGGAAACTGTTGCCTCTTTCTCGTATTTCTAGATTTACCACACCTACGTAAAAAAGATGCTTCGTCATGCATAGATTCATTCATGCATCGCTATCAGTGCCTCTTTCGCTAGCTGCTTCGCTACCAGCATCCAATTATATTTGTACAGGTGTAGAAGGCCTTATAAAGCTCTCACTTCTCACTTTTACATTGGCCTGTACAATCCCCTCACCCACTCAACCTCCTCTCAATGTGAAAAACCTTTTTTGTTGTCAACTAATGTCTGATGTTCATCAATTTGTTCCATGGGGTCAAATTCTTCACCTTTACTCCCACTTGCAAATTTAAGACATTTTATTGGATTTCATATGGCTTTGTCTTTGTATTTGTCAGGGATGCAAACTGGTATTGATTTTGGGTGCAATTACTTGTCCACCAGTGGCAGCATTTCTCTCCTATTCATATTTTTCTTTTTGTCTCAGGCTGCCAAATCGAGAAGTGTCCAACTAAATGCTTTTGTTTGTAGCTTTGTGTCTACTGACCATTTTATATTATTTTTACGATTCTCCTAGCCGGCTAGATGGAGTCAACTGAAACATGTGGCTTACTTGCCAAATAAATAGCTTTCTTGATGCGAAACTGGCAGGGTCAGACACTTTCAAATGCTACACGTGGATTTTGCTTTAATTAATTAATTAATTAATTAATTAAATAAATAAAAATAAATAAATAAATAAGTAAATGTTATTACCCCTCATTTTGTCTATCGTTTTTGTTTTTCCAGCATCACTATCTTTGGTACCGGGGCCAAGTGGCTTTCTGTGCTACAGGAGAAGAACCTGAAACCTGGTGAGTTGTGGTCACTGTCATAAACGTGTCTACACACACCTTCATGTTGCCGACACACATGAACGCACACAGATAACAAGCAGAAACTCTGAGAGAATTTACACACACACACACACACAAATAAACACACATCTACTCTCCGAGAGTGGAATCTGGAACAATAATAACAGCAGCTGGACACGATAATGATTAGAATAGTGATGCTGTTTGACTGTTAATGTATTTTGTGCCATTAGCTGTGCCAATCAACAGTTCGCTCGCCCTGTGTTCTGGGGTTTGACACTGAATCCAATGGGTGAAAGTGCTGTTATGATAATTCATGTGTGTCATCATGGGTAGTATCACCAACTAATTGCTTTTAGTATCACTGCTCTGGAAGGACAGAACAGGGACTCTACACATAATCAGAGTTGTGTCAGGGCTTATTAGCCTCCCTGCTACCCTTCATACTGGCTGTTAGCGCTCTGCTATTTGTGACAAATAATGCCACTTAAAAGTATTGCTGCTTTGCTGTGGCCTTAAAAGTACATAGTGCCTATTATAGAACAACGCATGGGGCACATTTTCCTAATAGTTAGGCTCCTATCCTCAATATGGTGTAACTTCAACCCACTGAGCATTATTTGTTTAGATGATATTTTGACAATAATACCTAGTTAAAACACTAATGATAGTGCATTTATTTTGGTGGCAAAATAACATTGAGGTACCCCTTAAATTAGTTACATAAGCTGGCTTTTGGCTTATATAGCTACAGTATATGTTTGAAAAGGATGCTTTGTTGTGTCCTTCCTTGTCTTCATCCACTCAAATTAGCACTTTTAACTGATGTTTATTGGTTGCTGTGTGTCTCAGATCCCAGTGTGCTTTTATAATCACCTCAAATCTTTATTCATGATGATGCTTGCTTTGTGTGTACACTGCGTTCCAAATTATAATGCAAATTAGATTTTCCCAGATTTTCCGAAATAGTCGATGCAAATCACAGTCAGTATAATTTTCAACCGTTAGAGTATATTTCAAATTTTATTGAACAAACCTCACGATAATAAAAGTATTTTTTTCAAAAATAAAAAACTCCAAATGCACTGTTCCAAATTATTATGCACAACAGAGTTTCAAGACATTTCATAGGTTGTAAACAACTAAAATGACCGTCATTTGTTGAATTTGCAGAATGTGGAGGTCATATTTAGTGAAATCAAAAGCTATTTCAATAAAAAACATCTTAACAGGCCAAGTTACATGTTAACATAGGACCCCTTCTTAGATATCACCTTCACAATTCTTGCATCCATTGAACTTATGAGTTTTTGGAGAGTTTCTGCTTGAATATCTTTTCAGGATGCCAGAATAGCCTCCCATAGCTGCTGTTTTGATGTGAACTGCCTCCCAACCTCATAGATGTTTTGCCTGAGGATGCTCCAAAGGTTCTCAATAGGGTTGAGGTCAGGGGAAGATGGGGGCCACACCATGAGGTTCTCTCCTTTTATGCCCAAAGCAGCCAATGACACAGAGGTATTCTTTGCAGCACGAGATGCATTGCCATTCATGAAGATGATTTTACTACGGAAGGCTCTTTCCTTCTTTTTGTACCACGGAAGAAAGTGGTCAGTCAGAAACTGTACATACTTTGCCGAGGTCATTTTCACACCGTCAGGGACCCTGAAGGTGCCTACCAGCTCTCTCCCCATGATTCCGGCCCAAAACACTCCGCCACCTCCTGTCTGACGTTGCAGTCTTGTTGGGACATTGTGGCCATTCACCAACCCAGAGCCGGCCCGAGGCATAAGCGAACTAAGCGGCCGCTTAGGGCCCCCGACTGCCTTTTAGTTTGTGTGTTTGATATTAACATCATATTATGCAAATGTGAGTTATCATACAAAAAAAGGAATACAATGGTTTTGGTCTAGATAATTAATAGTCTAAAAATTTAATCAGTTCATCTGGGAGGAAATCCGAAATTATCTGATCATGTCATGTTCACATCCATGCACAGTGTGTATTGACTTTATTTAAAAACAATTGGAAATGGGGCTGCCCTCAGTTGCCCATGCACTGTGTATAGTCTGTAGCCTATTTCAGCCTTGTCTGTGGAAAAAAAGATACAGTAGCTGGACAACAGATTTCTTCTGCTTCGTTCCTCAGACTGCATTTAAATGCATTCACTATGTTACAGAGAAATATGTCCCATAAAAGAATAAGAGCTCCAAGCCCAACCCAGAGGACCCTCCATAGTATTTTATTTTATATTAATATTTTTATGGAAAATCCATGTGTCCTTCTTCAATAGCTTCTAATTCATCTGACCCAGTGTCTCCAAATTATTTGTTCACACAAAATTTCTCAGATTTAGCCTCTTAATTTTCCTCTCAAAGTGCACCAGATTCATGCATTTCACTTTAAAAAGGTTAAAAAAATCTCACGGGGGGGGCATACCCCCCTCTGAATCTCGGCTGTCTAATATTTTCGCACAGCGGCACAGTGGAGGCACTAGTGGAAAACACTGGGTGTGTGAATGATATTTAACAAAGATCTATAGTTTCAACAGCGCTAACATTGGAGAGGGGCCCCCAATCATATTTCGCTTAGGGCCCCCTGAAGGCTTGGGCCGGCTCTGCACCAACCATCCATCACTCCATCCATCTGGACCATCCAGGGTTGCACGGCACTCATCAGTAAACAAGACTGTTTGAAGATGAGTCTTCATGTATTCCTGAGCCCACTGCAACTGTTTCAGCTTGTGATCATTGTTTAGGGGTGGCCGAATAATAGGTTTATGCACAACTGCAAACTTCTGGATCCTACACCTTGAGGTTCGCGGGACTCCAGAGGCACCAGAAGCCTCAAATACCTGTCTGCTGCTTTGTGATGGCATTTTAGCAGCTGCTCTCCTATTCCGATGAATTTGTCTGGCAGAAACCTTCCTCATATTACCTTTATCCGAACAAACCCGTCTGTGCTCTGAATCAGCCACAAATCTCTTCACAGTATGATGATCACACTTCAGTTTTCGTGAAATATCAAATGTTTTCATACCATGTCCAAGGTATTGCACTTTGACGCTTTTAGGCAGCAGAGAGATCCTTTTTCTTTCCCATATTGCTTGAAACATGTGGCCTGCTTAATAATGTGGAACGTCCTTGTTAAGTAGATTTCCTTTGATTGGGCTTACTTAGCAAACTGATTATCACAGGTGTATGAGATTGATTTCAATGATCCAAAGCGCCCTGAGACACAATACCATACATGAGTTTAAATTAAATACAAAAAATTAAATGTTTATGACACTTAATTCCAATTTGCATAATAATTTGGAACACAATGTATGTGTGTGTGTGTGTGTGTCTGTCTGCACCTTGTAAATCAGCTAAATACATTCCCAATTTACACAGGAATCGACCTTTCTTTCCCAACCTTTCCAGTCAGCCCTCCGCTTAATCAATGTACAGTAGCACTGTGTGTGTGTGTGTGTGTGTGCTTATTAGAGAACGAGTTCCCGGCACGGAGAGATGTGTGTGTCTGTGTCTGTGTGTGTCTGTGTCTGTGTCTGTGTGTGTGTGTGTGTGTGTGTGTGTGTGTGTGTGTGTGTGTGTGCATGCCCCCAGTGGGCTGGGAAGGGGGAGCTTGTTCCCTGGTTGCCCCAGTGGATGGGCCCCTTTCCCTGGGCTGACATTTGGACCGGACACCTGGAGGCATGGAGGGGGGTAGAAAGAGTTCCTACTGTGTGTGTGTGTGTGTGTGTGTGTGTGTGTGTGTGTGTGTGTGTGTGTGTGTGTGTGTGTGTGTGTGTGTGTGTGTGTGTGTGTGTGTGTGTGTGTGTGTGTGTGTGTGTGTGTGTGTGTGTGTGTGTGTGTGTGTGTGTGCTTTTTGGGTTAGGGTCGGTTGCTGGAAGCTTATTAGTTTGCCTGGTGTTCTTGGCTTGTGTGTGTGTGTGTGTGGTAGATGAAAGCTTGAACGCTGTGTCACAACATGGTGGCAGAACTGTATTAACACAACATGTAGGTGCATGGAACCACAGCTGTGCACGGCTGCAAGCTCATGTGTGTGTGCTACATTAGCCCGCCTTTAAACCAAGCCACCATACAAAAACATCTCACTATTATGGATACAAATAGGCTAAAATGAGTAGTTTTCAGATAACCTAATTTAGATCCCAAACATCTACTCAAAAGTGCATGTAAACAAGAATAACGATAAAAAAGACCAACCATTCAATGGCAATTATTGATATGTTGATTGTGCATATTATATCTTGTAACAATATTTGATAATTCTTTTTTTGTCCCTTTTTAAAACATTTATTTAGTAATTTGTTGTTTCCATTCCTTCCCCCCCCAGCGGAGACACACGACCTGCAGTCTCTTCACACCATCCTGTCCACTGGATCTCCTCTCAAACCTCAGAGCTACGACTATGTCTACCGCTGTATCAAGAGCAACGTGCTGCTGGGCTCCATCTCAGGTGACTCAACGTGTTTTTTATTTTTATTTTTTTTATATCTCAGTTCCGTCGTAGGGCACAGACAGCAGCAGCTTTTCCCCAAATGTTGTTGCTGTACACAACGTTAACACGACTTCAACAAAAATCAAAGTAAAGCAGAAAAGCATCCGCAACACAAACACAAAAGGACTGACGCACACAGGGGAAATTGGAAAAAAACACGAGTTGTAAATGATGGTATGTTTTGCTCACCACTCAGAATACCATGACACACACACACACACACACACACACACTCACCCACAGCCCTCTCAGCCGATTGTTATTTTTGACAGGGCAATAGAATGCTATCTGTCGCTCTCTGTGAGTCCTGAAATGTTTAACATTTAGCACAGCCTCCGTGACTGACGTATTGTGGACACACACACACACTTATTGAGTAGCGAATAGGAGCATCAGTCTTAAAATAAAACAGACTCATACTACACACACACACACACACACACACACACACACACACACACACACACACACACACACACACACACACACACACACACACACACATACATACATACATACATACATACACACACACACACACACACACACACACAATCACATGTAAGTAGAAGGACTTGACAAACAAATCTAACAGCAGAATACAAAAAAATGGTAGTAGCCAGTAAAATCTGCGTAGAGGTGTGTGAGGTATTTTAGTAGCAGCCTGGTGTCATTAGCATCTGCTTAAAGCAAGGTAAACACAGTGGCACACATTGTTTCCTGCATGTTAAATGGCATACTGTATTACCCAAATTGTGTGTACGCTTACTGGATTTCACCTCCTGGTGTAGATTTTCTGGCTAACCTTGTGGTTTGTTTATAGTCTGTCTGATTGTTTCACCAGTCATTCCATGTTGTCTCATGTAAGACTTTGTTGTACTTCAATGAGTACAATGTTATCTTTATTGATAGGTCAATTTAAAGCTACAAAATGGACACCCAATTTGTTATAAATTGGAATTGTCCTTCAAGATAATTTATTTAAAGTGTTTTAGGTAAGAGATTAAATCTGCATGTGTGATTAGGGATTTTAGTGTGTGTGTGGTGTGTGTGTGTGTGGGGGTGTGGTGTGTGTGTGTGTGTGTGTGTGTGTGTGTGTGTGTGTGTGTGTGTGTGTGTGTGTGTGTGTGTGTGTGTGTGTGTGTGTGTGTGTGTGTGTGTGTGTGTGTGTGTGTGTGTGTGCACTCATGCGCGTGTCTGTGTGTAGTCTTGAGAACAGCAGGTCCTGCCCCAGTCAGCTTCCCCCTTTGTCGCCAAGGGCAACAGCAGGCTGCAAGCCTGTTGGCTGCCAACCGACCTAACCTTGACCCCCCAAGTCAACACATCCTCGGAACACACACACACACACACTGTGCATGTGTGTGTTCCTGGGATTTATCACAGCATATGTGACTGACTGGTGGTCACAGTGACATATGTGATGGGCCCCTTTGCCGATCTCACCCTGTGAGACCGTGTGTGAGTCTGTGTGTAGGTAGGTGTACTGAGGTGAATGAGTTATGGTGAATATTTTTATACAGTTTATAAATTATTTTTCTTTCCCTTTTTGTGTGTGTTCGGTGTGCGCCAGCATCCTGTCAGTAGGGATGTCAGTCCCCCGTTGCTCCTCATTGGGGGATTTTAACACTTCCCCTGCTGGATCACCCCCATCCTAATATACCTCCGTCTGACTGTCCATATGTCACTCTCTTCTCTTCTCTACTTGACTTTCTTTTCTCTCCATCTTATCATCTCTTGTCTTTCAGGAAGGAAGGAAACTATCAAAACCCCTCATCTTTTTTTCAGTTTCCATTAGGCTGTGTTGTGGGGTTTCCTGTTTTGGCGTGTATATTTGTGTGTGCAGAAGTATTGAGTTTGTGAAGGCTTTTGTAACTAGTGTTCTTTTTATAATTCATTTTTGAATACATGAATGCATGCAGGGGTCAGCTGTATTTAAAAAAAAAAAAATCTCAGTCTGTGGCTTTGTCCGACCCCAAACTGTGCAAGAGGATGTTCAAAGCACTCACACCCACGCATATGTTGGCAGACTTGCATGTGCGCGCACACACACACACACCTCTCTCTCTCTCTCTCTCTCTCTCTCTCTCTCTCTCTCTCTCTCTCTCTCAAGCACACACCTTCTCGGAAGTTCAACAAAATGTTATTCACTGTTTAGAATAGTCATTGCTGTTGTGACAAGTTACCCTCTCCACAATACATACACACTAAATAGCTGATGTTTTAAGGCATCCCAAGAAAGCAGCAGTGGCTTAAAATATATTAATATATTTGTTTTTGTGTGTGTGTGTGTGTGTGTGTGTGTGTGTGTGTGTGTGTACCCATTAAAGTGAGTGTAATAATATAATAATTGCTCGTCTTCCCACCATAAGCGTGTGTGTTTAATCAGAAGACAAAGTCTCCACTTCCTCCTGGGAGCCAATTAAAGCTCAATAAAGAACCTGCCAGAGAGAGAGAGTAAAGAATAGCGAGAGAGGAGGAAGAAGTGTTACTGTAGAAGGGCATAGAGCAGTTAAGAGGAAGGGAACAAGATGGATGGATAGAGTCTATGATTTAGCGAGCAAACGGAACGGAGGTAGAGATAGAACAATAGGAAGTGAGATGAATAGGAGTTGTCAGAAATAGTATATGATTGGAAGGTAGAAAGAGACAAATGGATGGTGCGGCAGAGGAATATTGTGTGTGTGTGTGTGTGTGTGTGTGTGTGTGTGTGTGTGTGTGTGTGTGTGTGTGTGTGTGTGTGTGTGTGTGTGTGTGTGTGTGTGTGTGTGTGTGTGTGTGTGTGTGTGTGTGTGTGTGTGTGTGTGTGTGTGTGTGTGTGTGTGTGTGTGTGTGCATGACAGTTTTAGGGATGAGCTGCAACAGTGTAGAGCTCCTATGTAGGTCAATGGAGGTGGAACAGGGCGCAAACACTGCCAGTTTGTTTGTGTCCAAAAACTAGATTGATGCCAACACTCCATGTCTCTGGTTGGTGGTAACAATGGGCACTTTCACTGTTATAGTGTCTGTTTGGCTAGTCTGAATCGGAGGGAAATTTAGATATTTTTTTGCCTTTGTTATCTATTTAATCTGTTTCGGTTTCACAGTGCACAAATGAAGGCGAACCAGAAAAAAAAAAAACTGATAAAACAGTCACTCATTCCCAATTTTTGATTTTAGATTCATAATTTATGGATTTTTCCAAGCCAATTCGACAGTCATTTTGTGGTATCTGCGTTTAATATGTCCTCTAAGTAATATACAGTTGTTTCCTCTGAAAAAGTTGTACATTTATGTGATATGATCCCAAAAAAACTATCTAAAAGAGACTCAAAAGAAGCTCTGTGGAACTGCAGAGTTTGTCACATACAGCTTTTCAAATCATGCATCATTCTATTTGTTGCGAACATAATTTTTTCTTATTGATTAGTAGAGCTTTAAGGAAAAAATACATAGTTGGTGAGAAGGTTGAATGTAAATACAATTGTGATGAATTTGACAATCAACCAACCACATGACTAAATCTCTCCCTCTGTATGTGTGTGTGTGTGTGTGTGTGTCTCTTTATCTCTCTGTCCAGGCGGCACAGACATAGTGTCTTGTTTCATGGGTCAGAACCCAACAGTTCCAGTGTATCGGGGCGAGATCCAAACGAGAAACCTCGGCATGGCTATCGAATCCTGGAGCCTTGACGGTAAGACAGTGTTCATGTTCGGAGTGGCTGAATATCTTTAAAAAATGTAACACTATTGCTTTTTTCCCCTTATTTGGCCAAAACTCTAACAAGGGATTCTACACAGACAATAGGGTCTAGGAATAATGTAGATGTTGTAAGGCAGTCGCTAGTTTAAATTCTAGGATGTATCAAAAAAAACTGCCGAGATGCCCTTTAGCAAACCTGCTTCTGGAGCTGCATGGTGACTTAACAGAACAACACTGTAGTTAAACTTGGTTGTTCCCATATGTGGACAAACTATATTTGTACTCGTTGGCATGAATCTAAAGGTATTCATTGCTGAAAGATTGAGAGAGAAATTAATGAAGCTTCCCTGGGTAAAATACAGGTCGAAGCTAAAGGGAAAAACAATTGTTTTTTCATCTTGCTGGGAGTCTTCATAGTCCTCTATGTTTTTCTCATTGATTTTAGTCCCTTGTTCCCCAGCTGCCGATCTCTGCTACAGGCTTTGCTGGTGTGTCTCCACCACCTCAAAGGAGAGTGGATGGAGGGATAATTTAAAGGCATTATTTCTAGGAAGAGTTCATGATTATTTTAGTTGTGTTTCTAAGCCGATAACACCGTCCTGAGGGAGGGGGGTAAGGTCTGTGTGAAACCACACACTGAATACTATCTGGTTTCTTTGAGTCTGGGATAGACACATTAGCTGGTGATTTTCTTTATTTATCTGAAAAGGATTGATGTGTGTTTGTGTTTATGGGTCTGTGCCCAAGTGTACGTGTGTGTTGTGTGGCACAGGATTATTACAGCCTTTAACTTTTGTGTGTGTGTGTGTGTGTGTGTGTGTGTGTGTGTGTGTGTGTGTACAGGTAAGCCTGTATTGGGAGAGAGCGGGGAGCTTGTTTGCCTGAAGCCCATCCCCTGCCAGCCAACACACTTTTGGAATGACGATAATGGGAGCAAATACAATAAAGCGTACTTTTCCACATTTCCTGGTAAGTGCCCAAACAGTGTCTATTAATACAAACTAACAAACAGTACATTAACAAAACGAACCCAGAAAAGAAAATCACTTGTATAAAATAGCCCTAATAAATTTAGCCTAACTTGTTTTTTAAAGGTCACATATTATGCTAAATGCACTTTTTAAATGTGTTCTAACATATCCATGGGTCCACGGTGTGCCTAGAGACTGCCAAAATATTTTAAAAAATAACAATCTCTCCTTTTCTCAATCTCCCCCTTTCTGAAACCCCCACCCCTCCCCCCCAATATACTCCAGTCAGAATTCTTCTCGTTTCTGACCTCACAAACTGAAAAGCCAGAAGCTTCCACTGTGCAGCCCACACCCCTATTTCTTATTGGTCCACGGCCCTGACAGACAGAGGGCGAGGCGTATCTGGCTTTGCTTCCGGACAGGGGGCGGGAGGAGCTCAAAGATTGTATATTTACGAGGGGAGCTGCAGCTCTTTTTTAAAAAATAGGCCATTGTGAGAGTAGCTGAACATCAGCATAGTACAATAAATTATCTGAAAGTTTTTTTCAGCAAACAATTAAAGAAAAACGTATTAGGGACCACTAAGACCATATAATATGGTGTATAATAGTACCGAAAAGTGTATAATCTGGGAGCTTTAATTGTGTTACATGTGTTTCTCATGGGTGTTTTTCTATGACCAAAATGTTCTGCGAAATAAAATAACGTATATTAAATCCGATATTGTTATTTTCTCCCTAGGGGTGTGGGCGCATGGAGACTACTGTAAAATCAATCCAAAGACGGGAGGCATCGTCATGCAGGGCAGAAGGTCAGCAATTAACTGAATGTTTTAATAATAATTGTTTTTTTGACTGCAGTTTGTAATGATACATTTTAAAAACGAGAGACTAAACCTTTGAATATATTTGGTTTTTAAAGAAATTAAACACATTTATAATGGCCCTTTTTTGGCCCCTGGGATATAACAATATAATGTGGTCCTGCCACATTATATTGTTATAAATATTGGTAGCCTGTATCGACTTTTCAGCTGCTTGATGGCACAGTACAAATAAAGCTTACAAAAACTGAAATAGTGTCCCGATGCGACCAGATTCTTTTCCCTCTCTACTGAGCAGTGTGTTATACGATGTGTGACAAGACATATTCTCAATTTCCGACACTGGAGTTTTGAATTTTTAACTTGTGTTTTTTTTTTCTGCAGTGACGGAACATTGAACCCCAACGGAGTTCGGTTTGGCAGCTCAGAGATCTACAACATTGGTGAGTCTTGAACATAACAGGTGGAGGTGGCAGGGAAGGGGTATACTGTAAGAAAGGATGAAATAGCAGTTTTGGCAGCTTAAATGTACGCCATGGTCCTCTTTATGTTGGCGGGAAAAAACATTTATTTTCATCCCAAAATACTAAAATACTTTTGTTTAAGTTTGTTCACTTATTGTTCATTATTTGTTCAGTCAAAGGCACATATCAACAGGAATGCAGTGTTTCTCTACTCACTTTTGAAGTTGTAAGTGGTGAACCATTTTTCTCTGTTCTCCCCCATTTACTCAAACTCTTCAAACACTTCTTTTCTCTATTCTTCTCTCTTACTCACTTTACCCCTCGACTCCCTCTTGTTGCCTTGCCTCTCATCTGTACTCCTCTATTTTCCGTCTTGTCTCCTTGTCCTCTGCTGTGCCCTCTATCTCTCTATCTCTCTCTTTCCTTTTCCATTGTGTAGTGGAGGCGTTCGAGGACGTGTCAGACAGCCTGTGCGTTCCTCAGTACAACGCTGACGGAGAGGAGAGAGTCATTTTGTTCTTGAAGATGGCGCCCGGGAAGCCCTTCTGTCCTGAGCTGGTGGCCAAGATCAAAGGAGCCATTAGAAAAGCACTGTCTGCTCGACACATCCCTGCTCTGATGCTGGAGACCACAGCCATTCCTGTAAGAGAAAAAGATGAATATCAGTCCCATACGAAAAATATCATCTGGTCACAAAGCTTAGATGACTTTTCGCTTTTACTGATAGTGTTTTCCTTTCATTCCATTGCAGTACACCATCAGTGGCAAAAAGGTGGAGGTAGCGGTGAAACAGGTGATAGCCGGCCGGGAGGTGGCTCAAAGAGGGGCCTTCTCCAACCCTGATTCACTGGACCTCTACAAGAACATTCCTGAGCTGCAAAACTACTAGAGATATGGCTTCACCACAACGGAGCTGGAGAGAGCACCTGCAGAAGAGAACCAAGAAATCCGCTTAGTTTTTTCAATTAACTTTATTTAGGGGTCTACAGGTACAGGGAGACATGCAAAGTGATTTTGCAATGTTAGTTTACAAGAAGTACTCTGAATTTTGTACAGGGCATTACAAAAGTAAGAAGAAAAAAAAAGAAAGGGTACAGTACGTCAAAATAATGCATAAGGGTACACATAATATGTATATATCATGAAAAGTCAATGGTGTCCGTAATGTTTAAAAACATTAGGTAAACTGCCCCCATAGGCTTTCAAATCAAGTGGTCAAGCCGCTGCTCTTTGTTCGACCATGTTGTGCAAGTAAATGTTGAACTGGATTCGGCTTTGGATGTTATGTGATGTGCACAGTAGCACTCACGCTTTTCCCAGACACCGACATTTGAGAACTGGAAGTTTTCACATTAAGCGCTTTTTTGTTGGCTTCACAGTCATATCAGCCGGTGAAGAAGCGTATCTCTCTCTCTCTCTCTCTCTCTCTCTCTCTCTCTCTCTCTCTCTCTCTCTCTCTCTCTCTCTCTCATTGTTACGTGGTGTCTGTGTGTGTGTGTTGTGCTTTATTAAATGTACATATATGAATATATATTTTTGAACTGTGAAATAACATTAACATTATAATATGCATTTGAAGATAGTGACTCAAACCTGTTAACCAAAATGAGTCTCAGATTTGGAGGGTCGCTACATTTTATGAGTTGTAGTTTGAATAAATTAATCTGTTATTGTTTTTTTTACTGAATCATTGTCCCAAATCTATAAAGTAATTATTTCTTGTGTATTATACGCCCACACATTAACCCTCAATATACTTAGCAACCCTTGATTCAATTTCATTCCACCACAAGACATCATGGCATGCGTTGATTTAGCTCTTTGAAAGAAATGTTTTTGAGTTGCATTGGCAGTCATTTACCAAACTACTGTATTGTACAAATAAGTCACTCAAGATCAACTTTTAATTTTACCACAAAATCCTTTTTTTCTTATGTTCCATGTTTGTCATTACTCTAGAAAACCCCTCTTCTCCTAAAATAGCTACTCTACGGTCTGTTTTAACTTGGTACAAGAAGAATAACTGAATTATTTATTTAAAATGTTCCTATTGCTGTGTTACAAAGCCTTAAGGCTAATTCATGCTTTTAAAGAAGGACTACAGTGGTTTAGGTTAGTCGCTATTAACACTACTGAACAACATGGAAGTGTGAAAACAAAAACGCTTATCACCTGGGTGTCAATTTTATGTTGGGAGAAAAATGCGGTACAATTAGGGAGCACTTTTCTTACTGGACTGTGTGTAGCTTTTAAAGATTCTTCTTGTCTGGCTTTTGATACAGCCTCTGACACTCGTTTCAGGTCTTAAACCTGTTTTTAAAGGTGCTAATGTAAACAAATCAATCGGGGAAATGCCACAGTCAATCTTTAATGTCATATTCTCTTCTAAGATGGAATCAATTTCCCTCTTTAAAGGTACCCTGTAGAGATTTCGACCACAAGTAGCACTATGGAGCAATGCTTTGATCAGTGGGGCCCCATTTTGTTTGTATATCCGGTGGACACGGGATACATATTACTGCCATGGTGTTACACTTTTCCAATGACATGCAGTTAGCAGTAATGCGCCAGGAAATTAAACAAGGTTTTTTTTGTTATGCCACACAATTATTTTCTTTGAGAAACACTGACTATAAAAGTTTTTTTTGTTCCCTTTTTTAATGTAAAAGACGGATAGGTTCTCTTTTTTCATTTTCTCATCATTAGCCAACCGTACACTTTGCACTTTAGAACTCTACATGTGACATTGTCAACGGCGACATCTGCTAAAACAGCAGAGCTACTGTTCCATTCTCTAGTTTGTATTCAGTTCATGCAGGGTTTTTTTTTCCTGCACCAAACTTCTGTATAAAATAGCTAGGGGTGTAACGATACACGTATTTGTACCGTACCGTGACGGTACAGGCACGTATTTGGTGTTACAGAGGTGGACCGCGGTCCGTTCGTGGCGTACATAGCGTTAATATATGGCGAATGTACAGGCTTGTTTTGCGGTGTGGAACTTAAAACTTGTAGTCGGAGTTCCCCCCGGACCATTTAGCCTCCGGCTCGCTCGCACGTGCGCATTAGCAGCCAGCGAGAGTCTGTTATCTCCATGGTGAGCACAGCATGAGGGTGCAGTGTTGCTAACTTAGCAACTTTTCAGAGCCCTCTGGCGACTTTTTTTTTCTCAAAAAAGCGACTAGCGACAAATCTAGCTACTTTTTCTGGTGTTATTGGTGACTTTTGGAGACTGTTGCTAAAGCATGTATCGCGCTTTACTTCTAAACGAGCAGCGGCTGGCTCCCGAGGCTCCTGCCCCCTCCCAGAGCACTGACAGGCGGCCGAGTCCTCACGCAGCAGTCCCTCCCAGCTGCGGTCAGAGCAAGAGATACACATCTCTCCGCTCAAGTGTTCCGTTTGCATCACTATTAGCAGTTGTAGCAGCGTTCCCCCTCTTCTACAGTCTATGAGTAGTGCAAATAAAGATGTTATACAGTGCTTTCGAACAGAGAGCGAACTGCATGGCGAAAGACAACAGGAAACCGGAGCTTGCAGGCGTACCCCTGTCATTCAAATCCCGCTTGAGGGATAACTTCGGATTCCAGTAGAATTATGAAAACAGTGATAAACATGTGGAACAATGTCGGCACACAGGTTATTGTTTCACCGCGATCGCCTATGTAGGAGCCAACACGTCGAACATGCATACGCATTTGAAAAGGCACCATCCAGGTCTTACTATCACCGTTACTGTGAAGAAAAATCGAGCTGTGCAAACACAGACAGTATTTTCTTTTTTATACTGAAAATACATAAGCTGTCATTTAATTAGTTGCACTTTTATTTGATAATTGTTGTATTTATAAGAGCACTTCAGAGCTGCAGTAATATTTTATTTTTTTAAAGTCAAAAATACCTTAAAGAAGACATACCCTTTTTTTACATACCAGCTTACAGAGCCTGCTGAGTATTAACACTGGCTTTATTTTCACTGCAATTTTAGTTTATGCTGCACATTCACTAGTATTTAATAAGTATTTTATTTATTGGAGAATTGCAGCAGTATTCTTTTTAGATTTGTTAGGCCTATGCATTTTATTTGTATGTTACATAATGTCAGCTAGTTAAAACTGTTCATTCTCCCTTAACTATGAACCGTACCGTACTGTACCGTACCGTGACTTCAAAACCGAGGTACGTACCGAACCGTGACTTTAGTGTACCGTTACACCCCTAAAAATAGCCCTCAAATACAATTCTGGGTTTGTCGCATGTAAATAAGTTGGTTGTACTTGGTTCTTGGAATCTTCGATGTCCGCTTTAAGTGAATCTGCAATGTAATTTTTTACTTATTTCAATGTGGCAGTTTGTGTCAAGTGTCTTTGGATCCTTTCTACAGTAGCCTATTTGTTCTCTTACACAGAAGCATAGTGATGATGGTCATTGTCTGGCTCTAGCTTTTGCTGGAAGCTGTGACAGAGTTTGTCAGGGGAATGGTTTGCATTAAAAAAAAAAACGAAAGGTAATTCCTGCACCAAGGGAAATTTTGCTGCAAACACGGGTGAATTATCTGGTCGACAACTGCCAGCTACCTAATAAAGTAAAGCCAGTCTGAGAACGAAAAGCTCAAACTTCAACACCAGCCTTTAATACCCTTTGCAGATAACAGCCGGTGCATCCACATTGCTTTGATAAACTTAGAGACCCTGTATCCCAAGCTTGCTGGACACACCAAACATGTAGTGATTACACATGAGTTTGATTCAGCATTTAGGTTTGAACAGCTTTACTAAGAAATACCAGTGGTTCAAAATGTCAAAAGTCCATTGATATTAAACAAGAATGTTTTGACTGATATTCCATCCTTGCTTCTTTGTCTGTGGTGTATAGTTTCACCGTTTGGGTTGCACCATCAACTGCCAATAACATACTATCACTAAACGAGCATTGGTTCTACAGCCTGCAGCTTGTAATGTCTTACCCACCTCAGTATGTGAACCTCTGCTTTATAGGGTGAAGAATAAACAACTGTCAGGCTTGTGGAAAAGAGCTTGCATTTGAGTCATTTGTGTGTGGCTGTATGTTGGTGAGTGTGTAGCAGAAAGTCCTTTTGACAGACGTCTACTTCCACAGGAATACACTTGGCACGGTGAAAACTCCCTGTAACCTTTTAGAAGTGTGAACGATCAGACCTGCCCGTCAGCCGAACTTCAAAACGTAACAGAGAGGAAAATGTAAAAAATAAGAGTGAGTGAGACTTGGTTGGAGTCCAGTTCTTCTGAAATGGTCACACCTATCTAGTTCTCTGAAATGGTCACACCTATCTAGTTCTCTACCAGTTTTCTTTTTTATTCCTTCCCTATATTTTCAGTCCTTCAAACATCAGAAACTGTTAAGTTGGCATCCTGTCAGTTTGTAGAAGAGAGCGAAGGGAGGACTGCAGGCATGAGCACTGTTGGGGTGAATGTAGGCATGTTGACAAATGAAATTCACAAATAATCACCATCTGATGAACATGAATGGTAAGTGCCGTGCATTGTCCCCCAGAGAGGTTGTCTGTTTATGCATGATTCATCCCAGTAGTCTCGTAAAAAAGCACATCACAAACCAGAAAATTACGTTAACAGCTTGATCGTACACCGAGTATACTTACAGGGGTTGAAAATTCACTCTCGATTCAATCCATTTGAAATGTAAATTAATACCACGCAGGCTGATGATAGACTTTTAATTCTCAGTTGTTTTGTTGTAGACTGACCTGTGTTGCTTGCGTTAAAAGTTTTTCTTCCACGCTGAGGAAAAATTAAACTCACAACGTGACTCTGACTCTCTTCCCACAGGTCAATGTATTATGTAACTACTAGTCAGAACCAGAAAGGAACATTAGGTTTCAGTCACAAAAAAAAAATCCAGTGTTAATATAGCCTAGGCCCTGTAAACAGGCATGTTGCTAGCTACGCGGGCCCCTTTATTTACTTATCCTTTTTTTACAGACCAGTTTACAGAGCCTTGGCTGTGTATTAACGGCATAATTGTTTTCAGTGTACACACAGTATGGACAGGTAGATGAACGTGAGGAGATAGCCTATTCACTGATTTTGACAAAAAAAAAATTTGGACTACAAGCATTCTCCAGAATCGCTGACTCCACTCCACCAGATACATTTACATCATCATCTCATCATCATCATCATCATCATCTTCAACCACTTATTCGAAATTGGGTCGCGGGGACAGCAGCTTGAGCAGGGAACCCCAAACTTCTCTTTCCCGGGCCACTTCAACCAGCTCTGACTGGGGGATCCCGAGGCGTTCCCAGGCCAGCGTGGAAATATAATCTCTCCACCTAGTCCTGAGTCTTCCCCGAGGCCTCCTCCCAGCTGGACGCTCCTGGAACACCTCCCTAGGGAGGCGCCCTGGGGGCATCCTTACCAGATGCCCGAACCACCTCAACTGGCTCCTTTCAACGCAAAGGAGTAGCGGCTCTGCCCCGAGTTCCTCACGAATGACTGAGCTTCTCACCCTATCTCTAAGGGAGACGCCAGCCACCCTCCTGAGAAAACCCATTTGGGCCGCTTGTACCCGCGACCTCGTTCTTTCGGTCATTACCCAGCCTTCATGACCATAGGTGAGGGTAGGAACAAAGATCGCCCGGTAGATCGAAAGCTTTGCCTTACGACTCAGCTCTCTTTTCGTCACAACAGTGCGGTAAAGCGAGTGCAAAACCGCCCCTGCTGCTCCGATTCTACGGCCAATCTCACGCTCCATTGTTCCCTCACTCGCAAACAAGACCCCGAGGTACTTGAACTCCTTCACTTGGGGTAAGGACTCATTCCCTACCTGTAGTAGACAATCCATCGGTTTCCTGCTGAGCACCATGGCCTCCGATTTAGAGGTGCTGATCCTCATCCCAACCGCTTCACACTCGGCTGCAAACCGATCCAATGAGAGCTGAAGGTCACAGGCCGATGATGCCATCAGAACCACATCATCCGCAAACAGCAGAGATGAGATCTTCAGACCACCAAACTGCAACCCCTCCCCACCACGACTACGCCTTGATATCCTGTCCATAAATATCACAAACAGGATTGGTGATAAAGCGCAGCCCTGGCGGAGGCCAACCCCCACCGGAAACGAATCTGACTTACTACCGAGAACCCGTACACAGCTCTCGCTTTGAGCGTACAGAGATTGGATGGACCTGAGAAGAGACACCCTCACCCCATACTCCCGCAGCACCCCCCACAGTATCTCCCGGGGAACCCGGTCATAAGCCTTCTCCAGATCTACAAAACACATGTAGACTGGATGAGCAAACTCCCAAGCTCCCTCTAGGATCCTTGCGAGAGTGAAGAGCTGGTCCGTTGTTCCACGGCCAGGACGGAATCCGCATTGTTCCTCTTCAATCTGAGGTTCGACTATCGGCCGAACCCTCCTTTCCAGCACCTTGGAGTAGACATTGGGAAGGCTAAGAAGTGTGATACCCCGGTAGTTGGAACACACTCTCTGGTCCCCCTTTTTAAAAATAGGAACCACCACCCCGGTCTGCCACTCCTTCGGCACTGTACCCGACTTCCACGCAATGTTGAAGAGGCGTGTCATCCAAGACAGCCCCTCCACACCCATTGCTTTCAGCATTTCTGGACGGATCTCATCAACCCCCGGGGCTTTGCCACTGTGGAGTTGTTTGACTACCTCAGTGACTTCCACCAGGGAAATTGACGATGATCCCCCATCAGCCTCCAGCTCTGCCTCCAACATAGAGGGCGTGTTAGTCGGATTCAGGAGTTCCTCAAAGTGCTCTTTCCACCGACCGATTACCTCCTCAGTTGAGGTCAACAGGGTCCCATCCTTACTGTACACAGCTTGGATAGTTCCCCGCTTCCCCCTCCTGAGGTGCCGGACGGTCTTCCAGAAACACTTTGGTGCCGACCGAAAGTCCTTCTCCATGGTTTCTCCGAACTTCTCCCACACCCGCTGCTTTGCCTCTGACACGGCAGAAGCTGCAGCCCTTCGGGCCTGTCGGTACCTTGCAGCTGCCTCAGGAGTCCCCCGAGATAACATATCCCGGAAGCACTCCTTCTTCAGTCGGACGGCTTCCCTGACCACCGAGGTCCACCACGGCGTTCGAGGGTTACCGCCCCTTGAGGCACCTAAGACCTTGAGACCACAGCTGCCTGCCGCGGCTTCAGCAATGGAAGTTTTGAACATCGACCACTCGGGTTCAATGCCCCCAACCTCCACAGGGATGCTAGAAAAGCTCTGAAGGAGGTGCAAATTAAAGATCTCTTGAACAGGGGCCTCCGCTAGACGTTCCCAGTTCACCCGCACTACCCGTTTGGGCTTACCAGGTCTGTCCAGAGTCTTCCCCCACCCTTTGACCCAACTCACAACCAGATGGTGATCAGTTGACAGCTCTGCCCCTCTCTTCACCCGAGTGTCCGAAACATGCGGCCTCAGATCAGATGATACGATCACAAAATCGATCATCGACCTTCGGCCTAGGGCGCTCTGGTACCATGTACACTTATGAGCATCCTTATGTTCGAACATGGTGTTTGTTATAGACAAACCATGACCAGCACAGAAGTCTAACTACAAACGACCACTCGGGTTCAGATCAGGGAGGCCGTTCCTCCCAATCACGCCTTTCCAGGTGTCTCCATCATTGCCCACGTGCGCGTTAAAGTCTCCCAGCAGAACTATGGAGTCCCCTACCGGAGCACCATGCAGGACTCCGTTCAGGGTCTCCAAGAAGGCCAAATACTCCGAACTGCTGTTTGGTGCATACGCACAAACAACAGTCAGAGTCTTCCCCCATAACCCGGAGGCGTAGGGAGGCGACCCTCTCGTCCACCGGGGTAAACTCCAACGTAGTAGCGCCCAGCCGGGGGCTCGTGAGTATCCCCACACCGGCCCGGCGCCTCACACCTTGGGCAACTCCAGAGAAGAATAGAGTCCAACCCCTGTCCAGAAGTACGGTTCCAGAGCCAAGACTGTGCGTGGAGGTAAGCCCCACCAGATCTAATTGGTAGCGCTCCACCTCCCGCACCAGTTCCGGCTCCTTCCCCCACAGCGAGGTGACTTTCCACGTCCCCAAAGCCAGCCTCTGCCGCCCGGGTCTGGTCCGTCGTGGTCCCCGCCCTTCACTGCCACCCTGTAAGCAGCGCACCCGACCCCAGCGGTTCCTCCGATGAGTGGTGGGCCCATCCGTTGTAGAGGAGTGTGTTGCCACGTAGCTTTTTCGGGCTGTGCCCGGCCGGGCCCCGTGGCAGACCCGGCCACCAGACGCTCGCAGGCGGGCCCCCTGTCTGGGCCTGGCTCCAGCCGGGGGCCCCGGGCTTCCTCCGGGCAGGGTCTCTCCTCCTCGTTTGTGTTGTTCCATGAGGTCTTTTTGAACCATTCTTAGTCGGGCCCCTCACCTGAGACCACTTTGCCTTGGGAGACCCTACCAGGAGCACTAGGCTCCGGACAACACAGCTCTCAGGTTCACAGGTGCACACAAACCTCTCCACCACGGTAAGGTGATGGTTCCCGGAGAGGCAGATACATTTACAGTTTTTTTCAATTGCTAAAACCACAGTGGGCACAACTGGAACGACAAGTGCAAAACTCTAACTACACTATGCACAGCAGCGGTTCATGTGGATCAAACTCTAGATCGTTTTTCATTGCTTAAACACAATTTTCAAAACTACACACTTATCTCATGGCTTAACCACAGCCACAACACTGTGGATTTATAGCACTTTGTTCAAATGCTAAGACACTGCTGTCACAACTGTAAATCACACATTCAAAACAGAATGGATTTCAGCCTAGTGCATTTCAAACCCTGCTGCTGATTTCAATTTTAACTGAAACACTAAGAAGGTGTATTGTTTTAGACTTGTTAGTGAACATTCTGTATATACAGTATAGGGAAAGCTCAAAAATAGGAAGACAACCTGTTGGAGGGAGAAGAGAAGAAGTGAGACTGGATGTGTGGAGGAAGACCTAGAAGACATTGAGCTGTAATTTCTGATGAAATACAGTAAGGGTACAGTAAGTACACTGATAGACCCTGTTGTGAATCATGGTCTCTCATTGAGAGAGGCAGGGTTGAGGGTGCAACGCAATCTGCAAAGATCTAAAGTTGCATCTGTAATACGAATTTTCAAGCAAAAAATCATAAGAGTTGCACCCTTACAGTAAATGACAACATTACAGGAATTGATTTCTGTATTACAATTATAGAATATTTACACAGATACATACTACATTTGGAAATGTTATCAATAAAATATACAGAATATGTATCTATTGAAGCAATTTCTGATTTTAATTCCTTTTTGTTATCTAAAAAAAATGGTTTGTTATAAAATAAACTATTTCATGTGAGAGCATTTCACTCATTCTTCAAAGAAAATATAATGCAATTCTTGCGAAGTAACTCAAATTATTCAAACTGTAAAGATTAAAGATCTCCTATTATACTACTTTTCTGGTCTTAATTTCATGTTAAAAACTGCGATAGAGCAACCTGACATGAATCACATCACAAAAAACCATGTAGATTTTCAGGACACTCTTCCTCTCACCCTAGTGAGCACAGCAGTCTGCTCCACACACTGCTTTGAGCTTCTCCTCCCCCCCCCCCCCCCCCCTCCTGCAAACCCCATTCCGTTGTGATTGGTTACCTTCCGTCCGGAACATTTCCAGCAGCGCACGGGGAGATTTCTGAGAGAGGAAGGTGGGGGCATGGCCGGAGCTTGCCTGAGCAGCATTACCATACATGGAAACATCCGAGAACGTGACGACACGATACCCGGAAATTTGAACCGATTTGAACACTTGATTTCTCGACCGGCTGCCCTAGTGTTTAGTGCTCTGCATAGCCACCCCAGACGGTCAGCAGGGAATACGTCTAAATGCATGTACGTAATTATTTGATAAGCTAGTATGGTTAAACATGACTATAAATCATTATAACAAAGTTTATAGGTCATAAAAGTCTAAAAGTATCATAGGTCCTCTTTAAACGTTTGTCATTTGTGTATTGGTGTTTGATGCTAGTGTTTGTACTCTGAGCATGTTCTGAGTGACAGTGTGTGTTATCTCAATGAGGACTGTTCATAGTGTTTGCTGCACTGAGCCTATTTTTCAGGTGAAGTGAACTGTTCAGCTCCAGTGACTGTTGGTAGTGCAGACAATAGTTAGAGTTTTGCACATTGAGCGACAGTTGTGCCCACTGTGTTTTAGCGATCGAAAAAAACTGTAAGCCAGAATCTTGAGGCCGTTGGTGGAACTGCCTCTTAAAACACGTCTGCTCTAGCTTCAAACTTATAGTTGATGGTTTCTCGGTTACATCTTTACAAACATGACATGTACAGTATGTCGGAGTTTATACAGACTGTTAGGTTCACAAACATTTCATTGGGTTTCTTGAACTCTCGAAACCTCAGCGGTTCCCTAGTGGTTATATGATGAAGGTCCCAAAAAGCATTCGTTGAATCCTTCAACTTGAGCGAAGGTCTGTACAAATAACGAGGGCTCAGTTCACTTCCTCATTTATCTTCCTATCTCGAAAGCTGGAAACCTTTACTCCCCAGATTTGTGGAATAAGTTATCGTTCCTTCCTATTGTATTCCTATCTTCCATGTCCCCAATTATCCTCAGGTGATGGTGCGTTCAATGACGGCCACCCCCTCTCAGCTCTCAGGAGACTTGGTAAATCTAAATTGGTTCCCGAAGAGACTTTCTCCTGAAAGGCTGATCACAACATCAATAAAGAGCTTTCCGTGTGCTTTACTTTACTTCTTCTGTGCCACCGACGTCTTGCTGACAGGAATAGAGCAGGAGCGCGTTTAATCTTGGAAGGGAAAACGAAGCACGTCACCCATGCACTGTCGTATTTAAATTCCGGGGAACGAAGACTCCTTTTTTTTTTACTTTGGTCAAAGGAAAACAGGATCACCTAAGGGAGTTGACGAGATAGGGAAAGCTTTATTTATTCTACATACACACTTTGATTGTAATCCAATAGGTATCGCGCTGTGCAGGTGGGGTTCAACAGTTTCTGTCAGAGAGAGAGAGAAGATGGGAAGGAATCTATATAGTTTTTTTTGCTATAGGTCCCTGAGCTAGGTCCCAGCACTGGGTGGATGGGGTTTCCCTCTTACAAAATAAATGAAACATAAACATAACATTCCCACAACAGCTAGCCACATTTCTTGCCAACTCTTTACTTTATGCTTAATGTACACCAGGGTCGTGGGTTTAGCAAAGGCAGTGCGGGTCTGTATTTTGATTGGTCCAGCATTTTGATCCGGACTGAAATATCAGCTATAGGCTTATTGTTTGCTGGATTGCAATAATATGCTACTGACTTTGGTGACTCCCCTACCTTTACTGTAGAACTTCTATGAGGTTGACATTTTGCTTTTGGGTAGCTAGTGTCCTCCTTTAAATGAATTCTACTGATTGGTGATCTTCTGAATTTCCATACTTCAGGTCAATATTTTAAATGGTCCATTAATTTGGTTTTTACTACTAATACCTGCGAAACTAACAATGGTGTTTGTCTTTCATTCCACTTTACAATTGATAGCATGCTAACATCAAAACTAAGATGGCGAACATGAAGCCATTAACATGCTTAACATCATCATATGAATAATGTTTGGATCTTTGTGCTGCTTATGTCTAATTGATGATGCTGCATGGTATTAAGTATGCAATTAATACGAAACAAAAAAGAGAGGGAGTAATAATAACCAGAGAAAGAAAGAGGTGCATACATGACAGTTCAGTTTATATTCAGTGGTACAGTGTCTTTAAAAACAAATATGCTTTGTGTTTCCCTTCCCATTTGATCCTCACAGGAACACACTGACACTGTCAACAATTTGTTTGAGATTACTCCCTCTCCCCCCACTCTAGTATGTCTCATAGTAATTCTTTCATATCCCCCACACACAAATTAATTAAATTTTGTTTTATCTTGTCTTTCAATTGATTTTGACACAGGAAGCTGCTAAATGGGAAACAAATCTCTACTGAGACTCGCATTTGTAGGGAGGCCAGAATTGAGTGTACATTTTTATCCATCTATGGCAGCAGAGGGAAACAATGGTTTTGTGTCCTCTGGAATGGCAATAGTGACTTTATGAAGCACAATTGTTTGCGCCGTTTAATCAATTTATATAAATGTGATAGATATTATTTGTGAAACTTTATACAGAGTCATTTGTACTAGTGTCTATTTGAAATGACATAAGCTGTCAAGAGGCAACCTATAATATGTCTATGCATCAGTGTCCTGTTTACTGATTATGTTGACTTTGCATTTAAGTTAAGATAAGTTAAAAAGTTCAAGAAAAAAAAATGTGTAAGTAATTCAAATACATTTTGTGATAATGAGTTTTTTTAAACAATACATGTATTTTCTTCCTCAAGTGAGTAAGGTAAGTACTGGGATGGGGTATTAAAGTTGAACAATTGTTAATTTACAGTAGTCTACACTTTCAAGTCGGGGTCCATGAGTTGGGATTTCTTTGTTTAAGGTAGTCCTATGTAAGGCTTTAAATCAAGTCTTTGACCCCAAACTGTTCCAACCCAACCAACACAAGATTGATTGAATTGATTGATTGAAATGTGAGTGTGTAGTTTGAAGTGGTTGAAGGGAGAGCTCTCTTTTGTCACGGTTGTCACTGCTACAGCCATGTGTTCACAATGTCAATGTGAATTGTAAAGAGTACAGTAAATGGAGAGACGGTAGGGAAGATGCAGTTGAAAAGCATTGGCAGACACAAAATACCAAATATTGATGGAGTGATACATGCTGTGTTTGGCCATTATGATGGATCAGAGGAACAGTCCTGAGACGCAAACAAGTCAATAACTTCAACCTAGATATATACTTCAGCTTTCTTATGTGTAAACTCAAGCTGTCACTATAACTAAAGGTCATGTTACAGTGATTTTATAAAAAAAATGAAAAAAAAAATGATAAAAGGACTTAACGTGTAAATTATTTTGAAAACGAATTGCCCCCTCTCCGTGAGTCACCTGCCACATTGTCTTCTGCCTCCACATTATCCAATTTCTTTGACGTCTTAATTCTCCTGCAACTGAAACAGAACATAAATACAATTCTACTTTAGAGTCCACAGTCCTGTTGACAAGTATGTACATTTCATCAGCTATTTGTATTGCATCTCAACAATACATGTTTCTTGCTGTCTCTTGGCAGGTAGACGGAGACATTTTTTCGATTTAAGAACCAAACATCTAAAGTATAAAACTGTCTGGAGAATAGAAACATTTGAAGACGCGATGAATGGCAGAAGCTTGCTGCCTTTGCACTCACATCCACACTTACTGTTACAAATTACCAATATGTTTATGATCTGATATAATAATGATATCACATTCCAACTAACCTGCCTGTTTGAAAACTGAAATTAAAACATTGGACATGCAGGAGTCTGCTATACTTTTACAAAATGAAACATCCTTCAAACATTTGTAGGAACGATGTTCCATAGATTAGATTTAGCCAAAGAAAAATACAATTGAGACTGTCCCTTCACAAAGATCTTCATTCCCTCTGTCATGTCTAATTTGTCACTCAAATAAATCCCAAATCTTTGGATTCAAATTGTTTCCTCCTTTTTTTGGTCAGAATATTTTGATTGTCTGTCACGATTCTGCACATTTGCACTGAATAACATAGACTTTTGAAACATGATGTCGCAGTGGAAACACAAGAAAGCAAACCAAAGGGAGAAGGGACAGGGAGAGAATGAGAGGGTAAGAGATGAATCATATTTGAAGTCACTAATACGCCAGACGGGCTGAATGCCACGATTATTTAGATTTGTGTCCAATTCCTGCTGTCAATCTTGGTGTCTGTTTTTTTTTTGGAAGATTGCTCAGCCATAGGTGGCTCCCCGCTTTGTCGAGACAACTGATGCTCACTCCCTCTGTCACAGCTTGATACTTGTTCTGTGAGTGCCCACTGTGTATGCATTTGTGTGTGTGTGTGTGTGTGTGTGTGTTTGTATGTTTGAGTGTGTATTTGTAGTTATTCTACTCTCCAGCTCTTGAAGCCATAAATTGACTTTTTCTAAAGTGTGAGGTTAACTCCCTGAAATCCTGGCTCTCATACGTGGCAGCAGGATCTATGTGTGTGTAAGTATAGAGACTGATTGGTTCAAATGTGTTTTTTCACACTTACACATTGGGTCTGACTCAGTTCTATGAAAAAATAGTAAATAGGTGGGTTGCATTTTGGCAGTTTTATTAGCCAAAAAATAACACCTTGAACAACAAAGAAATTGAAATTATTATTCTGTATGTATTTGCTACACAAGGATTGTGTAGCCCTTTTAAAAATGCGCATACATAAATGGTGGTGTGATTTATTCATGTTTACCTTTATGTATAAAATGTATATAGGCTATGTAGGCCTATATTATTTTTAAATTATTCAAAAAAAGAAAAAAAGCAGCTAATTTGGCAGAGCAATATCTTTTTTCTTACACGTGGGCCTAGTCACGTGGGCTTTCACATCACCTGTGAGGCTGTTACTTTGAACGTGTGTGACAGGAGAGAGATGGAAAATAGGATTAAATAATTATTGCGGTAATGTTTCCGCGAGGACTGCCAAAGTTATTTACACTTATCCTAGAATATATGCTAAATATTCTGCGAGAAAACACGCTTTTGTGACTAACAGAGACTTCCTACCTGAAGTTTCCTGTGGGTCCACAACTGCCTGTCGCTCGTTAGTCAGGTGAGTTGTAAATAAGCATTCTGAACGGACTGTATGGTGTTGCTAGCTAACACAGCTAAACACATTGTTTGTGTGTGTGTGTGTGTGTGTGTGTGTGTGTGTGTGTGTGTGGGGGGGGGGGTGTGCCTGTGCCTGTGTGTGTGTGTGTGTGTGTGTGTGTGTGTGTGTGTGTGTGTGTGTCTGTCTGTCGGTCGGTCGACTATTTCCGACCTGAAAAGGAGAGACGACAACCGGAGATAGCCTACCAGGATAAACAACAAACTTCATGAACATGTTCCAGTGCTGCTATCTTGTTAGACTGAATGGTGGCAGTGGACTGGAAGCCTCCTCTGGACCCCATTCCTTTATAAAAAAGAAGAAGGGAAGGTAGGCCTAACACAGTTTATTTAAAAAAAAAAAAGTAAAGCAAAAATTCTTATTTTGCAACTTATTATAGAGTGGGACGGGTACATTGTGGATTTTGGTGAGATGCATTCTTCTGGAATATTTTTTTTTCATGTTAGAAGCTACATTCCAATAGTTTGAATAGCAGTTGTGTTACACTGATCCATCTGCTTTAGTTAAATTGACAGCTGTTATAATACAGTCCATTCAACAATACAGCGTTGATGTGGCCTATACTGAGTCTGTATCCTCCCTACCAGCTGTTGTGAGTAGATATTACACTTGGGATTGTAGCCAGGGAGCATGGTGCCCTTCCAGTTTTGTCAAAATAGGATCAGTGGTTTCTGAGATTTTAAAACTGATTGACAGACAGCTACAGCTGGAACCATCCAAGGGAGACAGACAGACAGATAGATGGATGGATGGATGGATGGATAAATGGATGAATGAATGGCATGGGAGATGACGAATACCAGAGTGGTGAGGAAGGAGAGAAGGCAGTGTTGAATAAGAAACTTTGGAAGCATAGCTTTCTAAGCTGCCAGCTACTTTGAAAGAAGTTAACTAAAGCAAAGCTACAGTGCCCAGGAGAGAAATCTAGGTTTGTTAACAAAAGTTACCCAGGAAAAGTAGTTCACAGTTGTATTAATAATCAGTTCCACAAAAAAAACATGCATGTTGAATTTTGATCTTAACTTTATTTAAGCCTGCATGTGTACTCTTTGATGTATTGTAGGCTGCATTGTCTTTAACAATAGCCTACAACAAGTTTAATTTACATAATGTGACACACTGACTCCTTCATAGATTACCGCTCCAATTTCATGTTAAATATTAAAGGTACAGGGACTTAGTGACTTAGACTTGGGGCGGCAGTGGCGAAGTGGGTAGGAAGTTCGCCTCTGGTGTGCAGGGTCGGAGGTTCGATCCCCCGTCTCCCCGCCACATGTCGAAGTGTCCCTGAGCAAGACACTGAACCCCGAATCGCTCCCGATAGTTAGCTTAGTTAGCTTAGCACCCTAGTGCTAAGCCTACCCTGCGTGGTAGCTGCTGCTATCGGTGTATGAATGTTGTGTGTGACTGGGTGAATGTGTACAAAAAACAATGCAAAGCGCTTTGAGTCTGTGATAAACGGAGATATAGCGCTATACAAGTCCATTTACCATTTACCATTAGTGGCAAAAGCAGTTGATTGTGAGTGGAAAAAAATTGCACTTTCACAGCCAATATCAGCAATATTTGTTTTAAGCGATGCTCATGGAAATTCAACGTCCAATAATATTGGAGCTTAATCTATAATGCTACAATCTATCCATTAACTGAGACACGCATTATTAATGTTGGTGAAAAAAGAAAAAATCAAGATGTCCTTCACTTCCTAAAAGCCTTATTGTGCTGCTCAGTATGCAACAGAAGTCTTAAGAATGTGTTTATTATTAAAAAATCTAGTGCATGGAGACGGTACCATAGATTTTTCCCACGGTTTAGTCCACTTCTGAATCGATCTGTGTCCTTCACTCGCAAGGAGACGCAAGAGGAATTATAATTTTTTTTAAAAACACAGAGCAAATAATTCATTACACACAAACACCTATTCAACGTATTGCTTTCTATTACTGTTCATCAGGGTCAGTGGATTAGGAAGGGATAAAGTGTGTGTCCATAAAATGTGTGCATGCACACTTTCACACACATACACACACAAACAGAGGAAACCACCTTTGACAGGCTACCTGGATTACACAGGGATAAGGCTCTGACTCTTGATATTGACCAACTGACTAAACACACACACACACACACACACACACACACACACACACACACACACACACACACACACACACACACACACACACATTTAACATTTGCTCACACTGTGTGCAAGCACCAACAAACACCCTGACACAGCCAGGCCAGTATAAATACTTCCAGTACGGACTACGGACATTAATACAAGTTCTGTTCTATTCTACTCTGTTTAATTCTCATCCATTCTAACCTTTGCTGTATTTTATTGTCGTGGTTTTTGTTTGTGCTCTCGTAGTCAACCTTAAAGTCACTGAGGGCTATTAACATCAGTTGTGTTACTTAAAGAAGCTACAAAGAACTTTCAGTTTTGTTGATTCTGATTTGGACAAAAGCAGTAGAGTTTTTACGACACCAGCACCCAAGCTTGTGCCGGAGGTGCGTGCATTTGTTTAGGAAGTGAGTGAAAGAGAGAGACAGAGATAGCATGATGCATTGCGATGAGATAATGTATGTGACTTGTGCACTTATGGGATTAATAATGGTAAGGATGATGAATCAAAGCAACCTTTGATTAAGTACCGTTCAGGTCTGCTTGCCGTAAATCATTTTGTCGAAGGTCCCAGGAAAAATTGGACCCGTGCAAAGATATAAATAATGACTAGATGAAAAAGCTTTCTTTTCACTGATGTTCTCATTTGGTGTTACATGTCATTAATGATCATCGGAGGGAAAAATTAGACTGTTTAATGAACATTTAAAAGTTCCTCATATGAGGTGTAATATTATTGAAGAGAAATCCTCCTGACCATGCTCACTTTTTACGGCTTGTTTCATAAAGTCAGGCTGCTTTGATTGCTTTGAGCTGAAAGTCAGTGCTGACCTGCTTAATATTAGCTTCACTCAGCTGTGAACACAACAATACCGCCCAAGTGTAGACATCATTTCTTGATTTCTTTGTAATTTGATACAGCTTCAGCAAGTAAACTGATCATTCCTGTAAAATAAAAATTAGCCACCATGCGCATGTATGCCTCATGTACATACTTTTGTCTTCCTTTGAGTGTATTGTATGTGGTTTTGCATCACGGCGAGAGTTACATCCATATTTGGTATGAACAGGATGTGCATATTTGCATGAAATTGAAGGGTAAGGATCAGCACCAATGAGAAACATTATTTTTCAAAGGCTTGCTGCTGCTTGACCGGGCATGCAGAATGCAGATATGGCAAAAAGAAAAAAACATTACCCACTGAGGCATGGAATTCATATTAGCGAGCATTTTGTGTTCTTTTTTTCTCCTGAAATTGTGAATGTGGTGCATATAACTTATCTTTCCATTTCTTTCTAGTTTTCGATTATCCCTTGCCTTATTTTACTTTACATATGATTGGCATTAAATCATTCCTGTCTTTCGAGCTATCTCATTGACCAACACACAAACTTCCCCTTCACACACATCCCTGAGACAGAGACAAACACACTAACGTTTTGCTGCTGTCGCGACCAAACACATTTTGTGCACCGTAACAGGGTCTTGTATGTGAGAAATAATTATTGGTATTTTAAATATGACAGCAATCTTAATCTGTTTTATAACACATGGTGATCTCACTATGGGAAGATCCTCACTTTAGCGCTCCAAACGGGATTGTGGATGGATTTCATCTCCATCTAAGATATTAAAGAGGGCTAAAGAATCTCCACATGGGAGTTTGTTTTGCAGTCTGAGTCAGTCTCTCCTGGCAACCTGCATGTCTGTATGGACCTCTGATATGTTGGCTGAACTGACTCATCTGAAATTTATTACAGAATCACTAATTGGCTAACGACAGCTCTGGTATCAATTAAGAATGTGTTGTGGTGAGAGGACACAGCTGTCACCACTAAATTCTATACTCTATATAAACATTCTAATACAATATTTCAGTGGTGTAAGATTAGCCTCTCGGATGAGGACAAATCCTAAAGTGAATAAATTCAATTCTTCTGAATGTGTTCTAGGAGTGTGGCATACACATGTTTTCTTTCAAACCAAGAGGAAAACATAAACTAGCACAACAGCATGGGCTGAATAAAATGGTTAGATCTACATGAGTCACGTAAAAAAAAAATCCACAATAGATTATAAACCTTGGACAACTATTGGAGACCATGTAACAATCAGAATACCATTCATGCATCAATCTGTCTAATCATGACATGTTAGTGTGACAAGTAAAGTCAAATTTTTTCTTGAGAGTTTTGAAGACAAGGGCCACAGCTGACAGCCCTCGGATGTGAAAAAAAAACTCTGGATCTTTCAAAGCTACGAGGAACTTTCAGTTTTTGTTGATTCTAGCTACACCTTTGGACAAAAGCGGTAGTGAACACAAGTGTCGGCGTTTTATGCGTTTTTTGGAAGCGTGTGAAAGAGAGACAAAAAGACGCAATGCGATGAGGTAACATATTTATATTTTACCATATGAGATAAATAATGGCTATGCAGTATAAATATGGTAAAGCAGATTAAACTTTGATTTAATAATAATAATAATAATAATAATAATAATAATAATAATAATAATAATAATAATAATAATAATAATAATACATTTTATGTATATAGCTCTTTTCTCTCACTCAGAGCGCTTAAATTTAGTACTGTTTAGTACTGTTAAACTTTGATTTAGTAGTGTTCATAAACACAGGTTGTTCCGATCTGCTTACCTTAAATTGTTAGGCCCAAGTGGCTGGGAGATTGGAATTACAATAAAATAATAGCGTTCTTTTCGCTAATGTATGCTGTTACAGGTCATTTATCAACATCAGAGGAAAAATTTGACTGTTTCATGTTTACATTTTAAAGTTCCTTGATGGTTAAGTTGTGCTTTCAAAAGATGATTTATCTAAATAACTGTTGAGTTATAAATGTTGAGTGATGTAACATTTTTACTCTAGTACAAAGCCCCAATATTTTCAGAATGGATCTTTAAACTTCACAAAGTCTTGCCTTGTCGGAAGATTAAAATGAGGTTTGAGTGCTGTTTGTTATTTCTTGTCTCTACCTGCTTTTCCCATACAGTTTCCACCTCTTTTCCTTGCTGACCTGCTGTGAATGTATCCTTCCCCTCCTCTCCTAAAGATTATTTTGGAGGCCATCCACTCCGTTCGACCATCCGAATACCTGGCAAGAGGAACAGCTTTAATTGGCCCAGAAATAGCCAAGGAGACTGGGCTGGACCTAGAGGGGCAGGGAAAGACGGAGGAGGGCTAGGAGGAGCGTGAAGGGAGGGTTTAAGGTTTTTCCAGGATTCCAGGTTTTAAGCTGATGTGTCCACGCCTGAGGGACACAGTGAGGCTGTGCCTGTCTTGTTTGCCTTGCGGTGTCATGAAATATGTGTAATATTAATATTGTAAATGTGCATTACGAATGCAAATTGATTATTATTAATCAAGGTCAGCAAATACATTAATGCTACTTTTATTTGAAAACTATGAAGAGTGTGTTTTAAAAAAAAGCTCACTCTACTGTAGGCCTAGTTGTAGTAACTCTGCTACAGATGTGTGCCAGTAAAAGCTTATTCTCAGGTAACGATTTAATGAAGGCATCTGGAGTTACACTTTACATCTGCACCTCTTACTCCAGTTTGTTTAAGTACACCTCTAAGGAAAAGGGACTTATTAATGAAGACTGACTGATTGGTTGATTATCAACTGGCTGTAGTTATTGACGAGCTACCGGAAATCTTGGAACTGATAACTGACTGCAGAACAGACTTGCTAAGTAACAAGCTGGCTGATAAAATGATCACACATGATCCTGCTGTCAATTTATCCGATCATGTCTCATCAGTGTATTCATCAGTTAATTTGATATCTGCTCCAAACAAGCTCTGAAACTACACACATCTAATTAGAGACAGAAATGCTTCCTGACGTTTCTAAACAAAGATTGATGAGCGGCTCGTCTCCCAATGCACACAGTCAGTGTTTTATTTGCACCTTTTTGCATGCTTGAGATCCATTCAGTTAATATTCAAGGTTCAAAACACTTAATTAGTGGAAATGTGGTACCCAATGGGAAATTCTGGCTCGTGGCAAGGAACACAACACAGTTTGTAATCACAATTCAAAGACACACAATGAAAACATGTTCACAACAGCTTAGATTAAAAAATAAGTTCAGCAGCCAAGAGCTGGGGTTTTGTGTTTGTGTTCTGTTGAACCTAACCTTTTGCGTTTTAGATTCCCTGAAACATCAGAGCCCTCTGTGTCCCTGAGGTATTTCACTGGAAATGGGGGCACACACATGCACACATACACATACACAATACACATACACACACACACACACAAAATGTCCCGTCCCATGAGTGTATGTTTCCTGTTGAGTGGGAATTACATGAGGCAGTAACCAGCCCTCCATATGAATCTCCCTCCATCACACACACACACACACACACACACACACACACACACACACACACACACACACACACACACACACACACACACACACACACACACACACACACACACACACACACACACACACACACACACACACACACACACACACAGACAATCACTGATTATTCATAGCAAGCTGATGCACTGCTGGTCTGGTTCCAAGTCTGTGTGAGTTTCAGTTGTGTGTCTGTATATGTGTGAAGAAAATAAATAAATAAACAGGTAAACCCTTCCTCCCCTAATGTCACCTATTTACCTCTTTATTTATCTTTTTTTTCCTTCTCTGTCTCCTCACACACACACACACATGCATACATGTTCACAATTAGGACAGATAATGAGTTCCCTGTGTATGCACCAGAAGGAGACATAAATAAATACACATTTTAGCATCAGAAAAAGAAAGAAAGTGGAGTGCGTTTGTTTGTCTTTCTATAGGGTGTACAGCTGTGTGTGTGTGTGTGTGTGTGTTTGTGTGTGTGTGACATGAGACAGTCCAGTTGGCTTCAGGTGGCAGCTTGCCTGCTTCAGCTGTGGTGGTTTAACGGCTCTTACTGGAGGATTACCGGCTCAGTCTCAGCCAGGCTAGATAGAACACAATGTGTAGCGGCCTTGTCAGCAGCAATCGTGTCGAGATGGCAGGCAGATGACGGAGCGATCTGTCGTACTGTAGTTCAAATGGACCAAAAAACTAAAACAAGCCATATGTAGGGAAAAGTCCCTCTTTGCATTGGCAGAAAAGTTTAAGCCTAAACAGCATATTTGAGTTCTTGTCATAAAGAAATCAGGGATATAGAAATAGAGCACTTAATATAAACCATGTTGCTTTACTGATATTGCATGTTATTTCCACTGAAGACTCTGAATGGTCAAACATAGACATAACCAATGAACTTATATAAAGGTATCTCCAATTTGTTTGCACTGGAAATAATGAACTATTCAATACATAGATGTTTTTGTTTTTCTCTATACTGACCATTTTTATTTTGAGTAACTTTCATCAGTTTATATACGTTTGCAGCAAACTTAGAAAACACTGAATGTTGACCTGAACAAAGTCGAACCAAGAATTTTTAGGGGTAATCGAAAACTGATAAACTAGCCCGGTTGCTAGATATTTTGGCTTACACCTTTCATTAAAACAAACAAAAAAAGCATTTCATCTCACAAAATAAAACGTGATAACATCCAGGATGTGAAACTTGATCGATACTTCACAACAAAGATTTGAGACCTGCAAAACAATGACTATATAAAAATATAGTTATGTACTCATTGTCTTTCATTATTAATCTAGTTTGGTTCAATAATTATAATTTAATCTCCTATATGAAACAGCTCTTTTCAATTGGAAAGTCTCACTAATAGAACCTGTTTGCTTTTATAGAGAAAGTGCCACAAATGGGGAACCACAGCCTCAAAGATACAAAATGTAAAGAACGATAGTTCAATATTCTGTTCATGTTTTAACAAGCATCTGGTATCCTGGAACCCTGTTTTTCGATGTCTGCGTGACGAAGCGTGACCAGACGCCACGGTAACGACAGACACCAACACCTCGTTATGCCCTTGTTAAGCTCATTAAAGCCCGGCTCGTTATGTTTTCTGCTAACGAGGCTTCATAGAGGTGACTGAGCCGTGGAGGGATGGGGAAATGTGTCCCGTGACATGGATATACAACAAGCTTACTGAGGACTTTTGAGGGATAGGGGGAGGAATAAGAGTTTAGCAGGGAGGGAACCGTAACACGAAAGATAGGTGGATAAAGGGAATGTTATTTAAATGTTTTTGAACTTTTAAAATGTTTTTGTTTTACCACAAACAACAAAGGGTTTTCTTTTTTTGATGTGTCTTTTGAAACCCCTAATAAAACATATCAACTTACCTGTTAGCCATAACAGCATTAGTGTTACTGACAGCATCAAATAGACAGTTCCCGGATTAAAAATCTGTTTTTCTTCTTCTTCAAGCTGTCCCAGCCTTGAATGTATCCCTCCTTTGCAGAGGCAGTTAGAACACTACTGCTCCTCGGCAACTTTTTTGACCGACTTATGTGCGTTCTATGTACTTTGCCTGTAGACAATAAGTGCATTGTTTAACCATAACTCGGATGAGTTCAGCCGAACTGCGGGATTGATCCCCAGCGGGGCTTGTTTTGAGCCTGAGACTGGGATTGGAAGCCGGCTAACTATCCTTGCTCCGCTAAGCTAGGAGCTAGGATAACAGTAGGAGATTGTTGCCCTGGACTGCCGCCTCAGAGCGGGAACACTCTTTCACTAAGAGCCCGAACCCTCTGGTCACAGCTCGGGTGAGTTTTGCCGTTCAGCAAGACTCTATCCCCGGCGTGGTCCGTCTTAAACTGTGGAGGGAAAGGAACACAGAGCCCTGCCGGTGATTAGCGGCTAGCCGCTACCTAGCCACAAGCTGCTACTTGTCCTAGGCTAACAACGGAGGATAGCTGCCTGGGACTGCTCGCCCGGAGCGGGAACACTCCTTTTAAGAGCACAAACTCTCTTCTCTCTTTGCAATGCCACCGAAAAAAAATCCTGCATCTGCGGATGAGGTCGATGACATTAAAGTATCACTCGACATGTTGACGGTGGAGGTTTCTGCAGTTCGAAAACAGCAGAACTGCATCATGCGATTAGTTGAAGAAGTTAAGGAACTGAGGCTACAAAACTCCGAGAAGGACAAGCGGATTATATCGCTGGAGAACAGGGTGTGTGATTTGGAGCAGTACACCAGAATGAACGACATCGTTGTCACTGGGCTGGAGACCAAACCCCGCTCTTATGCGCGGGCATTATCACCGCGGAACGGAGGGGAGACGAGCGAGCAGGACGCCACATCGGTGGAGCAACAGGTGATGGCGTTCCTCCACTCAAAGGGGATTGAGTTGGACAGTAGCAACATCGAGGCCTGTCACCCGCTCCCACGGAGAATCAAGACGGATAAACCAGCCATAATAATTCGGTTTGCCAACAGGAAACGCAAAACTGATCTGCTGAAAGGCTCAGATGTGTATCTGAATGAACACCTGACAAAGAAAAATGCTGACATCGCCAGAAAGGCCAGATTCCTGAGAAAGCAGAAGAAAATTCAATCAACGTGGACGACCAACTGTAAAATATTCATCAAGCTCAACGGAACACCAGAACAAGCCAAAGTACTACTCATCAGGGACCTGGATGAACTGGATACATACCAATAAGATACATCAAATCAAGGTAATGGAATTCACAATTCACCATGACAATTCCTGACAGCAAACCTGTTTCTTTAACAGAACTAGAAACCTTTGCATACACAGAGCATAACACACAAGACATAGAAAATGACATTGATCCGGATAACAACTTACTTAACAACTTCAAAAATAGCTGCAGTTATTACACAGATGAGCAATTTAATATACATTTCCAATCAGTAAACAACATGTCAATTATCCACTTTAATAGCAGAAGTCTATATGCCAACTTCCACAGCATAAAATAATATATAAAACTATTCAAGATTCCATTCAACATTATTGCAATATCAGAGACTTGGATCAGCACTGAGAAAGGTGTGGACTTTGGGATTGATGGCTCTGAACTGAATTATACTAACAGAGGCAAAAAAGTGGAGGAGGTGTGGCTATCTATGTGGACAAAAGACTGAAATACAAGGTGGTGGAAAACATGACAACAGCGGTTGATGATTTATTGGAATGCGTTACAGTAGAAATATGTATGGAAAAGACCAAGAATGTTATTGTCAGCTGTATATACAGAGTTCCCGGATCAAACATTGAAATATTTAAAGATTGGATGGAAAACATCCAATCTTTAACCACAATATCATTGCAAATATCATTGCAAAAGAATATGTTCATATGTGGGGATTATAATATTGAACTTTTGAATCCAAAAAAACATAAAATGACAGAGGAATGTATCAATACTATGTACAGTATGGGTCTATATCCTACAATAACAAGACCTAGTAGAATTACTTCTCATTCGGCAACATTAATAGACAATATATTCACAAATACTATGGATAACAATACAGTAAGCGGACTGCTATACAGTGACATCAGTGACCATTTGCCTGTTTTTGTTGTTTATCACTGTAACTATACGAAACCAAAGAACACCAGTCATTTTAAGTACAAAAGACTGAGAACCGAAGAAAACATAAATGCATTAAGGAATAACTTACTGAAACAGAATTGGAGTGTAATATATGAGGTAGAAGATACTGACGATGCATATAATGGATTTCTTAATGTTTTTAAATCACTTTATGACAAACACTGTCCTGTGAAACAATACAGTGATGGACATAAACAGACAACTAGTCCGTGGATCAATAAGGGTTTGAAAAATGCCTGCAAAAAGAAAAATACACTGAATAGAAAATTTATGAAAAATCCAACTGCAGAAGCAGAAAATAAGTATAAAAAGTATAGAAATAAATTAACCAATATAATGAGGATATGTAAGAAAGAATACTATAATAAAATACTAGAGAATAACAAAAACAACATGAAAGGTTTATGGAATGTGCTAAATAGTATTATTAGAAATGGATCAAAAAATACAGGTTACCCTGAGTATTTTATGGAGAAAGAAAATACAATAGATAATATGGATGATGTGGTTGATGGTTTTAACAAATCCTTTGTAAATGTGGGACCAAATTTGGCAGAAAAAATTAATGACCCAGGATCTGTGAGATCTGAAGACAATAATTATGATTTAATAGACATTAATCCAAAATCAATGTTTCTAAAAGCAGTGGAAGAGAGTGAAATTATAGAGATTGTTCATGATTGTAAAAATAAGACTTCTACCGACTATAATGACATTGACATGAGAATAGTTAAACATGTCATTGAAGGAATTGCAAAACCACTTACGCACATCTGTAACTTATCATTTCAAACTGGAAAATTCCCCCAAAAAATTAAAATTGCAACAGTCTTACCGCTGTACAAAACTGGAGACAAATACCACTTCACAAACTACAGGCCTGTTTCACTGCTTCCTCAATTTTCAAAAATTTTAGAAAAACTCTTTGCTGCCAGATTTAACAATTTCATCAATAAACACAATTTACTAACTGACAGCCAATACGGCTTTAGACCCAACCGATCCACTTCATTAGCAGTCATTGAGCTAATTGAAAAGATATCAAATTCCCTGGACCAAAAGAATTATGCAGCCGGTGTTTTTATTGATCTCAAAAAAGCATTTGATACCATAAATCATGACAGAATAATCAATAAATTAGAACGGTATGGTATCAGGGGGGTTGTATTAAACTGGCTGAGGAGCTATTTACAGAACAGGCAACAGTTTGTGAAGATGGGTGAACATATGTCATCTTGTTTGGACATTGCCTGTGGGGTCCCCCAGGGGTCAGTATTAGGGCCAATTATTTTTATTCTCTACATTAATGATATATGCAAAACATCAAAGATTTTACAATTCTTGTTATTTGCAGACGACACTAATATTTTTGTACGGGAGAGGACTTGCAGCAGCTTCTGGAGTTTATTACAACTGAAATGAGCAAATTAAAAAAGTGGTTTGACAATAATAAATTGTCATTGAATCTAAGTAAAACAAAAATCATGTTGTTTGGAAATTGTAATTTAAATAATGACGTAAATGTTAAGATTGACGGTGTTAATATTGAAAGAGTGTATGTAAATAAATTCCTTGGTGTGACAATAGACCATAAGCTCAGCTGGAAACCTCACAAAACATGTTAAATCTAAGCTGTCACGAAGCATCTTAGTCCTGTGTAAAGCAAAGCATTTATTGGATCAAAAATCATTGCATATTCTTTACTGCTCAATGATCTTACCTTATTTAGATTACTGTGTGGAGGTCTGGGGGACCACTTACAAAAGCTCACTGCTACCATTAGTCACAATACAAAAACGAGCCATACAAATAATCAATAAAGCTGGATATTATGATCACACCAACCTCCTCTTTTTACATTCCCGTATCATAAAGTTCAATGACCTGGTTGAATATCAAGTTGCACAAATCATGTTCAAAGCTAGAAATAAAGTGCTACCAGGTAACATTCAAAAACTTTTTTTTTTACCAAGAGGGGGGTTACAATTTGAGGCAACAGTTAAACTTTAAGACACTGGCGGTACGCATGACTTTAAAATGTCATTGCATCTCAGTTGGGGGTGTGAAACTGTGGAATGGGATGAGCATGGAGCTAAAGCAATGTCCAAACATGATCCAGTTTAAAAAAAGGTTCAAAGCAATGATTTTCAAAAGGTACAGGGATGAGGGTGTGAAGTAAGAAGGAAATTATAATTATATGGATATAGAAACTGATTGTATAGATATGTATGTAGATATGGATATATTGATTGTTTATGATTATAAATATAGATATATGCATTGTATAAATATATAAAATATAAAAAATGTTATAAGTATATTAAGTTGTATGTATGTATGTATGTATGTATGTATGTATGTATGTATGTATGTATGTATGTATGTATGTATGTATGTATGTATTGATGTATGTATGTATGTATGTATAGTTCGTAAATGGCAAATATAGTATCGCCAATTGTACAGAGAATTTATGGATTAAGAGAAGCGAATATAATAAATATTTTTATTTTTTTAATTTAATAAATACTTTTATTTTTTATTTTTTTTACTATGGAAAAGGGGTAGGATTAAATAAGTGTATACTTCTTCCTGCTCCTTTTCAGGCATATCTCAGCAATACAGATAATTTGTTTTCTTTTATGTATTTATTTTTTTGAAAACATAATTTTTGTTTATTGTATTTCCATGCTTTTCATTTTGTTTTGTATCACTGATATGTCTGAAATAAATTGAATCAAATCAAATCAAATCAAATTCTAACAAAAGGAGATACCAATCATTTTCCCAGCCTCTTCAGACAGCTATGGTTCTTCATTTGAATTATATGGCTCACAATCTGTGGTGGAATATCAATTTTTTGTCTGACGTAAACTGCATGGGGTGAGTGTGATCTTGTTCTATGCTATTCTGCCCTATGATGTATGTTTAGGGACATAATTTAGAGTTGTCGACCATGAGGTTTGATTTTGGTGCAACTGCTTTGGGGTCTTGGTGAGGACCAGGGTTGATGTTCATGGTTCCATGGGTGCTTGTAGTAGGGAGATATTTTTTAAATTTTCAGTTATGATGGGTTTGTGTTGTGAACCTGCAATACATATCAGTGTTTGAGTGATTCATTATATGTAATTGACCAAGTAGGAATATAATTATGATACAATCAGTAGTGAATGCTCCTTTATAAGCTCTCTGAATTGTGTTATTGCTGCGGTTATTTTCAGCGTCTTCAGGAAAATGAACTTACCTGCTGGAACATTTCATTCAATATGTTATTTTTCTAATATATTGTTAGTCCAAAATATGAAATGTGAAACGATTCCCAAGTTCCTTCTTTTAGCTGTTGTTTTGTTTGAGAGGGTCATACAATTGTCCCCTACTCAGTTTTATTTCTTCTTATCCTTCATTAATTGTTTCCATGGTGAATCAAATAATATGGTTGAGTGGAGACCAAAAATTGTCCACAATGGGCACTCACTATCAACACACTATCTGATTGGAACAACAAACCCATCTCACTTAGATGTGGTGTATTCAAATGGCCAAAAACATTGATCTTTTTCAATATTTTTTTCTTTGAATGATTTCTTCACAATGTATTTTGATTATCAAAAATGCTGTTTATCAACATGCTGGTGATCACGATCAACAATTTTAGAAGTTGGCATATCCTTTGTCTCAGAATTAGAGAAGTTAAGTTCAAGAATTCTGCTCCTTTTAGGGATGTGAATTGAGTTTTTCAGAGGAAATGGCACAAGAGACGGACTGCGTGTTCTGGTTGTCCTCCAGCGTTTGTGCCGAGCATTCCATTGCTTTGTTAATTTTTTAGTGTGCATACATTGAGTTACTTCTGTGCTGGTCCCTATTTGTTTCCTGTGTGTGTGTGCGTGCGCCTGTGCTTCATTGTGGTATTGGCAAACTGATGATTGGTGTTCGGTATGTGTCTATGAGTGTCTCTTTTTCTGTGTGTGTGTGTGTGTGTGTGTGTGTGTGTGTGTGTGTGTGTGTGGATGAAGCTGAACAAATAAATATAGTTTCCTCTTTGATTGTGTTCACAGTGTCAAGCACTCAGTCTGTAATTAGCACACAGACAGCCATCTGTCCAAACAACCAGCTCAAAACAACTCCTGTCCTGCTCACTTTCCCTGCTATCACAGCATCCATTCATGGCTAACTCTCTATTTGCTCGCTTTTCTCTCCATCTGTCTGTCTGCCTCTGTGTCTATCTATATACCTCCACCTCCCTCTATTTTCTAATTTCCTTACATTCAAAGCATCTTCTAATTGCTAACTCAAACTCTCCTGCCTTCACTTATTTGCATGTTGAAAACAACTGAATCCAAAACAGTGAACACAAACTTAAAAGCTTGAACCCTTCCTGTCTTGCGATGCTTTACTTTGCCCCACAAACTCTGACTATCTGCCCAAACTGAGGGAACCCTCATACAAGTCGCATCTTGTGACATTTCTTGCAAAGAAGTAAACTGATAGCATAAAAAAGCAGACTCACTGATCACAATGCATGTGGTTCAGGGCTGTCCCGAATACCATTTTACAGGCTTCGAATATTGCTTGCTACGTTGGGATGGTCTGAGCCACTTACACACCTGTTTACAGAGCCTAGGCTGTGTATTAACACTGGATTTTTTTTTGCGTACATGTTATCAAACCGCAAGATCGAATGCAAGATTTTTATTCAAGTGTTCTACCTATGCCAGTACAAAGGTTGTCCAGGATTGATTTGCTAGGGGTATTCAAATACTAAACCTTGCAGCTATACCAGCCACAACCAATAGTAAGTGCCAATGCTTGCCAAATAATGAGAGTTTGTTCCCCAGTGAGCTTGACTCCTCTACCTCACTGTAGCTCGGTGGTGGGAGCCCAGTGTCCTCTGGTCCATTGCTAAATCATGCAGGGACGCCTCACAGCTTGGTGCTGGTTTCAGTTCATGTGGGTTACACCGACCGAAACTAAACCAAATGACTTCAGGGTTGTCGGCCATTGTCCATAGTAGTCCCTTGCTACTGTGCGGCACACAGACTTTCGCTCTTATTTTACTCCCCTTCCTCATTCTCTCTTGCCTTTTCCTTTCTTGCATCTGTCCTCTGTCAGGTTCTTGTTATATAGGTCAACCACTATTTAGGAACCACCGTGATGATCGCCATATGACTGTTACAATCGCTTAGCCTACCCCAATGGAAAAGGCAGAGATATGTCTGGTTAAAGGTTATTGCTTAACCCTAACCATAGTATATTTTCCATAAACACAATCCTCTTAACTAGTAATACTGCAATGCAATGTGCAGAGGTTTTTTGAAATAAATCATTTTAAATATGCTGCAGTGAATGTTAAAAAAAACTGTCATTTTATTTAAAAAAAAGATTTAGCAAAACCATACAATGTTAATGCTCTGTGGGGAGTTTTCAGAGTTTCAAGAACTTCATCCACCATATGAGATTCTCACACTTCTTTATTCATTTTTCATTTATTCTACATTGTCTAATTATAATTGCTGTTTTATGTTTTTCCACTGGCATCTATTTTCACTGAGAGGGTTCCACTTTTAGGTTGCCTCAGAGGTACATCTGTTTTTCCAGTAAAAGTTTTTTTTTGGTTCATTTGAGTGAAGTGTTCTTGTTCCCTTTTGGTTTATAAAGCCTTTTCAGGTTGTTGTTGTGATTAATATGCCAAATTGTGAATGGGTATTAGTTGGAATTGGAATAGGTGGAAGGGGAAGATTAGTGTGAACTGCACTCCACCACTTCACACAATACAATATAATACAATACAATACATCTAGAAAATACATTTCTCTTTCTGTGACATCACAGAAAGAGAAATGCAGACAGTGAGACCATAAAACACTCTTTCTGCCTTTTCTCAGTCTAGGATGATCCGATTTAATTTTTTTTGCACATTTATACTTCATAGGATCTCAGAGTTCAATACACCTTCATATTCCAACCGGTGAAGTAGGCCTTTAATTATTTATAGGGATTTTCATTCATAAATTATACTATTACTCTGTGATTACTGCATCAATTGTATGTATACTATTTGCAGTGTAGCCATGAGTTGACTTAAGTCAACATAGAGCAAAGTATAACTTAAAGTTGACATAGATTACTGCAAATTGGAAGCAAAATTATCGGTGAGAATAATAGTGTGTTGGTGCAGCTACTAATTGGAGCCTTTGGTTTCCTGTTGTTACAGGAACACACACACACACACACACACACACACACACACACACACACACACACTTAGACGGACACACTCGCAGGGGAAATGCTCCAATATGATGGTATCCTTCACAGTGTTAAGGCCAAATTGTCTCGGCTGATTGTGTATGTTAGTGTGTGTTTTTGTGCTCCTGTGGGGGACAATCGCAGTGAAATGAGTGTAATTAAGTTGCCAGTTGCGGTGGGCTTCTGTCAAGAATTAATATTTATCTAGTGTGTGTGTGTACACGTGTGTGTAAACATTTATATTAGCATCATACTGATGAGTCACCTCCCATCCCCTCTCAGGTGGCAACCAGTGAGGTCCCCTGGGTAATCATACCAAATTGGATTTGTTGGTTTGTTTGAACCGCTATCTAACTCAGGACTGTTTGTGTGGATTAGTAAAAGCTATCCAGCTGAATGTCTACATCAATGATATGTTAAAATGTGCAATGTCTTTCTCTCAGACTCAGACTACTGAATTCAGCAAGTCGTATTTGTTGAATCAGACGATTCCGGAATTAAATTGCGTATGTGGATGATTTATAAAAAAAGAAAAAGTATAATAATTGAAAGTGGTGTAAGGGGTTTCTGTTATTCCAACAATAAGCAAGATTTAAGGATTCATATTGGGAATATCTCTTTATATCCCTTCTTCTGTCAGAGTCAGCATGTCTGTGAGCATGTATATTACATGTAAGAAACAGAAAGGGAGGGAGAAAGTAATTAAGTAAGTATGTGTGCTGTGGAATAGAGACTGTAAACATCAGCAACTTTATCCAAGCTCTGAGTCACTTGTCCAACAATGGCTCCTTTTGGGGTATACGTACACACACAAAACCCCCCCTACACGCACGCACGCACGCACACACACACACACACACACACACACACACACACACACACACACACACACACACACACACACACACACACACACACACACACACACACACACACACACACACACACACACACACACACACACACACACACACAAATACCCGGTCAGACAGACAGAGGAGCAAAAAGACAGGAAGATGCAGATTAAAATCAAACACCCACAAGGTTCATGGTGAATATCAACACTTGCTGACAGAAGGGCCTTGGAGTATTTTCTAAGACTTGAAGCATAAACATATCTGTAAAACGATATGACGAATCTGGAGGGATGGCTCATTGAAGTGGTGAGGGGTTCTCATAGTGGTGCACCGCTCTGCCTCTCTGTGGTGCTGACAAAATCTGGTATCACAATCTGCCAACAAAAATGCAGAAGGAAAACACTGTGCATGCGAGCCACAGTGGCATTCATGTCACTGGTTTGAGACCTCCATGTTAAAGGTCAAGGCTTTGGTGTCCACAGTCAATAGTGTGATGGGTCGCGTCAGTACACACCCTCTTTGGATGCTTCAAATACCTTAAGAACCCACATTGAACCTGAAGAGCTGTTCTTATTTATTTGTGGCTGGCCTATTAGACCTCTTCTCAGCAACAAACCAAGCCTGACTGATGTATTTTAACCAATACATTTTGAGGGTGTGACAATGAGGCCAGATTTTGCCTGTTTGTTTGTAGCGTTTGTCTGTTTGCACTTGGAACATATTCCGTGTTGTCTCGTATATCATTTAACTATATATGTTGGAGATCTCATGTAATTCCTAGTGACAGTCCTCCCCAGAAACACACAACAAAATCCCAAGAAACATCGGGTTTCCTTTAAGAGTGCCCAATCCCTCTTGTTGCCGTAGCAGTTAGATTCTTGTCAACAAAACACTGGACCGTATCACATGAGATCGTTTTGCTGTTACAAAATAAAAGTTGTTTATTTTCAAGCAATTCCCAGCATAATTATGCCTATCTTCAACATGAGCAGAAGTCTAATCAGCAAGAATAAGTGAAAACCAATGTCTGAAATCAATACGTTAAAAATCTGTTTGGAAGTGGTTCTGTGTGTGTATAGTTGTAAGTGGCCCGATGTGTTTGCAAACACACTTTGTTCATTTTGGCACCAATTATTTCTGATCTTTTTATGTGTCTGTGAAATGGCAAATGTGAGAAATGACCAGGTCTAATTGCATCTCCTGAGACTAAAACATGCAAAAGTAATGTTCAATCAATAACTGTTCCACATAAATTTGTTTTTTACACACAAAAATAAATTAGTTGTTTTGGTCTTCATGTTAAATGAGCAATTTGTGTGTTTCTCAGACGATCAATTTGGGGAAAAAAAACTTGAGCTCCATAGCACTGCTCTCTCTGGACGATTGCTTGCCTCGTTACTATGAGAAGCCACCGGTCATCTTTTTTCAAAGTTCTTCTCTGCCCCGGCCACACACAGTGGTGGAATCAACTCCTTACTGAAGTCAGCAGGGACACTGCTAGTCTTCTGCCAGAGGCCAAAAACCAACCTTTGCTCTGTAGAACATAACAAGCTGTTAGCTGTTTGTTTGGGAGGAATGCACTTTTTGTGGACCACATCTATCTTTTTGCTCTTACAGAGTTCAAATAAAAGGTCTTGTAACTCTCCTTGGACAAAAAGGAAAAAAAATGTGGAGAAAAAAATTTAAGCCCATATGACTTGTTTACAAAGATACTGAGGTTAAGTCATCTTGGCCATGAGACAACTTTAATTACTCAGATTTAGTTTGTAATGCTTGTTTAAAAATACCTGACGATTACAGTAACTTACTTTGATAGAAATATTCAGTTTGTTATTCATAGTTTTCTATTTCGTAGTACGAGCTACCCTTTTCTTGACATTTTGATAATAGATTTTACCTTTTGTAAGAAAATCTATAACGTGATAATAGGGTGTGTGTGTGTGTGTGTGTAGGTGTGGCAGTGAGTGAATGATTGTGCACTGCTAAATAGTTTCCAGACCTTGGTTCACAGACCTCGGTCAAGGCAGAGATAACTTGGACACGGTTTTGGCCGCTTAAGTACAGAAAATAAATCCAGCTCTCACTCTGGCTGTGTTCTTCTGTGCCCCACCCCCCTTTCATCCCTAAACTTCCTCTCCGTCCCATCCCTCCATCTCTCTCCTCTTCCCCTCATTTGTTTCTTGATCTCCACCTCCCTCTCACCATTTCTTCCCTTGTCCTGCTCCTTTCATCACCTATCCTCTTTCCCAGTAATTGATAGTGCCCAGTGATGTTATTTCATCCAAAGGGCCCTGTAAACAAAATCGTCTCTGACAGAACCAATATGGAAATCTAAATCAAGTTATGGCTTGTGTGTGTGTGTGTGTATGTGTGTGTGTGTGGGGGGAGTGGGGGGGGGGCTACGAGTTATGGCTTGCATCGTGTGTGTGTGTGTGTGTGTGTGTGTGTGTGTGTGTGTGTGTGTGTGTGTGTGTGTGTGTGTGTGTGTGTGTGTGTGTGTGTGTGTGTGTGTGAGTGAGAGAGTTTGTGTGTGTGTGTGATTGGGAGCGGGTCAAGGCCAAATTGACATCAAATGGTCTAAATTAGCCCCACTTGTCTCCATTGATTTACGGTGGGTGAGTAAATTGCATCTGTAGAGGAAGTGGGGAGGGGCTCCAGGTTTCCTCTATAATTGATCTCGGGCCACAGTCGGTGTGTGTGTGTTTATAGTGACAGAAGGTGTACAGGAGAGACATAAGAAGCACGCTGTCATCATGGCTGTACCACTTAAATCTAACCTTTTCTCTCAAATTAGATATGCTCACACAAGGGGGCGGTCCGCAGGACCGCTGACACAAAGTTATTATTATATGTCTTTAAAAAAATAATACCAATCAGAAAAGAAGGAAAAGAGAGTCTGTCCGTCAGCCTTATCGACACATTAATATAATACTAGTATGTTCATATTACTCTTCCGGAAATCCCTATTATTAGTATTTTTTTTTGTTATCCATTTGAATAGAAAAATACATAATTAAATCCTTGTCTTAGGTTTTTCATGTTCTATCCCTGTTTTGTTGGTTTCCTCGCAGGAACGCAAATCTCTGGTCTTAATGCGGACAGCTTTGAGCACTCGTCTACGTTTAAGCATGTCTACATAATGAAAAACAGTGGTGAATCCCATGAAACCCTTACTTTCATGAAGACTTGGATTGTTATGAAGATTAACTCCGCGTAAATCCTTTTTATAATATTATTTCCTAACTTGATAGTGAGACTGGTTATTGTGTGTGTGTGTGTGTGTGTGTGTGTGTGTGTGTGTGTGTTGTGTGTGTGCAGCATGTGTTTGTGTGTATGGATGGCGCATTACTGTAAATGCTTATATGTAGACTGTGCAAAGTGTGTGAAGTGTTAAGCCACCAGCTGTGTGTATCCATCATCTGCTATGTCTTCAGATGTCGCACGTTTTCTTTCTTCTCTCTGCATCAGTTTCTTAAGTGTTCCAAAGTGTGTGAGTGCACTTTTGTGTGTTTCCGTGTGTGTTTGTGTGTGGGCCACTCTGTGTCTGTCCCTAGTTTCAAATTGAACAAGGACAGCGTGTAATGCAACACAGAGTTATTGATTTCCTTACACACACACACTTGCACACACACACACACACGCACACATTACTCCTCTGATTTACCGTGCCTGACAGTGGTCTTGCTGTGTGTTGCTGTGCAGATAGGTTTCCTCTGTCACTGACTCAATGCACTATGACTTGTAATAGCACTACACCTGGAAACACACACACACACACACACACACACACACACACACACACACACACACACACACACACACACACACACACACACACACACACACACACAGTTGTAGTCAGCCTGTCACCATAAAAAAACAAATCCCACATAGACTCCAATTACTCATACACCGTTTTGGCATGCACTATCATACAGTATATGATCAACACACACTGTATACACACCCAGCCGCACATTTTCTTTACAAGCCTTAATTGTATTCTAATTTATTCAGTTTGCTCCACTGAGCAAAAAGATGGCTGTAGTTTTCTGAGAGGGAGAGAACGAGGGAACAATGGAGAGAGAGAGCGAGAGAGAGAGGAAATTAGGAGTAAATAGGGAAGTTCATCAGTGGTGGTCATCTTCCTCCGGCCTCCGTGTGGAGCATGTCGTCAGAACAAGTTGTCGACAGATTTTCTACAAGAGCCATTTGATCTGAGAGAGCGAGCACTATCTTCCTCTCTCTCTGCACTTTAATACAAGGATAAAAGTCAGATATCTGCTGCAGCAAACAAACCTCCTTTTTCTAAAGCACTCAAATGCCCATGTTGAGTATACCAATACTGTCTTCTGTCAAAGGGATGGGATGGACTGACTCATTTACAGTTGACAAATACACTTGTCAGTGTTCTTTGTTGGACAAACTATGTCATGGCGACAACAACTTATCTTTGGCATCTCTGTACTACAGTTTTGCTTGACTTGTTAGCTGATATGCCAATAGTGTTGGATAAAGATCGCTGCCACCATTTTGAGTTTGTTTAAGTACAACTATGTACGGTATTTACTTAACGTATTGTAGACGGAACTGCTGCATTTTCAGCACCATGGAACTGTCCACTTCGTAACACATAGCAGTAGTCTGCACTGCCAGGCATCGTAATGATCCAGTGCAAGGGTTAAAGCCATGGGATTTTCAGCTGGAATAACCTTCATATGAAATTCTACTTCATTTTTATTCCTGTAAATTTCATTCCCAAGAGCAATTCCACTGTCTTCGCTTGTACACGAGTTAAACCATCTGTGATAGTGCACAGAATTGATTCATTCTGCTGTACATCCAGATTTTTTATTAGCAGTAGTATCAACAACTGAAACTTTTTTTGGGCACTTCTTCTGATTTTTCTGAGCTCCTTCGCCAGTGTCAGGTTTGTTAACGCTGCCATACTGAAAAAATACAGCGAGATTTTTGTGGAGCTGATAGGCTTAATCAACTTTTTGTCAACTTGCTTGGTGACGCCTTGAATGTAACCGACATTCATTTATACAGTATGAAAAAAGTCATGCACTACAGCTTTAAGACAAGCATTTTAAAAATACATTTGTATATACATTCAGCAGTGCAGGTTGAAAACGGCTTGTTTGATTCAGCAGAGAGAGAGAGAGACTAGATTGATATGAAGTATATATTTTCTTTTAAAAGCTGTGTTTTCAGCCTGCGACAGAAGATTGTGGAGAGACAAAGGCCATCTGGAGCCATAGGGAGAGGAGCTGAGACTGGGCACAGTGATGACCAACCATGACCTCGGGGTGGGCTCAGCACAGCAGCACACTGACAGTGATGGCACAGCGCGCTTCTTACACTAGTGATGTGTTTCTGCCCACAGCCGAAGTGTGTGTGCATCTGATTTAGAGCTCAGCATGTGTGTGTGAGTCGAGGTGTGGAGTAAAAACCTGTTTGGTTTCCTCAGTTTTGCCCTTTTTCATGCCTGATCCACCCTTTCATCTCAACCTGCTTGAACTCTCCTCTCATATTAGCAAAGGTTCATTCAATTGTAGATTTTGAAAGAACCAACAATCTTACCTGTAGTATTTTAAAGTAGACATTCTTCACTCTAATCATGTATTGCTTGTTTTTTCTCTATTTTCTCACATTCTCAGGAAACTGAAACTGTTGTCCACCAGCTCTTTGAACAGCCCCTAAAATGAGAACAAGGCTTTTGAATACTTCCTCTTGGGGATGGACTCAAAAGTGCTGAAAAGGTATCTGACCTATTCAGTCAAAAATGGGACTCCTATCATTGTAGCATTTAAATGCATGGGACTCATCCTGACTAAAGTGCAAAAAGGTAGAAAAGGTCAGTGTCTGTGGTCAGTCTGGCAGTGAACAAGCACAGCGAGTGGCAATATGACTCAGAGCGCCTGTTTTTAGAAAGGAGCGTATATTGTTCCTCATTCATCACAGGACATCCCTCACAGGTTGCATTTGAAGAGTAACTGACAATGCAATCTCTGTGATGAATGCCTACCCTTTTTTGTGATGCAATGAATATTTGCTGCCTCCAGGCTTCCTCTCGTAGTACCAAGTAAACTACCCTTAAAGGGGAAAAGAAAAATAACAGTTTGCTATTGAATTGCCAAAACCATTGTTGTCTTGAGTAGAAAGGGTTGGGCGTTGGCTGTTATTCCTTTAGGGGAGCATAAGCTGAAACTACTAAAAATACAATTCTAGTTGAGCCTGCTTTAGCTTTTCCTTACCAGCTATTTTTCCTCCCTCATACTATGAGAGGGAATTAACTGCGATTATTTTTTATTCCTCTTTTATCTGTAGACAGACACTTTTTGTAAAAAATATAAAAAATTTACGCACGCTTGCTGAACTAACGCCTTGCTTCAGTTACAGCCCCAAGAGAAACAGTTCAGTTTAAAAGGAAAAGGGTTTCAATCTTAACTCACAGGAAAAAGGCTGTGGTGAGTAGCTGAGGGAGAAGCCATTGAGGGAAATTAGAGTCATATTTTAAAATGCACTGATTTGGTTTGGCTCCGTAGCATGGATGGATGGTTGCTTGCCTAGACATTAAGGAGGAGAGAAGTAGTCTTCTTGTGACTGAGAGGCCAGAGTCATTGAGCAACCAAACGGAACAAGTGGAAAAAGAGCAACTCAGGCTCAGTTCAGTTCACATGGCCGAATCGCACAGCAAAAAAAAAGTCAAAAGTGACAAGACGATAATGTGGGATTCATTACAGATAAATGCAACAAGGCAAAGGCAATGCTAATCACATATACTGCTAATTAAGAACAGATGAATGATCAATGCATAGAGATGGGGGCTTCCTCTGCTACGACATGGTGTCCCTTCTTTGATTGTGACACTAGGGGGGGCTGTCGCTCCTTCTTAGTCTCTGTTAAAGGCTAAGAGGGGGAGACAGACAGCCAGACAGACAGGCAAAGGGTCTCACTATCTCTATCTCCGGAAATCCTCCGCATCCCTACGCCGACGGACTGATTTGCAATTCAATAAGTCACAATGTCATCTCTTTAGCTTTTACACATTTAGCTGACAAAGGGAACCAGGCACACTGCCTTGTGAAATATCGTCTCGGACTCCGTGAAGACCTTAATGTTCTCTCTCTTCTAGCTTGTTCAGCCCCCCTACTCATCTCGCACACACACACACACACACACACACACACACACACACACACACACACACACACACACACACACACACACACACACACACACACACACACACACACACACACACACACACACACACACACACACACACACACACACTTTCCTGTCCTATCAATAGAAAGTGAATGAGTTTTATTACGAGGTGCCTGGTGATCACATTTTGCAGTTGTACAAGCTGTCACACGCCACTGGAGGCGACTATGGTGTGTATGTGTGTGTGTGTGTGTCATACTTGTGTACGCTCGTTCAAAGTTCGCGTCTATCGATTACAGAGAGAACAGGTGTAGCGTGTGTCTTGTATGAATAATGTAGAAAGGTTTTGGAGGAGTAAACAACACATTTTGGGCACGCACACAAACGACAGACACCGAACACAAACCATACTGAGAAGTAGGCATATTTTTGTGGCATGTCTTACAGTTAAGTTTTCGTCTTTTCATTAGGCCTACTAAAGTCCCTAGTAGGCTATGTCTCATCCCTTTAACCCGTTTCCTAAAATTGGATGTATATGTTTTTTGCTTTGATTTATTGAAATGTTTAAGGCCTAAATATGGATTTATTTATTCCGTTTTTTATTTTACTATTTTACTCATTTATTTTGAAAAAAAGAAGAAAAGCCTACATTGATCTGAACAGTCCCTTTGGTCGTGGTAAGGATGTTTTTGCCCCCTTCATATTTGTTTAAATAAAACTGGTATAGGCCTCATCAAATAAAGAAATATTAAACGATACAATAAAATAAAAAAAAGTGTCTAATCAAACCACGCCCCCCTCCTCGCGCCCCGCAGCCTGCGCTGGCCCTTCTCCACTTCCTCCTCCCTCTTCTCAGCCGGCTGGTGGAAGCGCCAGACCTCCTCTCCTCTCTTCTCTCCATCCCGCGGACTAGTGTGAACACTATACACACCCAGCCTCTCAACTCGAGCCCAGACGCCAGACTAGGATATAGTCGGAGGAGGAGAGACTGAGCGAGGAGGAAAAAAAGAAAGAGTGGACGTTGACTGCATTCCGGGCGAGCCGAATTTGGATTGTGTTTAACAAAAAATGAGCCTTAAGTGACATAGTTTATACTAGTCTTTAAACAGCCCATGACTTTTCAATCCGTTTGGGGGAGTTTATGCCACTCTGTTTAAACTTTTGTAAAGAAGAGGAGTGCGGTAAAGGGAGAGACATTGCTTTAGATGTCCCGTTTGGATAAATAAAGCAGAGGAGTGCGTTAAAGGGAGAGACATTGCTTTAGATGTCCCGTTTGGATAAATAAAGCAGAGGAGCGCGTCGGTGGAGAAAAGCTTCCCACCACGGGGGGAATCGGGCTCATTCCTCGGCTCTGGCTTCAAGCGGACACATCGCAGACTTTTTTTTAGGATGAGAGAGGATTAAAAAAAGTATCCCGTCTGCACCGGAATTGCCCATCGGGGCTTTCTCTTTATTACTGTCCCCCAGAAGGATTTATAGTTGAATCCAAAACCTCATCCGCTCGGTGTCTTAGGTCAAGCACTGCGGGAGTGCACTTTGCTCAAATTGAGATTATTGATGGCACCGAGGCGGCGGTGACCTGTCTGCGGGACAAAAGGAGCTAGATATATATAAGAAAACCATTTTAAAGATCCGTCGTGTTAACCGTCCCGGAGGTTTTCTAGCGACAGGAGGGATGGAGACGGCGAGGAGAAGCGGAGAGGTGGCTTGTTTCCTCTGGAAGACGGTGCTGCTTCTTTTCCTGTGGAAAGGTAAGAGATCCCAATGTGTAGGCGAAAAACTTGTTGCCAGTTTGAAACATTGTCGTTTTTGAAAAAAAAACGTGGCACACCATATAAACAAAACAAGTGCCTGTATAACTTTGTATGACGCTTAAGGTGTTTGAAGTTATGCTTATGGCTGGAAATCGGTCATTTTAACACACCCACTCGCGATATGTTTCCCTTTTACATTCTTATTCGGACCTCCTGTTTTAGAACAAGAACTTGTAACTATTTGATAAAGCCAGCCTGGGTTGTTATGCATCTTTTCATCATGTTGTATTTGTCGTTTTTTTTTTTACCCCGGCTGTTTTGGTGCGACAATATGCGCTTTGGAGATGCTTGATATTCAATTTTTCTGCGGCAGGGACTGAAAAGGAATCCCGACTCAAAAATAATTTTACCAACCAATCACATACATCGTCCTGACAGTATTAATCAGTCAGAAACGTGTCACATTGGAGCAATTTCCATGAAGTCTGGATGATTTTCCTCCGAACTTTTGATAGGCTACATTTGTGTTTTCCATATGGAAATCAAAAGATCGATTGTTATGTCAGTCAGTATGTTAGCGCTGCTCGGGAAATTGTAATGAATCAAGTTTTACTTTCTAATTTTTTTGTTTGTTGCCAAATGATAATCGATTAGCTTATATTCACCTTGACACATCCTGTATCCGTGCGCGTGTGCGTAGAATAATAAGTTATTGACTATAAGCCGAATCGTCGAATGACATGATGGGCCTTGTATGTGCTCCTGGTTGTCCCCGGTAATCAGTGATCTGAATGGATTAGCTCATATCAGCTCTTTTTTTATATTGTGGATCGAATGAAGATCAGCTGTCCCTCTTTAAACGTATAGTGAATAAAGGCAAAATAAAGCCTTACCGTATCCTCACTCGCCTTAAGTAGTTGGAGTGAAATGATGACAATATTCCTTTTTCATCAATTGCAAGCATTTTAAAAAGAAACTGAGTGAGAAGAGTGAAATCAGGGTTTCTCATATAACCCCCTATGAAAAGCACTGTCTTCATTACGCAAATCTTTAAAGGGCTTTAATATGGAACTGACTATTGGTGCTTGACTTATAAATACTCTTAGACCACAGTCACCGGTTTTATAAACTCAAATGAAGCAGATCATTTGACTCGTGGTGGCTTGTTGTCACAGTGTGCGCAGATGGGTGGCGATTCGTTCGCTGTCTCGCTCGAGCACATGAAATCAGTGCCGTTCTGAATTCAGGTCGGGTAACAACACCGCCACCCACTTACATCCCGGGAGAATAAAAGCTTAAAATGAACACGAAGAAGAAGGCTTACAGATATGTTGGACTCGGGAGCCCTTCTGAGCGTTTGTGTCCGCCTCCGTATTCCACACACACGACAGTATCACATTCCAACAGGGGCGGTTCTACAGGGGGGCAAGGGGGGCAGCGACCCCCCACTGAAGAGCCTTGTCCCCCAGCTGCCCCCCTAACTTTTGCATTCTCAAAAATGTACTTGTAAGAACAAACCGCCACTATGTCAACAAGCCACTCAAATAATTGAAACAAACAATACATTGAACAAAAGTAAATTATTTTAAATCTAATCTTATGCCCTGCCCCTCAAATACTTAGCCACGGCCCTGCATCATATGCGCATATCAGCGATCACACAGTTTGTCACACACAGCGAGTCAGCGAGCTGCTGTGCCATGCAGCCCGGTGAAGAGTAACTGACCTGCTCCGAGCATCTTAAGGTGAAGTTAGTTTACCCTTGTGAATTTTAAACACACCAATTTAACTTAAAGTTAAATTTGTAATGCAATGTAAAAGTAGCTAATTCATCGATAAGAGCACATCCATTCATCGTTGGCCAAAAGGGAAATCATTCGCTTGTGGCTTGTAGGAGCATATTGCCCTTTTATTAATTTGTAGGCCTATTGTAGTAGGCTACAGGCAAGAGCTTGATAAAAATATTTAAAAAAAACTTGGATGTTCGGATCCATACAATTTAACAGTGGCCGTTTCGAGAGAGAGCGAGCGAGAGAGAGAGAGAGAGAGAGAGAGTTGCCGTTTCTGAGGCTTTGAGTTACAGTGACACTGACAGTGCTATAGGAGATCGATCATTTTTGTTTGAATAGCCAAACATAGCTAGCATACTAAAAACTCTCACATATCACAGCAAACGAGCTGCACAAATTAAACCAGGTTACATTAGGCTATCACATGTTAAAGACATGAATAAATAAGTGGAGGAAAGGAGGGAAAAGAAGAAATAAATGTGAGGGATGAAGAGGAGGTTTTATATTCAGACAGAGGGACAGAAGCAGGTAGTGATCAGCAAGCAGATGAAAGGTAGACAGAGGGTCTGACTGCAGTCCCAGCCTATACTGTATTGTTATTCTCCTTCCATATACATTCCACTAGACTAGAATGATATGTCATGTTACTCAAAATAACATGTTTCAATGACTGCCTGTTTTCTGTTGTAGCTATGTGTTGTATAGAGTAAGCTATGTAGGCTTAAGATATAGGCTACAAATGTCTTATTTTATCAGAAATGATGATCAATATAATATATATGGGGATTCCCGCTACCGTCCTCCCATGCCCCCCTGCCAAGAACTCTTGCCCCCCCTTCGCCACCCCATGTAACATTTTCTAGATCCTCCCGTGCATTCCAATGAGTGTTGCCTATTCTCTCTCTCTGTGCGTGTGTGTGTGTGTGTGTGTGTGTGTGTGTGTGTGTGTTGTGAATCAGCTCCGATCACTCACGGCCCACTGAGCAGTTAACAGTCGCTGCCTTGTGCAGCGCGCGTTGGTCTGTCTCAACAACAAGTCAACTAAACACTTCCTCTCTTCTCTTCTGTTCTCTTGATGGGGGCGGGGGGGGGGATCCAACCGTTTGCCTATGTCTGGACTCTTTGTCATATTGCTCTTTGACTGCTGTTCACTGGTGCCATTGATGGGCAGTGGTATCTCCCTTTTCCATCTCAGCCCCTCTCTCTCTCTCTCTCTCTCTCCATATAGGCAACAGTGTATATCTCACACACACTTTCAACACATGCAAATGATGAGATCCATTCCAACTTGGCTATGGTTTCACCGTTTTTATTTGACACTGAAAAAAAAAATCACCCTTTCTACCTCTCTGTTTCTGTCTCTTTCCCGGCAGTGTATTGTGAGGTTGAGCGTTGTCCATGGAGAGAGAGAGAGAGAGAGAGAGAGAGAGAGAGAGAGAGAGAGAGAGAGAGAGAGAGAGAGAGAGAGAGAGAGAGAGAGAGAGAGAGAGAGAGCACACGCTTTTATGGTAGGTGTGTTTTAGTCACAGGCAGCTCTCATCTGCAGCCCCATATGTGACTCCGCCAGCAACGCGCACGCACACACACACACACACACACACACACACACACACACACACACACACACACACACACACACACACACACACACACACACACACACACATAATCTCATATTCAATGTATTGTCTTGTTTCTTGAAATGTCACTTCAGCCTTAATCAAAGAGTTATTAACTGGTCTTTCATGTCACCAGTTGTCCCTATTGTGTGTCATTGTCTCATTCTTCCCTTATGACTCTACTGTTTTTTCACGTCGCTTCATTTCATTGTCAGTAACTGTTACAACAGTCACCGGGATGTCACGACTGGGCTCTGTATTCACAGCCGGGGGTCTGTATTGGACGGGTGGTACCGAGGAATACCACACACACACACACACACACACACACACACACACACACACACACACACACACACACACACACACACACACACACACACACACACACATTGATGCAATTAGAACAGAAAGCGAGAGAGGCTTTCTTTCTATTTCCTCAACTTCTCAGCTTTTAAAATGTTGCTGCAAGTGTTGCTGATGCCTGACAGTGATGTTTTTTTAAAAGTTTTTCTGTGTTCATCATGGACAAAACCAGATGAGTTAAGTGGATGAAAATCGACTTTTGTTCTTTGCACGTAGCCCTACCCACTATCATATAGAATATGCCAGCATTTTGGCTATAACTGTGACTGACTCATATATGAATATATTATATCAGTATCAGTTTGCATGTCAAATTGCAGAACAGATATGCCGTAAATAGAGATTTACATAATTTGTCCACTAGAGAGCACTGACAATGAATTTTTTTTACAATATTAATATAAGGGATCCTTATGTGAAAAAAATAATAAATGCCAATGTCTTGTTATTGGATCTTAACAACCTCTCAAATATCAATATCTTCATGGGCCCTGTGCTATTCTCCTAAAGGCATTTCCTAGGAAAATAGTTTATTCTCTTCTTGCTTAACAGTCCAGCAATTTCTCTGACCTTATGAATCATAGCACAACACAAGCGTGTATGTGATGTTAAACACCTCAGTGGTCAGTAACTCACTTTAATACCTTCCCCTTTTGTTGAGGTTGCCATTTTGACACGCTTTTGTGGGTAATACTGTGTGTGATGGCCATTTGGCAAATATTTTATTTACTTTGTTTTCATATGCTGGTAAAACACTGCAACGTTCAAGGAGAGAGAGAGAGACTGTGTGCGCGCGCACATGCTTGAACAAGTTTTGCAATACACTGTTAACCTGTAGCAGAATGTCAGCACTATGCACCATTACTCATGCCATACAGGGCATTAATTATTACTGACGTAAAATCACTGAGGCACCACACACACACACGGACGCACACACGCACACGCACACACAATATTCTCTCAGCAGCATATAGAAAGAACAATGCTGCTCTCTCCTTGCTGCGTCTATCTGCGTGTACCTTTTCTTTGTGTCTCATTGTTGGTTTCATTCACTGGCTCGCTGACTCACTGAGGAACACGCTCGTATGCTCACACACACACACGCACACGCACACGCACACGCACACGCACACGCACACGCACACGCACACACACACACACACACACACACACACACACACACACACACACACACACACACACACAGACAGAAAGGTTATTCTTTCAAAAATGTAAGTAACATTGAGGAGACAAGAGACACTTCAGACCGGCAGAGTGGGGACATTAACTCATGAAGGCAAGATGGGAGGGCAAGAGAGTGAGATGTGAGTGTTAGAGGCTGCTACACAACGTAATGTTAGAAAATTATACCCCTCATCCTACCCTTTTGTATTTCTGCCTCTGTGTGTCACACACACACACACACACACACACACACACACACACACACACACACACACACACACACACACACACACACACACACACACACACACACACACACACACACACACACACACACACACACACCATGACCTTTTTCGTCATGGTGACAGCAGCAAAGAGGGTCAGGGAGATGCTGAAAAACAAGTGGGCGCAATAGAAGGACTGGACATGAACCACTCTCCAGTCACTTCCTCCTTTTCCCTTGATCAATTTGGCTGTTTAAGCATTGGTCATTAGTACGCAGGAATGTGATTGACGTTTTTTGCACTAATAGGAAATGGTACAGGGATTTTTACTGAGGACAACACAAATCGACTTTCAAATACCAAACTTCACACAAACCCTCTAAATATTTTACTAATTTTTTCGACTCGATACCATCCACAATTCTTTCACCTATTTATCAACTGCGAGTATCTGTTCCATTTCAGTGGGCCAATTATGTCCAACAGCACACACCCAAAAAAAATAGATAGATTTTTGCCAGCTGGCATTATTAAACGCAATTCATCTCATCATTTTTACAGGGTATATATTGGCACACAGTTGGAACACAGGGCTGGTAAATTGTTGTTTCTTTCATTGATGTTTGAGCTTACATTACATCCATTGTTGTTTCCACTGTTGAAACTTATTTTTCTGCCATTTGAGTTAATTAGCCCTTTAAGGACATCTTTTCTTTATTCTTGTAATTTATGCATCTTGAATGGAAAAAAACATTTCCCCCCATGGCTTAAATGTATGTATGCATATGCACACTCAGGCACACATAGCTTAATGGTAAGGAAAATAATTGGCCCTCATTGTCATGAGGGGACTAACTGTTGTTGTTGTCATCCACCTAGTAAAGAGAAGTCATGGAAATGTAGAGATTGAAGAGAGAGAAAAGTGGGTGGGGAGTGTATTCGTCCTCTGTGTCCCTTCTATATCAGTAATATCAGTAAATCTCATCTAGAAGGATACTGTTTGCTGCCGGGCTTGTTCATATTTACACTGACACAGACAGACACACACACACACACACACACACACACACCACTCGCTGAAATGCACACGCTTAGTACACTCAGAGAAATGTTCTCTCCTTTGCGTACATACAAAGGAATGTATTATTAGAGACCTACAGCAGTGTCTAATCATATGCTCACAATATTGCTGCCAAAGTTGAAAGTCTATAATCAAACTCAAATGATGAGGTCAGAAATAACTTTTTGACAATTGTATGACATTTCCGTAAAGACAATGACTCATAACTGCTTTGTAACTCGTTGTCGGTGTATTATCAGCTATTTTGTTCTTTGGCAAACAGAGAGCCTAATAGAACACTAGTGTAACAAATGCTACATTTTGGTTTTAAATGTGCAGCTTAATACACAAGTCCTTGAGGATCTGAGAATGTATTTAGACTGCTGGATAGTGGATGATCTGTTAAAAGAGATCGGTGTGTCAACTTCACACACAAGGGAAAAAGATGCGGTACTTTGTCAATGTCACAAAGATATTTTGACGCAGCCTCCCCAATTCTGAAGATGAAAGGTGGCTGTCTTCATTGCGTCCACACACCATAGACTGTATGGTTCGCACTGACCCGCGCATACAAACTGACACATTCATTTGAATGGAGTCGGTCCGGTGGTGAAGGGAGTATGCCAACACTTGCAGATGAACAACAGAGGGTCGTCTGGCAAAAAAAAAATTGTTGAACCTGGCTCAATCTCTCACAATTGCTGCAATGTCATCCAGTGAGGTGCTGCGTAAAGCGTTGGTTGGTCAAAAAGTATTTGGAAATTCATAGTAGTAAAAGTATAGTAGTTAAAGTATATAGTAGTAGAGTAGTAGTAAAAGTATATAGAAGTCCCTGGTAGACTACTCTGTAACACAAACGGCAAATTTCTTCTGTGAGTATTCCAAACCATTGGGCAGTGTTTTATGCCACTATGAAGGCAGCCCTCTACACTGTTTTTAACACAGTGCTGTATTTGGTTTCATTTCAATAGGAATTCAAGCTTGTTTCTGGACTGATAGTCACACCGCCACCCAATTTTACAAACTTAATGTTGTGGAGTTATTGCATAGATTTTTTTTCTTGGCACATTTTACTACTTTAAGGCGTCTGCCCTACATGTTTATCCGATGTCTTTGTATCCTCGTTAGTGCATTCTGCTCTGCTGTTTACATGTCTGCCTTTATTAGAATCTACAGGCAGAAACTGAAAGTCAACTGATTAGTCTGAATACTGCTGAACAGTTCAACTAAGTCTGCACACGTCTGTGTAAGTGTGGTGTGTGTGTTTGTGTGCATTTCTGAGCCTGCACTTCTCTCTATACTCTCTGTGAGCGTGAGGCTGGCTTTCAAAGGCCTGTCGAGAGGTTTAAGGGTCTTGCTAATGAGAAAGTCATTTTCCCTCAGATTAGCATGAATGGCCGGACTCATTCTGTGCGTGCTTGCTTGTGTGAGTGTGTCTGTTTGTGTGTACGTGTGTGTGAACAATACTGAAGGTCTAGAAGTCATGTCTCAGGGTTTAAGGTTGAGCTAATCAGCAAAAGATTTTGTCCTACATTAGCTTCACTTGGCTGATTAACCGCACAGCGTGTGTGAATGTGTCTAGGGGAGTGTGTGTGTGTGTGTGTGTGTGTGTGTGTGTGTGTTTGTGTGTTCGTAAGTGAGATAGAGAAACTACATGTCTGATCATTATCATCATGGCACATTGAGTTAGAGGAGACTAATAGTGGATTAACATTATCCTTTACTTTCTCATTGACTTTTGATTGAATTTATCAGTATGAAGTGTGGTTGTGTGTGTATTTGTCAGTGTAAAGGCTAAGCTATAAGGATTGCCTGTAACTAACTTCAAATCAAAGGTTTGTTGAAAATATATGTGAGCAATATGTACATTCATATACCTGCTGGTGTCCCTATAGAAAGTAGCCTGGCACAGCCCGCCTACTACTTCCGCTCAATTTTCATTTCCCTTCAGTAGTCAGTCTGGGTATGCAGTATATTCTTAGGTTTTCTCCGGACAAATTTCTGCCGGTCCAATCAGCGAACAGAAGGAGTGGCTCAGAAGCCGGCGCATGACATGATTGGTTGGCAGATCCAGAGTGGCACTGGGCAGATCCAATAGTTTTAAACTTCAACAGTCACCCGCCTTCAAGTGAGTTAACGTTTGTCAATCGAGCGATTCCAGACCTTCTGTACAAATGAAATGAAGTACGATGGTCTGGTAGAACCAGGCTATATAGAAAGTGCTTTAGAAAGTGCTTTAAAATATGCGTAGAAAATAAAAGCATAAAAAATACAACAGATAATCTGTATGGATCAATGAATAAGCAGAATAGAAAAAAAGTAGAGAAGAAAATCAGAGAAAGTATTTATTCCCATGCCAGTACTTACATAGTTTTCAGGTCTTGGTTCCCAAGACACATTACGGTCCGTGCCAAAAAATTGTTGAGCTTTTACTTTTGTAGGCCAAGTTTATGTGGTGGGATATTAACCTGTAACTCAGCTACACAGGTATATCCTTCCTTCATCCAATCAGTTAATTCGCCATCCTTTCCTGCACTCTTTTAACACATTTCCTCTTTGCTTCTGCATTCCTCTCCTGCTTTCATCTGACTGAATTCTTTCTCCTTATTAAAACCGGTCATATGTAGCTGCCCAGCTGAGTTTATTATTTGATGGCTAATAGTTTATTTATGTCCTTTTTGTCAGAACACAATTTCTCTCTTAAACATCTGAGGAGCAATGACGGGGGTTTAATGGGCCAGAGCTTAGTAGACACACGACGACAGGAAGAGACCAATTTATCTTTGGTCTACTCTCTTTCTCCTTTGCATCCTGTTTCTTACTCGGCCTATAATATCGTGATTTTCGCGGCCCTTTAGTCAACCTCAGACGGTCATCCATCATTCTTGCGCTTAATCTTTCTCTTTTTCTCCCTCTCCTTTGTCACATTCTTCTTTTTTCTCTCTCTCTCTCTCTTAAAGAGCATTTTCTGTGCCTATTACTTTTTCTCTACTTCTCGCCTCTCTCACTCCATCACTTTATCTGCCGCCGCCGTGTCTCCGACAGACTTCATCTCGCTATCTCTCCCTTCCTTTCTCTAAGATGCAATAATTCTCTCCTTGTCATGTCTTCCTCCTCTGTTCTGAACCCATTCTCTCATCCCCAACTTTTTCACTTTTTGTTGAATTTCTTTCCTTTCACATCGATATTTCTCCAGCCATCATCCTCATCCTCCTTTTCTCTCTCTCTTTCTTTCCCCCACATCTCTCCATCTTTATCTCTCTCTCTCTCTGAGCGGCTCTTAACCAGTCCTATGAGAGTGTGTGAGCTGCTCGCCCCTAAATGATTTCCTATTACCGCCGCCTGTTAACAGTGCTCCATTTGATCAGGCTAATGAAATTGAAAACTTTCATCTCGGCCAAATTGCTTTCAAACCTGAAACCACACGTGGCCTATGGAAAGAAAAAAAAGGAGAGAGAGAAAGAGAATGCTGGAACGTTGCGTTAGTGGAGTGTGACATTCACTTTAGACACGCACAGAAATCAATTAGCCCTGCCTGTATGTCGTTTTTACTCTTGTCCTTGATACACATTTGAAATATCAGTAGCATATACTGGATTCTTTTTTTTCTAAAGATAAATAAAAGACGGTCTGAAGCAACAAATGAGCAGAGTAACACAAAATGCATCGTAGGACATCCTCACAGTCCTTTATAGGGCTTTGATTATTCCCTATTTTTTCCCCCAGCCCAGACATTTGATCGGGAAGCCTTTCGATCAGGGTTCTAAAGCTGGAACAGCAAAGTATGGACCTTTTTTTAAGTAGAGGGTTTAGTTTAGTTTGCTGAAGGCAGGGTCACACAGTACAACTGTGGAGCCAGTTTGGGCTTCATGACTGGTTGGACCAGAGTGGGCCAAGTTCAATACAGTCCGTTTTCCAGTTGAGAAATAAAATGGTAAGGTTTGTGTTGCTTTAAGTTTTCGAATAGCCTTCTTTCTAATGATACTAAAAGTCCCCTTCCCTGTTCTCTTTATGATGTCTTGTTTTATTTTAATGAGTGGAATGAGAAGCACTGATATCATAGTAATAGAAAAAAAGAACTTAAGAAAGTACATAGTAAAATATTGTCTTGTGTCATAACTTAAAACTACTTGATTGTACGGTTTATCAGTTTTTATTTAAGTTCCCCCCCGAAACTCCCCTCTCAATTTTGCTCAGTGTCCCTTTCCCATGCAAATATATAGCCATTAGAATTTTTTACTTGATTTCTCACAGACGTCGTCCTCTGCTTTAGTTGAGGAACACATCAAAAAAGTCTGTACTAATATCTGCCTATCAATGCAATTATGCAATGACTTGAGGTGTTCTCAGATGGATTGCCCGCTGTATTAAAGCTGGGGTATATGATTTCTGATTGGTCAAAGTTAACATGAGCTGTACACTTTGACCAATCAGAGCGAGGCTCCGATTCTCTGTTCTTATTGGCTGTTGGGACTGTCCATTCACTTTGGCACAACTTTGTTGGTGTAGAGCAGGGGTCTCCAAACTTTTTTCACTGAGGGCCACATACAGAAAAATCTACGAAGGGCCGGGCCACTTTGCAAAAATAACACATTTATCAGGACATGTAGCTGCTCTGATGTTTAGTTTCATAGTGTCTTCGTAAATTGTAATCTTTCTTCACGGCAACACTTTCCTTGCACATTAAACAGACAGATTTCCCCTCTTGTTTATATGCCAATGATACACCCAGTGTTTTCTGCCTTTGCGTCCAATGTCCAGCAGGGTGAAAATAGTATCCAGCCGAAGGTCCAGAACTACATTTGAAAGTTTAATTGGATTGTCAAGTCAAATAGGCCTACATAACTTACTGTAGCCTTGGCAGCTGTTCTAGTTTGGGATTCACTGGGTTGTTTTGATTTTGTTGCCCTTTTTTCTTATGCATGCTAGCTGCCTTTTCCTGCTCTATTCTCTCCTTCTCTGGGGTGTCAGTGAGGATACAGCTTGACAATTTCTTTCGTTATTGGGTGCCTTTTCTTGCTGCATACTTTGGGTAACATGTGAGAACCAACCCCCCAAAAAATGTGATGACCAACCCCAACTTGAATTTCTTGCTAGCATCAAGGCCAACAACCATCTGACGACTAATTAGCTTGCTAACCACAATCTAAACTATAGTTTACCATTCACACTTTTTATGGGTAAAAAGTGTTTTGTTATAACTCTATTGTGTAAAAGCCTAGAAGAAAAATACTGAGGAGCTAAATATTTTCAATTTGACATGAAAACCAGTCCTCTCACCTCAAATTCAGCAGTCTAAGACTATGTAGGTGACCTCAATGATCCCAATTCTGGATATTTACATACCATAGTATGTAAATAATAGTGGCCAGGCAACTATTTTAGTTCACTTGCTTTACGTTTGCTTGGGACGTCTCATTGACATCTTGAAATACCCTGTTTTGAACTTCTTTGTTTGTAAAAAGTCCCAGTAAGCAAATTGAAAATAAATGTCTCACTCTTCAGTTTCTTGGTTACATCCAGTTTTTTTCCTCTTTGGGTTTCATTGTTTTGTAGCCTGGATTGTTTTCTGTCTTGTCAGCCCTGGGCTTTGAATTGTGCCAGGAGATTCAGTTCCATGATTGAATCCACTGGGGAAAAAAGCAAACAAAAGGCATTGAGGTGACCGGCGGTTGCTTTGAATAAACTTCATAACTCAGCCATGGAGAAGGAAAAATCCCACAGAGAAAAATATCCTAAACAAAGAAAGCCTTTGGTTATTGCTTTATCTGCAGTGGCTGTCACATCTGCAGCCTGAATATGACTTGGTCCACATTATGCCAAAATAACACAGAGAAGAGTCATAGGAATCCAATTAATGTGAATTTGGCTTCGGGGACATCTTTCATCACTTGAAAACCCATTGTGATTATCACAAATCCTCACTTGGGGACACACATTCCTTCCATGTCTTTCATGGTTTTATGCCAAGCCCTGCTTTAGTAGTATAGTAACCAGACTCAACAACACACTTGTTTAAAATGATTGTTATAAGTTGTCTTAAAGAATAAACCTTGATCTTGGTTATTCTTTTTTTCAATGTGATCATAACTTTAAAAGTCCTGCGACGCTAGAATTGCGCACCAGACCATATTGTGTGAGTTTTTTTTGTGCCCAGTGTGAATGATCTGTGAGCAGCATATTACCTCTGATTAGCAGAGCTGATTGCAGGCTTGATCACCGCGCGAGGAGATCTACACTGTCACCTTCTCTTTACAATTTAAGGTTCAATGAAGTTGAAAGATTCGCAGGAGGAAAAAAAAGGAATGTGGCTGCTCTTAGAGGTCTGGGAGATAAACCAAAGAAAGAATATTAACAACCTGCAGTGATTCCTATTTATCTACTTCTTATTGAATTACTAGATCAAAGCTATTGTCACATAGATGAATCAGAATACTTGCTCTATAGAGAGAAAACATTTATGTAATGTGGTTGTAGGAAAGCCACTCTGAAATGACTGACGAGCGTAAGACACAAACAACTAAAGCTGCATCTGTTGTAGATCAGAGTGGCAGCCTGCTGGTGATTACACACTCCGTGAACTCACTGAAAAACATTATACTCTGTGATTACCACTCAATCTCATAGACTTTCTTGTTCAGCCTTTTGTGGAGAGACCTTGAACCACAAATGTGACCTTTTTTCCCCTATTTTATTGTGTGCAACGGTCTTGTTATTTTCGCCTCTGCAATGCTTAACATGACTATGAGTATATTAGTATGTGAATATGCACATGATTCTGTCAAGTTAGTTAGTTCAGTTCTGTTTAAAGCTCTATTGCGAAACTTTTTCATATTATTGAATGTCGGTTACATTCAAGCCATCAAAACAAAGTTGATTATGCCTATCAGCTCCACATAACTCTCTCTGTATGGCACCGTTTACAAACTGGTGTCGCCCCCTTACACGTTCGCAGGAGCTCAGAATGATCCCAAGAAGCGCCCAAGAAATGTCAATGATCAAACATGAGTTGCATTAAAGGTCAGGTGAAGTAATTATAACCATTTCAATTTAGTTCTTGTTTCCCATTTGAGAGCGATGCAGAAGGGACGCTGTTCATATAGAGTGTAATAACTTCTTCTGTATCAAACTGTCTATTTAGGCACGAGTTTGAACATGGGGGATGGGGCAGGAGCCTCGGGAGGCAGCCGCTGCTCGTTTAGAAGTAAAGAGCAATACATGCTTTAGCAACAGAGTCTCCAAAAGTCACCAATAACACCAGAAAAAGTAGCTAGATTTGTCGCTAGTCGCTTTTTTGAAAAAAAAGTCGCCACAGGAGTCTGAAAAGTTGCTGAGTTAGCAACACTGCACCCTCATGCTGTGCTCACCATGGAGATAACAGACTCTAAATCGCTGGTTGCTACTGCGCACGTGCGAGCGAGCCGGAGGCTAAATGGTCCGGGGGTTTTAAGTTCCACACCGCAAAACAATCCTGTACATTCGCCATATATTAACGCTATGTACGCCACAAACGGACCGCGGTCCACCTCTGTAACACCAAATACGTGCCTGTACCGTCATGGTACGGTACAAATACGTGTATCGTTACACCCCTAATGTCAATACATTGACCACCAGCTCCTTCTTATCTCATGAGTACTGAGCCCCTGTGGGAGGTGTGTGTGTGTGTGTGTGTGTGTGTGTGTGTGTGTGTTTGCATGCGCCTCAGTATTTGTTTATGCCTGTTCTTTAAATTTACATGGCTGTGTGTTCAGTGGAAGTATTTTCAGGAATTTTTTTCAGGCTCCACTATTTGTCAAAGAGGGAGGAAGCGATTAGCTGTCTGTTAGCAAACCTCTTAACGAAGCCCACTAATGAACCCTGAGGGCTCCCTGGGACGGCCCTGGCGTGCCACCGCAATTAGAATGGCAAATAAGAGCTCGTTATGCAAAGGAGTTAGAGTTAATCTGCATATCTTTACCTGAAACACAACGGTTACTGTGACAAATGTTTACCCAAAAGCACAGAGGAGCAAAAGGGGAGAGGAAAGGGTGAAAGGAGACAAAAGTGACAGGGATGGCACAAAGATTTGAACAAATTTAAGGTATAATGTAGGATGTGTGGGGAGCGGCCATTTGAAAAAAAAAAAACAGATGGTGAAGAAAGGTTAAAGAGAGGACTGGGGCCTGAGCAGAAGAGAATAAATGTCAGTAGCTGCTTATCCCAAGTTTTTCTTAGCACCCTGGCATGTACCTGAAACTATTTGTGCTAAATAGCTTGCCATGATTCCTTAAAAAGCTGTTGTGCACTTTTACTTTCTCTAACCCCTAGGCCTTGTGGAAATGCTAATGTCTTTGAACAGAAGACTAGTTGGCGCTGTTTGGTCAACACCCACCCAACAAGTCACTTAAGACAAACTGTGAAATGTGTTTCTTTCCCCCCAGTTTCATTTTCTTTTTTGATAGATTTATTGTATATCTGTTTTATAATGGTTTTATTTATTCATATATTTTTGTCTTCATTATAATCGAATAGCAATCCTTTGAACTAAATTGCAAGACTCAGCATGCTGACATGCTCACAATGTTAATCTTATCGCTATTTATTTTATTATTCTTGAAGGTATTTGGTCGTATTTCAAAGTAGTGGACATGATACAATTTTGGCCTGATGCCCTAATGGTGCTAGAGGATCATTAAAGTTGATTAAATTCATCCTGAGAGAGGGGCATGAATGTTTTGGACAAATGTTCCTGGCAATCTATCCAGTGGTTGTTGAAACATTTCACTGAAAAACCACAAACTGCAACTTCATGGTGGCACTAGAGGGGAAATGAAGCAGGATTCATCATCTGGTGGTGTCTGTACCAACAATTTCAATTTGACAGTGCACCCAAAGAGCTGATCATTCAGTCTGGACCAAAGTGGTGGACCAACCCAATGACACACTGATGAGCCACTGGCTAGATTTATTTCCGAATATTTAGAAAAGAGGGGAAATTCCTGTGAAAAAATGAATATGAATGTAAATAAGGTTATAAATATATCAGTTGAAGAACAAATTTTGCACCAACGGTAAGGAAGTTTTATTTTTATTTCTTATCTTCTTAAAAATTGAAGAGTGTAGGGGATCTCTCTTGCAAACATGTAGGGGGCTGCTCGACACTGAACATTCTCTGCAGCACTGTCTTTCATGAGGTTGTTGGACTTTTTTAGCTTTTTTTTTGCTACAGAATTGAACAGAAGTTCTAACTCCACCCTGTCCTGCACACTGGCATAATGACCTATGGTGTGCTGTGAAGCGTGAGAGGCTTGCTGTGATTGGTTGTTGGCTGAAGTGTGTATGGTGGTGCCAGTGGTCTCCGGGGGTTGATGGCTTTGACCTCTGTGTGGCAGCGGGGTTCCTGATGGATCACTCACGTCAGCCAAACACACATCCAGGGGTTTGCTGCTCATACTGTGTGTACATACTGTTCTATGAATGATGTGTCATCTGCTTGTGTGCAGCAAAGTTTCAGGCTTCAGAGTAAGTTGTGTGTGTGTGTGTGTGTGTGTGTGTGTGTGTGTGTGTGTGTGTGTGTGTGTGTGTGTGTGTGTGTGTGTGTGAGAGAGTGTGCAAGTACAAAGCACAGAGGGACATGTAATCACTTCCACAACTCCTGTAGCTCTCTCTCTCTCTGTTTCTTTGTTTGTGTTGTGTGTGTGTGTGTGTGTGTGTGTGTGTGTGTGTGTGTGTGTGTGTGTGTGTGTATAGGTGCATGTCTCTGGAATAAAGATGGCTGCTGACTGCCACAACTCAGCAGGCAGGGCAACATGACAAAATAATCGCCTCTGAGCCACTGCACTAATGAGCCAAACACACTCACTCCCTCAAACACACATATAACTAGTCCGCTCTCTCTCACACACACTACGCTCTAAAAAAATCGTTCATTATTTGACCTACTAGAATGGATAGAGACACACACACACACACGCGCACACACACACACACACACAGCACACGCACGCACGCACGCACGCACGCACGCACGCACACACACACACACACACACAAAGGGCCAAGTGAGGGCACACACACCTTGTTACCTTATCTTAAACCCCTTATGCCTTTGCACAAACATGCTCCCGAGAACACACTTCCAATTGCTTGAACACACGGTCTCATAACAACACACACACACACACACACACACACACACACACACACACACACACACACACACACACACACACACACACACACACACACACACACACACACCTCTCCACTGGCTCTCTCTGCCTCTCTTCTACCTCTGACTTTGTCCCTTTGACCTTAGGCAAGTGTTGCCAGTGGCTGCTGCTGAGTTGTTCTGCGTAGCGGGTTGGAGGGCGGATGGAGACAGGCTTTTGGCCAGGGATCACACAACTTTTCACTCCTCTATCCATCCGTTCGTTGGTTCGTTCTTTCACGCGGCTGATGAATGAGAGAAAAGTTTTCTCCCCGCTCTGTTGACAGATGGCTTTGGAGTTTTTTTTCAGTGACTCATGAGGAGTTCATTTATAATAGAAGCTCCTCTTTCCAGTTCCCTCAACAGCGTCGTTTATTTTCAAATTGTGCGTAAATGCAAAATGTGACTGCAAGAGCAATTGTCGGACATCCAATTTTTACCGCATGCCTGCTGCGATCAGGCCCTGTCCATAAGGATAATTGAAGACCTCTCTCTCTCACTTCCTCAGCTGTTTTGGTGTCACAAAGGAACAACCCGGCCACTAGATTGTCCTCATTATCTTGTACACAAATCTGAGAGGTGTAGAGTACTGAGGCGAGAAGATGAAACACGAGAAGGTAAACAGTTCCAGACCCACATGCGCAATACAACCACTAATCACTTAGACTACAGACGCATAAACCTTCGGCAGTAGTTTGTGTGGATGTTTTGGAAAGTGTTTTTTAACAAGTCCGTAAGTCAAAATGAATCACAGCGGGTGTGAGGAAGGCCTTGTAATAATGACTTGTTATTGTTGAATCAAAAGTGATGGATTTTCAGATGGACTGCAAAACACTATATACCAACAAACAAATGGGTGATATATAAGAAAAACAACTGACTAAATGCTGAGGCTTCCAAGTGACAGATAAAAACAATCAGTGGCGTGCACAGACATTTTGGAGTAGGTGTGTGTGTGCAGCAGCTGTGAACTGCTGCGGCAACGCGCCTCCGTTTGTGTCCACTCTGTGCTTTCACGTTGACAAAGGAAGTGTGTGAAGAGGAGGAGGGGGGACATATTTATTGGGGCATTATCGTCAAACGTTTTAATCGTTGAGCATTTATAGATGATAATGTCGGCATGGGCCACATATACTGTAGTAAAAAAAAAAAAAAAAAAAAACTTTCATATATTTTTTTTTTTTTCAAAAGGGCACTTGATTGGGCCAGGGGAAAAGGGCAGGTGCTTCAGCACCACTTCAGGTCTACCTGTGCACGCCACTGAAAACAATGTTAGTTATCTGCCATCGCATTTGCGTCACTAGATGTCAACTCGATGAAAGACCTATTTGAGATTTTTGGATCAACGTGAAAATTGTCAAAAAGAAAAGCAAAGTGGGCAGCTCTGTTGTTATCTAAGGAGACTGGGTTGAGTGATTTAGAGCTTTAAGGTTTATTAGATGCTTAAACATGGCACACTGCCTAATGCCAGGGAATTGCTTTTTACGACTGAGAGGTTATCACAGCAACCATCCTTTATCCTGTCGTTGTGACGAGTCAGTCGTAAACAGTAGGATCACGCCAGTCGAGTTAAATAGTTATTTAGATGGATTGTGCCCTTGATTAGCCAACATCGCATTGCCTGGAAAGTTCAGTAAAGTGTACCTCTAGGATGGGAAGCTCCTGTATTACCTCATTCAGAGCCCACTTCCTTTGCAACTCCAGTGGCCTATCGGACACAGTGTGAATGAAGGGCTGCATTTCTTTCATGCAGCCCTCTTGTCAGACAGAGCATGACCTTAGAACTTGTTCCCCCCGGACAACCGTCAATTCCTGCAAGATGAATGAATAAACCTTTTGGAAGAATGGTGTTGCCATCCCTTCAGTAGAGTTCCAGAGACTTGTATAATCTATGACAAAGAACGATGTAATGGGCCAACTCCTCACCAAGACTAATAATGTTGTGTACCTCTAATTAGCGAGTCATCGGCATACATCTTCACCATTGAAAACCCATCAACCTCAAGCTCGTCTCTTTTGCATCACTATGCAGATTTATCCGCCCAAATTGATTAAAAGTCATTTTTGCTGAAGCTTGAGCTGAGCTCATGCAAAGCAATTGGGGCTGTACACTGGCAATAAAGCAGCTTTTTTGCAGGGTAGAGGTCGCCAACTTCACAATATTTACAGTGGCCAAAAGTTTATTTAAATGAGCTTGTGATGCTTCATGTATTTCTGATATGCTGTCTGGCATTCACAGCCTTAATAGCCCACACAGCTGCCATTCTGAGGAACAGCTGACATTTGCCTTCTCTCTCCATCAGATATGTTACAGGGCGAGGGCCTGTGACATTTCTGACTGTCTTTAGTGTGTGTTTATGTGTGTGTGTGTGTGTGTGTGTGTGTGTGTGTGTGTGTGTGTGTGTGTGCATGTGATGAGTTACTTGGGCATGCCCCCCTGACATTTTATTGGATGCTAATGGTATTCATTGTCATGGCAGCTGGAAGGAAGGCGGGTATGGCTGTCTTTGTGTAAATGGCGCCTGTCGTTCACCTTTAGACGTGTGCACTTTGTGTGTGTGTGTGTTGAATGATTGTACGGGGTTTCTGAGACACACCAACAGTGTTGGATGGAGTCTCCATGACGTGTGTGTTTGTTTTTGTGGATGTTTATTTTTCTTCTATTTTTATCTGTTGACGGGAGATTTGTGTGTTTTCTCTTCAGGACTAGTTTGTGCCTTTTTGGGTGTGTAGCTGGGTGTGGGTGTGCATCAGTGTATATGAGCAGTCAGTGGTCTTCCGTTCTCATGCGCGTGTGTGTGTACGTGCGTGTGTGTTGGTGTTTGTCTAGAGGGCAGGCAGATAAAGGCCTGCTTTCTTCTGATAAGGACTCCCACCTCCACCTCTCTATCACTCGACTGTTCTACCTTTCTCCTCTCCATCCGTCTACCATTTCCTCTCTATCTGTAACTGTAGCGACACCGCTGGCTCTCTTTTATTTCTCTCTTTGTGTTCCTCCCCCTGCCCTTCTGCCTGTCTGGATCCTTCTATTCTGCACTTTGGCCATTCCACTGTTGAATGAAATGAAGATGCAGCTGCCCATTTCAACATTTCATTCAACAGACAAAAATAGTTGTATTATGTATTGGCTAATGGAAATCAAAACGTTTTGATTATCGACTTAGAGTATTTTAACCTCTTACTCCTCATCTGCCACATGGTCACTATATGTTGTATAATCCTTAAGTGTACGACAGTGAATTTTAAGAATAAAGGGAGAGACGATAGTTTTTTTTTCTCAAAACTGTTTAAATGTTATCCACCACATTGAGATGCATCACCATCTGGCTCTCTCCGCTGTTAAAAGACAGAAAATGGTCCTCATTACAATAATGTCACATTGCTGTTCTCCATAAAGGAGAGGTAAGAATAAGGATTCAGTTGAGATATGTCAGCCAGGCAGGTGGCTTTGAACTAAGGGCCCTCCACTTTGAAGAAGGTCTCCCCTGCCCACCCTTTTCCCCCCTGTTAATAATTCTGACTCTGACATACATATAGATAGCCCACCAGGGATTAACCTGTAAGTGGTGCTCAGCAGGAAACCAGACAGAGCCTGTAGCTCTACGCTCTGATCTCAGTCTTTGTACAAATCTCCCCCTCTCATTTTCACCGCACGTCTCTTCTTTAAAGTGTTAAAGGAAATACAAATGGTGGCTGAAGCCTGGTGGAAAAATACACTTCATTGCCAGTGATCAAGACAAACTTACACATTTCAGGTGGCGCTCACATGGTGTAGTGGTTAGAACCCCCCTCCTCCCCCCCACCCCCCCATAGAGGCTCACTCCTCAGAAGCAGCAGACCACGGGTTCGAATCCGGCCTGTGGTCGTTCTCTGCATGTCATTCCCCTCTCTGCCCCATTTCATCTCTGTCTCTCCAACATTATTAAGCATAAAAATACCCAACAAATTATATTTAGAATAAAAACTTACAGATTCCAGTACCTCTTTATTCACTCGTTCCCCCTCACTAACTTCAATTTACTCTCTCCCTCTTTCCGGCATTGTGATGCTTTTTCACCCTTTTTCCTCTGTTGGACATCTGTTCATTCTGTGCTAGTCGCTGGAGGAGAGGAAGACCCCTCCATATGTACCCCCCCCCCTCCTCCCTTCTCCTGCCCTACATACAGTATTTGTTATTTTCCTCCCTCTCCGTCGCTCGGCTAACTATTTGAACTTTAATTGCCCCTCAATTATGTCCCTTCTTGTACACCAGGCTTTACCTTTCTCTCCGTGTGAGTTTTCGGACCATTTCTTATTTCTTCCTCGATCATTTTATCGATCGGGGTTTACCGTTCTTTTGTCTGTCTGTCCGTCCTTCTGCCTTTCTTTCCACCCCTTCCGTTGTCTCTCTTTCCCTCTCTCCCAGCTGGCTGTTTAAGAGCTGTTTGCCATCTGATGTTCCTATGAGGGGTAATTAAAGCCTGAATTACAGTGTGTGTGTGTCTGTACGTGTGTACATGTGTCTGTTTGTGACTGCTTGTCACAGAAATTGATTCATTTCATAACACATTTCTCCGGGCTAGTTGGAAAACTTTTGGAACAACCCTCACAAGCCCTCACTGCAGTCACACACAGATTCCATCAAGGGGTTTTCTGGTGTCGTATCATACTTACTACTCATAATCCTTTCAAATGAACGTATTTCATCTGCTTATATCTGCACATTCCTAATTATGTGTAAGTATCTTTACCAAAAATGCCTATATTTCTCAACATGTATAATATCTGACATAAATAATTTCTAGTCTCTTGAAGACTATTAATGAAAAACTCCTGTAATAATACCTTACTTTCCTTGCAACAGTAATATTTCTAAAAGCTCATTTCAAACCATAAACACCTTAAGCACATCTATACCTGCAGAAGCTCTGGCACCAATAACTCACTTATAGTTATGAAAAGTGGCTTGGAATTGAGGAACAAACATCAGAGGGCTGCTGCATCCATTTCTCATGTATTGCCGTCATCCATCCTCCGTCTGCCCGTTTCTATTCATCTCTGCCTCTCCTCGTCTTGATTTCACTCTATCTCCCCATCTCTCCGCTGCTCTCTCATGTCACACACTTGTTTTCTTGTTTTCTCGCTCGCTTGTCTTTCTGTCATTAGTTCCATTTCAGCCACACCCACACAGCCCCTCTCCTCATCCATCACTCCCCAGCGCTGGCGTGTGTGTGTGTCTGCATGTGTGTGTGTGTGTGTGTGTGTGTGTGTCTGCGCGTGTGTGTGTGTGTGTGTGTGTGTGTGTGTGTGTGTGTGAGAGAGAGAGAGAGAGAGACAGGGAGTCAGAGGAAGATGGAGTGAGACATCGTGTGTCTGTGCTTTGGTCAACTTCTTTTTTGGTGTTTCTTCTGTTTGATTGGCGTTTTACGTTTACTTTGAGATGAGAGAGAGAGAGAGAGAGAGAGAGAGAGAGAGAGAGAGAGAGAGAGAGAGAGAGAGATAAAGAAAGATCATGTGGAAGAAAAACAGACAATTGTGTTTGTGTGGGTTTCCCCCAGAAGGATGCCTGATGGACTTGGAATGTAAAATGTATTCCACTTCTTCATTATTTACCATGAGTTGGCACACGCTAACAAGCTAATACATGAGTGTAATGCACCCTACTCTAACTTTCATTCTTTATTCATCACGCACTGGTTCAATGAGGTTTTTTTTCAGCACATTTATCCAATTAGACATGTTCATCACACCTGGGAGCTGCCCAGTAACACAGTACAATAGTACAAGCCCTGCTCCAGTGAAACAAATGGGGGTTAATAGCTCTGATAAAGGTTTGCCTCTTAGTTAGCCCATTGATGACTATGGCAATCTAGGATGCATGTCCTTAATGCCTGAGGGTTTTCTGAAAAAATAGAACGAATTGTCAAGTCTACCAAAACTTTAATATCTAAGCCTGTGTAGCACATAGAAACATGAAATAAAATACATTTAAAAGTTAAGGTTCACAGGTTTTATTTAAACATGCTCCCTTAGCGCTTACACACCAACACATTTTTCTAAAAATCGTCAAAATTAGATGGGGGAGAAAAAAAAGAATAAATAATATAAAATATTTAGTGTGATTTTCGTCAGTAGCCTATAGTGGACCTTGATTCTGCGCACCAAACGCCACTAACTGTTCTGTAATACACTATCGCTGACACAGCCGACTTATTTTTTTTTTATTATTTTGTTTTATTTTTAATTTTTAATTTTTTTGATTGATGTGATTTTCGCCAAACCACACAACCTTTGGGTGATCACGTGGTCTTAAAAAATCAACAAAACCCACCTCATGTGTATTTGAACCAATGACAGTGCATTCTATGCTGTGCATGCCATGAAAATTAGATAAAGTAACAATGCTGCACGATGCAGCATCAGGCAGGAGAGGCAATGTGGCATCGCGCAGCAGCCGTCATCAATGGGTTAGAACCCTATTTCAAAAACCGTAACCACATGGTTGATTGCCTAAGGTCTTAAGTATACTTCATCAGAAAACCAGTGCCTTTTGGAATTAAAATGTTGACAAGGCTATTTGATATAGAGAGTGTATCCAATCCAATTATTTATTTACTTTTACCAAAAGCCAAGGATAATATTTTTTTATTTAACACAATTTTAAATTCAAGGAAAGATGAGGAATATAAAGACTGGTGTCATTGTATTATGCACTATGGGGAAACGTTGAGGCAGCCAAGTGTCTACTGTGTTGTAGAGCAGAGTAGAGAGTCCAAGATTTATTTTGCCAAGACAGTAATGTGCCACTCTGCCTCAACCGCAATATAGACGCCAGTGCCCAGAGTTTTCTTTACTGCACACGAAGAAACCAGAACTGCTCTAACACAAAAACACAGTGCAGAGAGCAGAGAATGTCTATGGCAGAGGCCGCGGTGTGTAGAAAAAGGTATACCTGCAAGAGACACACACACACACACACACACACACACACACACACACACACACACACACACACACACACACACACACAGACAGAGAGAGAGAGGGGGTTGCACTTGTATTGCAACATTTGATTTGCCTTTGAGTATGCATGATGATGACAATGAAGCTGCTGGAGGCTTTTCCTCACTGCAGAGGGTAGATATTGTAGTTTGAAACCCTATATCTTGGTGAGAGTTTGGCGTATACATTCTAAAGTTTTAAACATGCTCAAAACAGTGGCGACTGTCAGCCGCAATTCGTCAAGCCCCAGATGGTAACAGTTTGAAATCAATAAAAAGTGTCAGGCATAGAGGCATGCAGCGAGGGAGGCGGCAGGATGGAGAAGAGAGAAGGGAGGGAGAGAAAATGAATACTTGGAATTTAAGCAAAAAACAAACAAACTAAAAAAAGTTTGGGCTTGAATAAAAGAAGTGTCAAAGACTGAGGAAAAAGCAGGGGATGAGAAAAAAGAGGAGAGGGGAACCAAAGACATCGCAGTTTATCGATTTGAGGTTTGTGTTGGTAATGTTTGAGGATTAAACTGCTTTTGTGTCTACAAGGAGAGGGGGAGATAAGGCTGCCAACTGTTCAGACAACATTGTGATATGTGTCAGTGGGAGAGAGATAAGACGGGAGGAAGAAATTGAGATAGGAATGGACGTCGGAATAACATTGCTCAGTGCAGGTAGAAAGTGGAGGGAAGGATTAAGAGGCCGGTGATGAGAATGAGCTGGAATACAAAAAGAAGTTAAAAGAAGAAAGGGTCAAAATGATAATGGAGAAAGGGATATTGAAGTCTAATGTGACTGTTGATGCTATTTACTCTCTTGTGACTGTTCCCAGTGTGTGTGTGTGTGTGTGTGTGTGTGTGTGTGTGTGTGTGTGTGTGTGTGTGTGTGTGCGCGTGCATGTCTAATGTTAGTTTCTGTACGTCATCTTTGTTTTTATTGTGATTGTTGCTGTAGTTGCATACTTGTGGCTTGTGACATATATCCAGCAGCTGCAGAGGTAGCAAGGCCCCAACATGCTCGCGGCTCTTTCTTTTCAGGAATGCAAACTAGCACTAAGGCCCTCAAGCTTTGTCTGAGCTACGTTTAAATCACATACATTATGCATTATGTAAGAGTGTAATTTGAAATAGACCATATCGGTGTGATAAATACAGACATAAGTTCATAAAACACTACGCCATGCGGCAAAGTGTGCACAATGAAACCATGGCTATAACATTACACTGTGTTCCAAATTATTTTGCAAATTAAATTTTTATCAGATTTTCCTAAATAGTCGATGCAAATGACAGTCAGTATAATTTTCAAGTCATCAACCATTAGAGTTTCAAAACATTGTATAGGTTGTAAATAACTAAAAATGGTCATTTGTTGAATTTGCAGAATGTGGAGGTCATATTTAGTGAAATCAAAAGCTATTTCAATCAAAAACATTTTAACAGGCCAAGGTACATGTTAACATAGGACCCCTTCTTTGATTTTACCTTCACAATTCTTGCATCCATTGAACTTATGAGTTTTTGGAGAGTTTTTGCTTGAGTATCTTTGCAGGATGCCAGAATAGCCTCCCATAACTGCTGTTTTGATATGAGCTGCCTCCCAACCTCATATTTTTTTTTTTGCTTGAGGATGCTCCAAAGGTTCTCAACAGGGTTGAGTTCAGGGGAAGATGGGGGCCACACCATGAGGTTCTCTCCTTTTATGCCCATAGCAGCCAATGACACAGATGTATTCTTTGCTGCATGAGATGGTGCATTGTAATTCATGAAGATGATTTTACTACGGAAGGCACGGTTCTTCTTTTTGTACCACGGAAGAAAGTGGTCAGTCAGAAACTCAACATACTTTGCAGAGGTCATTTTCACACCGTCAGGGACCCTGAAGGTGCCAACCAGCTCTCTCCCCATGATTCCGGCCCAAAACAGGACTCCGCTACCTCCTTGCTGACGTCGCAGCCTTGTTGGGACATAATGGCCATTCACCAACAATCCACTACTCCATCCACCTGGACCATCCAGGGTTGCACGGCACTCATCAGTAAACACGACTGTTATTTCTGTTCAGTAAATTAGTCTTCATGTATTCCTGAGCCCACTGTAACCGTTTCTGCTTGTGAGCATTGTGGGTGGCCGAATAATAGGTTCATGCACAACTGCAAACCTCTGGAGGATCCTACACCTTGAGGTTCGCGGGACTCCAGCGGCACCAGCGGCTTTAAATACCTGTCTGCTGCTTTGTAATGGCATTTTAGCAGCTGCTCTCCTAATCCAATGAATTTGTCTGGCAGAAATCTTCCTGATTATGCATTTATCTGCACGAACCCGTGTGTGCTATGAATCAGCCACAAAACTCTTCACAGTACGATGATCACGCTTCAGTTTATTTGAAATATCAAATGTTTTCATACCTTGTCAAAGGCATTGCACTATTTGACGTTTTTTGGCAACAGAAATATCCTTTTTCTTTCCCATATTGCTTGAAACATGTGGCCTGCTTAATAATGTGGAACGTCCTTGTTAAGTAGATTTCCTTTGATTGGGCTCACATGGCAAACTAATTGTCACAGGTGTATGAGATTGATTTCAATGATCCAAAGCGCCCTGAGACACAATACCATACATGAGTTTAATTGAAAAACAAAACATTAAATGTTTATGACACTGCAATCCAATTTGCATAATAATTTGGAACACGGTGTACTGTGATTAATCATATATACCCATCATCATACCCTAACCCTGACCCTATATAACAATGAAAAACCATGCCCAAGTTCCATGGCAAACTCTCTCTAAAACAACGAGAGGCAGAAGTGACTGCTGTGCTGCTAATTAACAAGGTGGCTGTCGAGACATAGCCACAGGAACAGATGGAAACAATAACAGGGAAATTAACTGGAGTATTCTGTTGGCCATCAGACTGCTACCAGCGGGGATCCTGCCCAGCTCTGTTTACAACACTGAGCTACCACGGACAGCTCCCAGCATCCACACACAGTGGGCCAAGGATCAGCACCTTGGACAGCGGCCGTGACACACTGTAGCACTGAGAGTTATAAATGATTCACCTGAGCTGTGCAGGAGGGAGGATGTTATAGAGACCAGAGGTTCACAACATCAAAAAAAAAAGTTTATAAGTTTATATATCAGTAATTTTTAAGCTGTAATGCGTAACTTTTTCATATAAATGAATGTTGGTATCGCCAAACGAATTGACACAAGGTAAATCGAGCCGATCAACTCCACACAATTGTTTACAAACTGGTGTCGCCCCCCTCCCCCCCGACACTCGAGCAGAAGCTCAAGATGTGCCTAGAATAGAATAGATTAATAGATTAGAAGCTTTATTTGTCATTGGTTAAAATACAGAAAAAAAAATACATAAAATGCTTACATAGGAATGCTGTGATTTGGAAGAACGCAGGAGGAAGGGACTCAGACAGGGCCAGTTGATGAAGAGGATAGAGACAGGGGTGAGCAAAAGGGAGGAAGAAATACTCAGAATGGCAGGGAGGGAGGATGAGATTAAGGAAGAGAAAAAAGGATTCTAGAGATACACTCAAGAATCATGCGAGGGATATTAGCCAGGGTGAAAGTGAGGACAAGTGCTTTTTCTTTCTCCCCTTCTGTCGTGTACTTGGCAGAGAGGCTGCTCTGATTGTTCCATTTTGGCAGTATCACTTCGTACTCAACCTCTCTTTCTCACTCTCTCTCTCTTCAATTTAATGTGGAAAAATAAAAGAGCACTTAGTGGTTGAAATTTACGACCAGACAAGAAAACACTTTATTTCCCTTTTTTTTGTTTAAAGGTTGTATTCTGTCTCCGCGCATTGAAACTATATCGGTGCCAGTAGAAACCGGATTACATTTTTATGTGGAATGATGTGCTATATAGCAATACTTCAAGAAGATCATCAAAATGAATACAGCTGACACATCCATTACATTCCCTGAGTATCAGGGGCATAGGCAAACTTTTAGTTTAACTGTCTTAAAAAGTCATATCACCTTAAAAAAGAATCCCTTTTTTCATTAACTGCTCTCCCATTAGTCCAACAGAATTATTCATGTTAAGAAACAGAAAAGAAAAAGCTAACAATGGCTGTGACTCTTGCCCTGGCAGCTTCCTGGCCTATCATGAGGTGCTGTCAATTAACTTGCATGTTGCACAATGTGCACTGCAATGCATTTGCAAGTCAAAGTGATCAAAGCCACCCAAGGTGAAGTCTTGCCTGGGTATTTCACACTGCAGTTTGTAGAGGAGGATGGCTGCAGGAAAGAAGGCTTTTATTTATCGGCTGTAACTTCACCTGTTATTTCTTTTTATTTGCTGGATGTTTTTGTAGATACAGTATGCACTGTATGTGTGTATGAGTGTGTGTATGTGTGTACTTTTGACCTCTCGAGTGATTAACATATTGTGACTGTACTCTTCGAGGGGTGGTGAGATTTGGTGTGTGTATGTGTGTGCGTATAGGAGTATCATTGCTGGGCGTGCTGCTGAGGGAACAGCTGTCAAGGGAGGGGTGTGGGTAATGATGGCCATGCATCATTGTGTGTGTGTGTGTGTGTGTGTGTGTGTGTGTGTGTGTGTGTGTGTGTGTGTGTGTTTGCTTGGAAACGGTGCCTGCTCATAAGTCAGTCTCCCATGTCTGTCTATAAGCTGCTGGGTGCCTCCGGACGTGTGTGTGTGTGTGTGTGTGTGTGTGTGTGTGTGTGTGTGTTTGCCAGCCTTGAGTCTGACAGTATGTCAGAAAAGCTTTCTAATTGTGGTTAAAAGATGGCAGGCCAGAGTCAGCCTAATTCATCATCCACCTAGTACACACAGAGATACTGACACACACACACACACACACACACACACACACACACACACACACACACACACACACACACACACACACACACACACACACACACACACACACACACACACACACACACACACACACACACACACACACACACACACACACACACACACACACACACACACACACACACCTAGGAAGTAGGTTATGTGATTTGGCAGGATGTTTTAGCTGTTATCAGTGGTGTCTGTGTTTATAGAAACCTACTATAAATTAGTATTTATAAATACAATTTCAGCAGGTTTCATTTTTTTTCACAAAAGGAAAGAAGAGAAGGCAGGAATAAGATGGTAAAAAGGAAAGGATGGAGTGAAGAAAAAAGAGGGGAAAGCAACTAAATGGGACAAAGTTGAAAAAAGAAGGGATGAGAGAAGAAAATTGGATTGAAGAAGGTAAGAGAGATGAGACAAAGGGGAATTGGGGTTAAAAAAGAAGAAGGGAAACGGAAAAGACGGATGAAGTGGTGAAGATTTAAGAGATAGAGGAATAGGTTGAAGAGAAATGAAAGGCACACCATAGGAAAGATGGTAGAGGAAAAAAGTTGGAAGCCAGTTGTCAGGGATGATAGAGAGAGAATAGAGACCGATGTAGTGAACAATAATGAAACAGAGAGAAAGGAAAGGAAATAGAGAAGAAAGAGAGAGAGAAAGTGTGTTAATCTGCACTGACAGCCCACATTGGAAAAAATACTTTTCTTTCACTCCTCCCACACTCCTTCCCTTTCACTGTTCGGACTTGTTGTTTTGTCTGTGTGTGTTTACACATTGGTGTCAGCTTGTGTCTTGTGTATCTTGGGCCATGCATATTTGTTTGTCTATATGGTTTTGTTTTGTTGTTTTCATAGTTTTTTTGTGTTTTCATGATGTTTAATGCATGTGTGTCTCCTCTATTCCCATGTATCATATTGATACACTGATGGAATCGCGTTTTAAAGCTGTGTCCAGAAAAGTGACACAATTGCATTTCGGCATCTCAGTCTCTCTTTTTCACTGTACCGAAATCAAATCCAGCTCTCTTCCTTAAAATGGGTATTTCTCTCTCTTGCACTCACCTCCCCTCTCCCCCCACACACACACACACTCGCACACACACACACACACACACACACACACACACACACACACACACACACACACACACACACTCACACGGACAGAGACCTTACCACATGCATAAGCTCGCAGTTACCAGAGATAGCTGGTTTGTGTCTGTGGGTCATCACTGCACCATGGGTCAAGATTAAAGGATTTTTCTGACAGGAGCCTTTGCTTATCCCCTGGCAGGGAAGAGAAGAGAGAGATACAGAAAAGGTTTATGGAAGAGTTGCTTTAAAGTCCAGACAGCAGAGCGCTCCACAGGCCTGTCTGGGTCCCTGCTTGGAACAGTGCTAGCTAATGACACCACCTGTTTGTGTTGCTGTTAGAATAACATAAAGTGACAGAGGAGAGAGACAGTCAAATATGTGACAAATAAGGCGACATCAGAGAACATTGTGCCCTGCTAGCTGTCAGCGTGTGTGTTTGTGTGCGTGTGTGTGTGTGTGTGTGTGTGTGTGTGTGTGTGTGTGTGTGTGTGTGTGTGTGTGTGTGTGTGTGTGTGTGTGTGTGTGTACTTCCCACCGTTTATCTTCAGTGAATACAGTTGAAAAAATACAACCGATTTTACATTTGATACACAAACATTTCAATGGGTAATTCAAATCTGGTACTTCTAAGGTCTAGCAGATAGCTTGGGATTTATTCACCCACGTTTTGACGTATTCATCCCTGAGAGGTCTGCCTGTCTGAAAGGACACATTGCAGTTCTTTAATTGCATGTTTTAATATTGACCAAACACATAGTTCAATTAAACTAAATTCAAAACCCCACTGAATAAGGTTGATTTTGCCTAAATATAGTATGTGGGTATCATATTCATATGGGCAGATAGATAGTAGAGTTTTCCATTTTTGGGAAACCAACATACAAACCTCTCTGGAGCAGCTTTAAAATTATGTAGATTTAACTTTGATCGAATAACAGAAACACAAGAAAGACACTTGTATACTTTATCTCACTGCACACTTGGCTCAGAATATGAAGGCTGGTAAGGAATTGACCTGGCTTCCCGTCCCCATGTATTAGGTAATAATGATAAAATATGTGGACATATATACAGAGAAATGCGGCACTGAAAAAGTAGTGGGAACCTGCCCAGGGAAACAGTGCAAGACAAGGGAAAGTGACAACAGAAGGTGAAGAAGAAGGAGACATCTGCGGCCAAGGGAGTGAAGTGAAGAGAGAGAGAGAGAGAAAGAGAGAGAGAGAGAGACAGAAGGGAATGGAGGAGAAACATGTGGCAATGTCAGTTATAGAGGGAATGCCCTGAGGTCATAAAGAGAGGAGGCAGACAGGGTGAGAGCTATGAGTGTGTGTATTAAACACGTGGGCTGAAAATGTCTGTCAAAATGTTCCCCTTTCGAAGTGTGTGGTTGTGTGTGTGTGTGTGTGTGTTTTAGTGGTGTTGAGCATGTCAATGGATTCATGTGCTATGCGTGTGTCTCCCAATGTGTGTTTGTGAGTGTGTGTGACGTTTTTCAAGAATCCAGGGGAGCTGCTGGACATTCCTGGACTGTTGTACTTTGCCACTGGAGGAGGTTAACTAATCCTGTGTGTGTGTGTGTGTGTGTGTGTGTGTGTGTGTGTGTGTGTGTGTGTGTGTGCGTGCGCGTTTGTTCGTGCGCCAAAGGGAGTGTGTAAGACAGACAGCACTGTAGGGCATCACCTTGGCAGAGGTATTAAATCTTTTTCATCCTCTCCATAAGCTGTGGGGAGGACCAGGAGACAGCTTTTACACACACACACACACACACACACACACACACACACACACACACACACACACACACGCACACACGCACGCACGCATCCACAAAACTGCTTTGTAGCACACACGCTTGCTGAAACAGACAGACACCTTTTGCATTGTATTATACACACTTGTTCACGTGCACAATCGCAACATAACAGTCACACTAACACACACTGGCAGAGACGGCTTCTAACACTCCACTAGTTTCTAACTTAACATGCTCCCGCAGCTGTCACTATGTCAATGAATCATCCCCTCTCTGACTCACACAGCTAGTCCACACAATCCAAGCTGGCATGTGCTACATAGGCACTATGAGCACATTGGTATCTGCTGGAAAATGTCAATCCCAATTTTTTTTGGTTCACTTTTAGATTTTATCAACTGGTCCCTGGCTATGTGTGTTCATCCCTATTGTTATAAAACTGTTCCATATATTTAGCCATTTAGAAACTCCACATTTTAGAAAGTACTAATTTAATAAATAAACACATGTATATGTAATCGCCATAACTTCCCATCTTCAGAGATAATTAGCTGTCTAATAAACAGATCAGAAATGCACAACAACTTATAGAATATGTTATTTTGCGCCTAGCTTGGCCATTTAGTCCAGGCAAACGAAAGCGGCATTTGAAGGAATTCTGACATTAGCCAGGTTTTCCGATCCCAGCCCATTATGAATTATCCAGACCAGACATTTTTAGTATTCAGCTCCTGGCTTTTGACACACGACCCATGTGTTGGCTTTGTTGCCCGGTTAGTTACTTGTGCCAGCTGTTTCCTGCCTTTTCTCTTTCTATGCTTGTTGGGAAATGCTCCATCCATCCATTAATGGAAATATAATGAATGGGTTTATTTATATCTTTTCACTTTGGGAAATTGATGTTTTGTTCATCATACCCATTAGCATAGGCACAAACTTAATTATTTGCCCTTGATAGATCATATACTGCATCTCACTACTTTTACAACCTTTTTAACCTCAAGCTTTTGAACCTTTTTGCTCAGTTACTGACCACCTCCTTCATTTCACTGCATGTTTTACATTGTATATATATATATGTCTTTGTGACAAATAAAGAACATTGCCCCTTCAATATTGAACTCCATGCTTAAGCACACACTACAGTATTTGACAGCAAGTACAGCATAATATCATTGGGAAGACAAATCAGGCATTTTTGCAGCTCTGAAACTAGATTGTTTTGGCACATTTGCAATAGCAAGGGTACTAGTATGTATTTGAGTCATAAGCCGGTTTCTGTTTTGAATCTGTTTTGGGCCAAAAATGACCAGGTGCTTCAAGCAAAGAGCGGCTCACCGGTCATCAAGGATAGACAGATGCATTGTGGGCATCCAGATGGCTGTAACCTGGGTTAGCTAAAAAGTGAAGGCAGCAGGCTCCTAAAAAAACCCTGTTGCCCTGACGACATAGTATCAGTTGCTGGATTAACTCTGAACGTCTGTCTGTGAGTGACTCTAAGATGATGTGATGCTGCAAAGAAGTTTAGGGAAAGAGATTAATGGCTCATAATTCACAAATATCAAGATTATTCCCTGATATTAAACTTCACTTTATCTCTCGGGACTGGCAGATCATCTACCAGTTTAGCTGGCAAAAAAACTAAAAATAAATAAAATAACTTTGAAACATGTTCTTAAACCCTGATTATTTGTCGAATGTATTTAATCCTTTATTTTCTAAAATGGCCGCTTTTTTCTCTCTTACTCCTTATCTTTATGCACTTTTCACGAATTCCTGCGTGCTAACAAGTGTGTGGAATGAAGAAAAGATAAAAGGTGAAGACAACATTGGATTAGGTTTTTCTACTTGCTGGGCCTCCTGCTGCGTTATCAAAGCAAATACTTCTCTCTCCCTCTTTCTATTATGATTTCCTCTCAAGCAAAAACAGCACAAAAAAGAAAGAAATGGATAAATAAATAAAATATGTATGAGACACAGTCAGCATGTTGGTCTGCTGTTTGTTTATACATCTTGGGACTGCTTGAACTAATGTGAGGGGTCGACATAAGGCGCTGGGTGCTCAGCTAGAGTAATGTAGCCTGTAGAAAAAGCAATTGTAGAGAAAGAAACCCCCAGATGGGACTGTTTGATTTCAAGCCACTAATCACTGTTGTCTTGGGCAGCGCCGAGCCCTTGACACGGCGATGGCACCGGTCCAAAAGCGGTGTTGAGGGTCGAAATGTTGTTGACTTAAGCACGCATTGCTAGAGAAGTGCCACATTAAATCTGTCAGGTGAGTGACTTGTGCACACTTTGAACGGTGCTGGGTCAAACATTTATTTATTATTTATTTTTTTTGAGCAGTTTTCCATTTTAAATGTGTTTGTGTTCCGCTGCTAGTTTTGCCACCTAGTGTTTTTTTTTAGAGAAACACAGTGTGGGAGGGGGAGGGAGCCAAAAACTGATGGAGCCAATTGGAGGATAATCCCCGTGAAAAGACCACCCTGACTGAAGAGATGTAGCAGATATGAAAGAGATATCCTCCAAGCCTTTACTACAAGCCTCAGTGTGTTGCATATAAATCCGAGGAAATTCCAGTCATTTTTCAAATATTATAAGGGGATTTGATTAAGATCCTCACGAATTAGTCGGTGTTTACATTACATTATTACACTGTTCTATTCTTCTGTGTGTGTGTGTGTGTGTGTGTGTGTGTGTGCGTATGTGTGTGTGTGTGTGTGCGCGTGCGTGCGCATGTGCATGTGTGTGTCTACTGTATTTTGTAGAGAATTACATCTTGTGGGATTTTGGACCATTGGTTGGACAAAAACAAATATTTTAAAGTTGCACCTTGGTCTATGGGAAGTTGTGATGGCAATTATTTTCTCATGTGACATTTTATAGTCTTAAGTTTATAAATCCATTCATTTAAAAAATTGTGAAGCTAGCTGTTTAATGCATGGGAGTGAAATAGCAATCCTTCTTTAAACGAAACAGTGACAAAGAAAGCTGCCGAGGAACAGTGACAGACAAACTCTGCGAGATGTTGCAGAGAGATTGTGGCTGAAAAGGGAATGAGGTCCTGAGAGGGACTGATATGTGAATGCAAACGCTGAACAACTTATCTCCAAAAACGAAGATAGAGAGCGAACGAGAGAAGGAGAAAGAGAGAGAGACAGACAGAATCAGATAGGTGCAACGAAAGGCAAGACAGACGAAGATGAGAGCAGCCAGAGAGCTATATAAAAAGGCTTCAATATATACAGTATATAAATATAGGAGGGCCCGAGATAAACGAAGACAGAGAGCTTAATCGGTGAGGCATGTTGCTAATTTGGTCTGTGTTTACAGTGGTGTGTGTGTGTCTCTTATGTCTGTATGTCTGTTAGTTTGTGCATGTGTATTTTTAGCTGTGATGATGAAGCTCAGTACATCTGGTACCCCTAGCCCAAGGGAATCCAGACAGCAGTCACACACGAACACACACACACACACACACACACACACGCGCGCAAACAATAGAATCACTTTGCGCAAGGCAAGCATGACAACACACATGCACCTGTATTATTCACAAGGTGCAAGAATAAAACCTACACACACTGTGTCCCGGCTTCACCTAGACAAAGCCCTCTGAAGCCGGAGAAGCGTCTCTCACTCTTTTTACCCTTGTTATTTTTGTTGCTTGCCTTTTTATACCCTTCTTCCCCTCTTCCACTGTTGCTCTCTCTATCCCTCTCTTCCTTAAAAAAAGGCTGGAAGGAATCTCTTAAAACTTTTCGAGGTTGGCATCAAGGTCATCTTCCATGTTAAGTGAATCATGCATTGTTCCTGGGTATAGGTTCAGCTTCACACACAGAGACTGACTACTAGCAAATACTTTACTAAGATAGTGAGGGACTAATGCCATCATCTAATATGACTTATACTGTATTAATTGAACAGTGGTCATTTTAGATTCAGTAAAGAGTCAATCCTCTAACTAAAATGATATTGAACTACACCTGAAAAGCTGTTTTATCTGTATGTTGTCCAATACACCCTGGCCCTGGCTCAAGTTCCCATGTCGTTGGTATCTTCATGTCCATGAACAGCAAAGCTTGCTGTGTATCGATTCTAAAAAGCCCTAATCCAGCACACAGTCTTTGGGACTCTCACAAATGTGACTTCGTAGTCTTGCTCCCCTGTTGCCATGCCTTTTTTAAATGTAATGGAAGTCTTTCTTTGTCTCTCTCTCTCTCTCTCTCTCTCTCTCTCTCTCTCTCTCTCTCTCTCTCTCTCTCTCTCTCTCTCTCTCTCACTCTCTCTTTCTGCAATTATTTTAAATTATCTGCACAGTACTGGCTTCATCACTCCTACAGGGTATTGCAGAGAAACAAAAAACAAAAAGATTACAAATATCCATCATGCATATGTGCAATAATTATGTCAACAACATACAGTATAGGAAAGACAGTATATCATAAAGAGCCCAATGTTCCACAGGATATCATACTGTGGCAATGATAGGGGCTCCATCTACTCTACTGCACAGTTCAGCATTCCCCACAGAAGACAAGAAATATTGCAACACTGAGAGAGAGAGAGAGAGAGATGGGAGGAGGTGGTTGTGGTGTTGGTATTGGTGTAAAAAGCAAACTGTCCCTGAGTGGCCAAAAAAGACATGCATGCGCACACGCACAGTAACATGCACACACACACATGTACAGGTTGCAATCTTGTGTTGCACGCTCACTTGGTGCTTGAATAAAGCACTGTTCTGACCTTCACACCACCATCCCTCTATCTAACAGTTACAATGGCATCCCAAGGTGGGGAGGTATTTTGTGTAAGGGACCCAAACAAAATTGGATTAAAGTTGAAATGTACTGTTTGAGAAGGATTTTAGAAAAAAATTTGTGTTTATACAATAACTTAAATTGACTATGAAAATGTATGTAAAGGCAAACGTAAGGCAGTGGCACTGTGCAACGCTGGGCAGGCCGATCTCACCCAAGAATCGGAGAACAAATCCATCCATCCATTTTACCATATAACCATCCATCCATCCATCCATCCATCCATCCAGCCATCCAGTCTTGGCTTAATTTAACACCAGGAGTCATTCAAAACATTTTGGGCCGGTTTCACAGACAAGGCTTAATGCCTGTTGAGCTGGATTAATTCAAAGCTACTTGCACAGACTGAGTTTAAAATAGCCCTAGATTAAAGCTATTCTGGATTAAACAAAGCCAATTGCAAGACCGACGACTAGAGCTACTCTAGGTCTAAATTTGAGTTTAAATTAATCCTCCAAGGAGGCAGGTTTAACTTCAGTTTAGTGGTGTTTGTGAGAGAGCATGGACTATTTGGAATATCTAAATGAAGACCAACTCCCTCTGCAGAGGCCAGCCAGAAGAGTACTTGTGGATAGGTCTTATCCAAAACATTTATTTGATGAACTTACATTTCGAGACCGCTTTCAATATGGAAAATGCACTGGAAATAACAACTTTGCTTGAGCTTATTAGATGGATGCATTTAAATTGAAGATGTATTCAGCACAATACAATGAGTGTCTAAAACAATTCTGTTTTCAAATGTGGTTGTTGTGATTTAAAATACTGACACACATGAATAACAAAATGACAAAACACAACATGAACACCTTTTATTTTCTACTTATATCTTCACTGTGATTAGTAATCACAATTGTCTCAGTACTGTATCTTGTTTGAATCATAGCTCTCTCTTCCAACTTCATGTCATACAGTTTACGCTCTCTGGACTTTCTTTCCACCTCTGTCCCCAGAACCCGTACTGAGTTTGGGAAGAGGGCTTTCATGTACTCTGCTCCCACTGCCTGGAACACTATTAAAAAAAAACACTCAAATTGCAGGAACTCATCACTAAGAATGATTTTTAAAACTTTTCTCATTGCCTCAAAATTGTTGTTCTTCTTCGCCTTCTGGAATGTGTTTGTCTCTGTTTTCCCATGTCTGTGCTTTCTTCTTATGTTTGTCTTATCTTTCATTCATTCTAACTGGTGCCATTTTCTACCAGGCCTTGCTCGGAAAAGAGGTCATTTTGCCTAAAGGAATTTTGCCTGGTAAAATAAAGGTTAAATAATGTCCAATTCCACCTGTAGAATTTTCATTTTCATGTCATACTTCCTTCAGATATTGCATTTTCTGTTCATGGAATTCTCGGCCTAACTTTCATGCAACGTCATCTTTTTTGTCCTTTGTTGAAAGGTTGTGGCAAGCTCTTCTTTAAGGCGAGATTCAGGTTTTTCCAGAGTCTATCAGTGCAGATATCATTAAATATAATGTCAAAATTATAAATGAGAAAGATGTGAAATACCGATAATAATGAAGATAACCTGAAGTTGGTGAATTGTTCTCTTAGTAACATTTTCATTAATTGAATTTGTTGCAAATTGCGGCCCAACTATTGATTTACTCAGTCACAGCAGTATGGCTTTTAGATTCAATAACCGGATGGTTTCAAACTATTTTTTTAAGAGATTTTTTTCAAATTCATTAAAGTTTATTGACAGGATTTTTTAGCCTCTGCCATTGTTTTTTTCCCACAAGTAATGGTGTGTCTGCTCCACTCCGGGTTTTTATGATCACCGTTGGACCAGCAGCATGCGCTCACAATCAGGCTTACTTACCTTACTCCAGGACTTCATAGTCTCAGACAAACTAAGCCAAACTTAAGCCATATCCATGACAGTGACTTAAACATCCCAGTTTAACTAGTCCACATTAAGGCCTACTCCTGGCTTAATCTAGGCCCTGTCTGTGAAAGCGGCCCATAGTGCTTCACTGATCAAATTGCAAAGCCAACATCCAGACTGTGGTTTGGCAATGCTAGCTCATACACACTCTATGGTGAAGACTGTGCATGTAAACATTCATTCTTCACTTCTACTTTTACATTCCTGTCTCCTTCCCACTTTTCTATTTTGTCTTTATTCTTTATTCCGTTATTCCTTTGCTTTCAAGGCACATCCCTGTATCCATCCATCCATCCATCCATCCATCCATCCATCCATCTGTTCAATTCATTATTTAGTTATCTTTATCTTGGGAGCCCTTGTATATGATCCCCCGCCCATTGCATGTGCAGAGCTTATATTATTTATTATATGTTTTTGTATTTCTGAGTGCTTGAATGACTGAATGCCCTCTTGTGTAGAATCATAGTAGGACATGAGCTGTTTGCATTAAATAAACACCATGCTGGGTGATATAAGTAACACCTGCATGAGTCATTTACTTCCAGAACATTCAAACATATACAGTACTTTCCTAAAGTCAGTGTAAATCCGGAAATCCGTTTCAACACAGCAGATTTGGATTATAAACACAACTAGAGAAGCTTGATGAAAGGATACAATCAGAGTTGATGGCTGAGTGTTATACGGCATTGTGCTCAGAAACGGCCACGGATTCTTTAGTATTGATCCAGCAATTCTCTGTCTCTCCACCTGAAAGTCACACCGACCCCCTCCTTTCTCTCAATCTTCAATACATTTTGTTCAATAGGAGCAGCATCGCAAATGACATGAAGCTACATTGCAATATGTAATTAGGTGTGCATGTTTATGCATAGGGTAAAGAGGCTTAATGTGTTTTCTTGTGCGTGTATAAGGTTATTCATGCAACTACTTAAGATTCTCCATGAATATTATTTCATCAATCCATACAGTATATATACATTTGAGTGTGTGTGTGTGTTTGTTTGAGAGACAGAGTACTTGCCTTTACCAAACATTTACCTACAGTTTTTCTTTGCCTGTAACTGTTTTGCTTCAGGACTGTGTGTGTGTGTGTGTGTGTGTGTCAGTTTGGATGTACGTTACAGGCTGAGCTCGAGGGGGAGGGATGAGAGGGAGAGAAATGTCTCAGATGCACTTCTTTTATCCGTGTTTGTTTTTGGACGGCGATAGGGCTCTTAGTTGTCATATTGACAAAAGGCACAGTCCTGAATGATAAGATATATGACCCATTATACAGTAAGTCTGCAGGTGGGTCAGACTTTTGAAGTCATGTTGATTGTAAGGTTTCCAGCAAGCCAAATCCCACTTCTACTCTCATGCTTACTCAACTCCTGCTGCACTTTGGCTTCATCCCTCGGAGACTTGGCTTGGAAAAGTCATTTGGCTTCCTCCCACTTGTCAGAAATAATAAAACATGTTTGGGTAACTAGTTCACCGAAAGATACAAGGATTTTCTTTTTAAAATACGCCAACTTGCTTGTGCATCCTGTAATATTAAATATATATAAAAAAGAAATAAATACAAATATGTGTCTGCAGTAAATAATGGAGGACAAAAACAGAATGGAGATAAGGGACCTCTGCCGTGAACAACGCTTAAAGTGAAGGCTGTAATTTTTCCCGGAAATTTTTTGTAAAATATGTTTTTTTCGGTCAGAGAAAGTTTAAATAAATGTGAATTTTTCTGCTTAATATAGGACCCAAGCAAAGCTTTGACCTCAGCACGCAGTCTTTCACTTAATTGCTGATTATTACGCAACTGAAAAATGACAAATTGTGTAACAATGTAAACCAATGGAACCAAAAAAGGCACTTAAATGAAAAAATGCTTTAGGGTGAAGGGGCCAAAAAGCTTTATCTTGTTTAGTGAGGTCTCAGGGGAATGCATACTGAAACACACAGACACACAAACACACTCTGGGTCCAATTTTCCCAAATATGAGTGCCACCCTCCGTTTTTCTCAGTATGCCTCCTCCCTACTGAAACATTACATCCTCTATGGGAAGAGTGTTTCTTGACAGTTAGTTGATGTTGGTTGAAATAATATACAGAAAAAACTATACATTGATATATGTCTTTTATGTTGACAAACTAGATTGGAACTGTATGTGTGTGTGTGTGTGTGTGTTTGCAAAGTTGGAGATGTGTTCTAATTGGATGAAGTGTTTGATTCATAGTGGCTGGATGTTTCAGAGGAAGTCCCTTTCATCTTTTGATCACTCACCTAGCACATCCATCTCCTCTGTTATTTTCTGTCATTCATTTGTTATCTCTCACTTTGTTCTGTTGTTTTCTCTCTGGGTCCTTTGTGCTTTCTTTGTTTCTTTGTTTGTTTCTTTGTTTGTTTCTTTGTTTGTTTGTTTCTTTCTTTCTTTCTTTCTTTCTTTCTTTCTTTCTTTCTTTCTCTTTCTTTTCTTCCTTTTCTTCCTCTCGGTCGTTACTTTCCTGATTTCATCATCCCCATTCTTCTCTTTTGCTGCTTGCCTATCTGCATGTCTGTGTTTTGCCAGTGTGGGCGCGATCCTGTCAACCTGCTGTGAGTGTGTTATTGTGTGTCTGTCTCGGAAATGTGTCGGCGTGCATTTGATTTGCTTGTGCATCTGTGGGTTTGCTATTGGTGTATCAGAGGTATGGGGATCTGTGTGTGTGTGTGTGTGTGTGTGTGTGTGTGGAGGGTTATAGTTGGGTTCTGGCAATCTTTCGTATTTGTTCTCTCTGAGTAATTTCTATCTGTGTGTCTGTTCTATGTGAGTGAGTTTGTGTTTTTCTTGTGCATTTTTGTGTGTGTATGTGCTGACGTTTGTGTGTATGTGTGTTTGTGTGTGTGTGCACACATCTCTTCAGTTCTTTCAGCTTTATTTTCTTTCCTCTGCGTTACAAAGGTATAATTTTTTTTTAGTCGGCTTGTTTGATTGATTGCTAACGCAAAGCTCAGCTATGATTTAACTACACGTAATCCATGCATCTTTACAAACATGTGCACTTGATCTCACACACACATACACACAAACACACACGCACGCACGCACGCACACACACACACACACACACACACACACACACACACACACACACACACACACACACACACACACACACACACACACACAGCTTTGAGATTTTCTTAGCTGCAGGTTCAGATTTTCAAACATAGACAAATGAAGTGAGTGTGAATGAGTGTGTTGCCAAGTGCCTCTCACCCTGCTCCCAACTGTTTCCTCCGCCTCTCTGGGTGGAAAACTTTCTAAGAAGCACTTCTCAGTTGGCACAAAAGTGCTTTGTCCTTGAGAGAAAGCTTTGTAAGAAGTCATTATATTCTTTATATCTACACATGATTTTCTAGAAGGGTATCCTTTGTATTTAAATCGTGTTCTCTCAACCCTTTTGCTACCTAAAAATAAATGGATGGCTGCTTGGGCTGCCTTGTTGCTTAGGTGAATGTACCGAATGGGAACAGCTGTTCTAAATCGCTTTATATATGTAACTGTACCAGCATTTCTTTTGTTAACGTCACTTGACAAAAATAATTTTTGGAGTCCTGTAACAAGTGGCTCATGTCAACAATGCTCCAGATAATAAATGAACAAGCTGTGAAAAGAACTTGCCTGTGTTTACTGAAGGTACAGTTTATCCATGCATTTTGAAATTTTCTTTTAATGGGATAGATATGTTAGAAATTATTATATAACTATGTGTGTTTTTTTTTTGCATTTTGAATATTTTTTGAAGACTCCTTTCCGTCTTCAATGAATGAATACCTTATTTTCCGCACTATAAGCCGCACTGGACTACAAGCCGCAGGTGTTATAATTGTTAATTATCATAAGTGCACAGAGGGGATTGTCGGGAAAGAGATGGCTGCTTGAGGAAGCTCCCATTTATTAACATTTCAACAAACAAGTTGCATATTTGCATAAAGTATTCAAGTGTTACCATTTAGTGCAATAGTAGACAAGCTAAAGAAAATATAACAACAGGGTGTAATAACTTGGTAATAACAGGGTCGAAAAATGGGGAAAAAGGCGCGGCTTATAGTCCGAAAATTTGTATGCAACAGACTTTATGCAGAATGGAAATAAATTTAGATCATTTCCATTTGATTTATTCTAATTGAGGCTTCCAACAACTGCTTGATTTGTGTGAGTTTTTGTGTGTGCGTGTGCATGTGTGTGTGTGACATTGGTTGTCTGCCCTCACTAAGTGTATTCTAACCAAACCCGGCCATTTGTTTCTGTCTTCTCTCCAAAACCATGTTCTGCTCTCAGCTGCCATCTTTAATAAGGGCTGTAGTCATTCATACGTATCTGCCTGTCAGTAGCACTCACTGTAGGTGCGTAAATGCACTCAGCATACCACACACATTACAGCTAACTGGTCAAAGATGAGTTGCTCTTCTACTTTTATCCCTAAATGTCAAGATAAATGAACAGTGTTAGTAGTGTGTTAATATTACCATGGGTGTATACTGTAGTTTGATACATTCATAGAATTTGGATGAGCCTTGTGCATGCCTCAGTACATATTATGATGTTATAGAGATTCAGCTGTTGCCTAAGTCATTTGATCTATTGTTTGTTTGCTTGCTGAACTGCAGTTGCACTTAAACCTTATACCACAAGGGTAATCAGGAGGAATCGTGTTATGCTATTTTTTCAAGCTGCTGCAACATTTGTGGAACAATGCGGTACAGTAGCTTCCATGCAAAGACAGACCCAAGTTGCTTTTTCATGGTGCTTACATTGTTATACACTCAATTAATATATTAATATTGTGGCCCCCAATACCAGACATGTTAAGTTGAGTTTAGTAAAGCATTGGAGTGCACTTCTAGAGTAATAGGACGCAACTGTGAACCCAGGGGCTGATACACATGAGAGAATAAGCTTTGGTTTTGGATGTGACTCTAGTCCATTGGGGATACAGTCTCAAGGGATTTCAGGTTACTATCTTTAGTCACAGAAGTCCCAATTCTTCACAGTGTGCTGGTTGAACAGCTGCTGCACTCTGGCTACCTGCTGAGGAGATGCTCTTTTGGAAAAACTCTGGGTTGTGCATTCTTTTATCAGCACCTCGGTCCGGAAAAAAAAAGAAAAAACGGCTAACGAGCGCAGCACAGTTTAGTGCTACCTTATTTTAGTTTTCTGCTCTACAAAGCCCAAACTGTCTTAGAGTGTTGGATGAATGCATTAGGCACAACTTCTACCGCGGCACATACAGTTAGGGGAGCAATGTGTGAAGTATGACCTGAAATGATAGTTACTCAGTTCTCCGCCTCTGCTCTCGTCGGCCTAACAAGTGGCCTGAGCTCTCGCATGGAAAGCAGACGCTGAGAGGATGTGTTTCTGCAAAACAACAAAGCTCCTGACCTTCTCTCCACCTCTCACCGTGCGCTCCTGTGTGGTACTCCACCATTCAACCCCTCATCCATGTCCTATTTCCTCTCTCGCTCTCATAGGGCTCTCATGTCCTTTATCTGCCTCGCTCGTCCTTTACTCTATCCTCTCTGTCCTTGTCTGAAGCTGTCATCTCTCTGTCAATCAACTCTCTCTTTCTCTATCTCTTTCTCTCTCTCCAACAGAGCTAAAAGGAGATTTAATGTCCGCTCTCTAAAGGGCAAATTGAGAAACTTTTCTTACTACCTGAGTGACCCCACACAGCTGCCAATGACTGAGTAGTATGCCTTTTAAGGTTTGAAAACATTGAGGGAGAAAGAGAGAGATGGCATGAGAGAGATGGCATAATGCAAGAGATAAAAGAAAGAGTGTTCATGTATCCTTTACTTGAACATGGGAGACCCACTGTGTTGAAGGTGCAGTAGCAAAAAGACAATTGCTGGAAGATGGAAATAGACCTGAAAAAAGGTACTAATATGAAAAAGGTAAAATAGGGGCAACAGGCACCTGTATTATGAGGAATTTAACAGGTGAGGTGGAGGAGACGGGCTGAGGAAGAAGAGTCAGCTTGAATGACGTGACACGAACAAAATGGGAAACGGATACAATTAAGAATGAGTGTCGGTTTGTCAAATCAAGGCCCCCGCTTGAGGTGGAACCCAGAAATGCTGAGACAGCGTTTTTCCCTCCGAAAAATATGGTTAATAGAAAGGGAGGGAAAAAGAAAGAAAGGATGAAACGTGTGAAAGGGGGAAAAGGAGAGTCAGTCAGAAGGAGAGAGTGGATATGGAGAGAAAAGTTAAGAGCGGAGCGGAGCAGAGCAGGTGAAATTGAAGCTGGAGAAGATGGATGGAATGCTGAGAGGGCCAAAAGAAGAAAAGATGAACAAGTTGGAATAACAGGTAAGCAGAAAAGGACCGAAACAGAAACTTATATAGAAACTGGTATATGTGCATCTTCTGCAAACCCACAATCTGGCAAATGATGATTGGCCAGGTGTAGAAAGGTTAGAATGTAGGTGAAACGGCAAACCCTTTGTTCGCCCTCTTAGTTTTGAGGCAGAGATAGTCTGACACACGTCCTTTGGATAAGCACGCACGGAGAGATGTTTACGTTGGTGTAGAATGATTTATTTTAAACAATAACTCCGGTTGACTTTCCTAAAAAATAATAAACATAAAAACTCCAAAAAATGCTATCGATTTGCGGCCAAAACAGGGTTCTTAATATACAACAAAAACAATACTTTTCAATGTGAAATAATGAGTTGCAATGTGTTTAACGCGCGAGAGCTCGCGATCAAAAAACTGTAGGCTCTCTGCCTTCCCAACCTGAATGACAGGCATTCTCCTCCCTTAAATGAGGTAACACCCCTCACTCCCCAGGTGACACCAATACCTAATCACCACCAAGTGCATAAATAAACATATGAATAAACATTTGACATTACACTTAGTAATTAGTAAATCATAATTTAAACCATGAACAAAAATTCACTTAAATCTATTACACATAAAAAACCTCTAAATGGCTCCAACATACCGGCCCCTAATTGTGATGTTACCACAAAACAATTACTTAAATTAACTATATGGAGCCAGATATGTACAAATATTAATCAGTTAAGTCCTTCAAAAATATGTCAAGTTACTTTCCACCAACACATCACATCCAGCTTAAGTATCAGAATAAACACGACACAATGTACATTATCCCCTCTAGAATTCCCCCCAAAGTTCATGTTGCATGAATGTCTCTTAGGCAGGATTAACAGTCCAGTGAACGCGGAGTTCATGTATGCAGAGAAAGTGTGTGCAGGGCCATCTGTAGCGGGGCATGTGTGTGTGTGTGGGGCATTCGTCATGTAATTAAGCTCAGTTTTCAGCTTCCAAAAGCAAGCAGAGCTTATCGATGGGCCTTTCGCTGAGTATTAATTCCACTTCACATAGAGCTGTCTGGAGCATCTCATCGTCCACTGTCCTTCTCTGCAGCACTGTCTCCTTCTCCCTCCTCTTCTGCATCATCCCCATCCTCTTCCTCCTCTTCTTCTTTTTCTTCTTCTTCTTCTTTGTCCAAGAAGCAGTGAAGTACCATGGTTTATGAAGATAACGGACGTGTTACGGCTGCGATCTGATTATGTAATTATGTTACTCTCATCAAGACACAACATTGATTTGCACTTTGCGCCATCTGTTTGAGAATGTGCTTAAATGTCTTCACACTTCTAGATGGCACCGTGATAGAAACCCGGCAGAGGTGTTGAGAGACAGAGAGAGAGAAGATAGACAGAGAGGTGATGTGGTGGGAGGTAATTCTGTCTAAAGCTACTCTTGCAGAAAAAAAGTTCCATCGATAAAAAGAGCGGGGGAATAAAGAAACTGATTAAAACCCATCTGAGAGTGACAGACATCGTGAGAAGGACTCTTGTCTGTCTGAGAAAAATGCCAGAACCTGACACGAGATCGTGGTGAGAAGGTGGAGAGACAGACCGACCGCTTACATTGATTTGTGAAGAAGAGAGAAGAAAAAAAAGGGAAAATCAAGCCATTGACAAGTTGGGTGAAAAGACCATGTAATGTGTGGAAAGTACGGACAAGGTGATCATTCAAGCATTGCCCCAGACATTATTGGATAACTGGATTTCTTAACAAGAAATAAGGCAGCTGAACCCAGAGAGAAATAGAGCAGAGAGGCCAACAGAGAGAGATGTTCCTGCTTTTGCTTGGGGCAGGTCTTTAACAGGTCCATGTAGAATGAATGATCTATACAAGGTCGAGGGTATTTTCTCTTTAGCCTCTGTGAATGAGAAATACAGTTACTATACACAACACATACCAAATGTAGTATTTTATTTGACACATCTTTTGGGGGGATTTTAGTTTAAACAACGAAGATTGTGATGAAAAAGACAATCAAACTAAATGTAATCTTAGTAAAACTGCATATATATATATAGTACATTACACATTTTGCATTTCTTCTCTCTTTGGTTTGAAGCTTGGGTGTTGCTACTATATTTCGTCAAAAACAGAAATCCCTTTTTTTCCCCCATCAGATGCACTGATATAATGTATGAATGGGTTGGCTTCAGATTTCTCACTTTTAGTGGATCAAGAGATCGGGGGGGGGGGGGTATTCAAATCAGTTGTAAAATGTCTCTGGTGAAAAGTCAACTCAAGAGCATTTTGGTGGTCAAGATAAAACAGTGAGAAATTTTCTTCAAAGCGGAACACTTTTTAAATCATATTTCATGGTTAAGAAGAGAGCGCAATTCTTGAAATTCTATTATCAGCAAATCCTCCACCATGTCATTTGTGCCATTCTCTACAGACCAACACATGGAGGCATTCTCTGATCTGGTGCTCCTCAGCAGGGTGGCGTCATGTGTCTGTGCCTTTTAGCAACTTTGACAAATCATGATATACACTGAAAGAAATGTGTTTCATGATGGGACAGCTCTATGGTTAGGCTTTGGCTTTGGTTGGACCTTTTTTAAGGTCAAGAAAATCCTGTTGTTTTGGCTTTCAAGGAAAGGGGACCTTGTTCCACAAGTTCTATTCGACAGCTGTTCTGGTAGACGTACAAATATCCCTTCCTCTGGACATTTTAAGGATTTCTCGCCAAAGTTGACTTAAAGGTTACAGCAAAAAAGGTCAATCTTCATCTTAGAAGCAGTATTTGACAAAATAACCTAACCTTACACTGTAGATTTTGGTGTTTTTCATGTCATGCAAAACCATGTTGATGACAGGAGCCCATATGATTGACTCACTTATGTTGCACTGCAGGAGGTCTTCTACCACACAAAACAGCATTCAAAAGACAGCGTTCATGGTTACAGCTAATATAGCTGTATTTGACTCCCATTAAATCCTTTACCAACCCATGCTGAAGTGGTATTGACTGTGGTGTACATTAGATCTTGACTGTAGGAGCTGACTGCAGGCTGATGCTGCATTACTTGGGATTGGCAGGGGCCGAAGCTTGAGGCGAAGTGTTGCGTATAATTGATGTAGACGACTAAAGATTCTTCTTTCACTTTGCTACAAATTATTGCACCCGGGGATGACGCAGCAGGAGCAGGATGCTTTAGAAAAGCAGCACACAAAGAGCTGTCTGCAGGCTGTGCTTCAGGAAAAAAACAACAAACTTGTCTTTGGCTGAGTGTGTGTTTATGTGATATAACCAAATAAGTCAGTCAGAATGTATCTAATATATATGTATTTTTTTAGCGAATGTATGAAACCTCTCTCCTCATTCTTCCCTACAGTTGGATAGTTAAGTTAATTCACCTTATTGCTCAATCAACACAAGGCAGATATTCACAAAGTACACTCACACAAGACTACAATTACATTAATGTTTTCGCATATCCCCTCTCACGCCACACTCCAGAGGGGGTCCTCGCACAGGGTCAGTCATAGTACAACCAGCGCCCCTGGAGCAGTTTTGGGCTTAAGTGCCTTGCTCAAGGAAAGTTGTTTTTCTTAAAGTATATCAGACATTGTGTTGCGTTGAGTTAATCAGCTTATTTTCTGCTCGCAAGAGAGGAGACGGCAAGCCTTTTAGTCCAGGAAAACGGTGCTGGGGAATCACAACAGTGCACACCACCAGATCTCTCTCTCTTTCTCTCTCACTCCTTCCGCACTCTCTTTACTTCTCCCTTTCAAGTTCAAGTTCTCTCATTCCATTTCTCTTGCTGTTTTATTTCCATCTCATCACTCCATCATCTTTTCTGCTCCTCAACAAAAAGAGAGAGAGAGAGGCGGGTGTCGGTGGAAAAAGATAAACAGAGCAGATGGATGACGGGTAACGATGGAAAGAAGAGAGAAGGAGGATAAAAGCAGGAGGCTAAAAAGAGAGAACCGGTGAATTAAAGCGGATGAAAAAGTGTAGAGAAAGAGTGCAGCTGGACAATAGAGGAAGGAAGGATAGTAGGGTATGGAAAGTAAATAGAGACAGGATAAGAGTTCAAGAGTGGTAAAGAAAAAGTGAGATGGAAGGTTAAAGAGAGGGTAAGCCTCCAGTGCGTCTGTGCTGAGTGTGTGTGTGTGTGTGTGTGTGTGTATATCAACAACTATAAATAGATCCAGCTGAGCAATGTGATGAAGTTTACATAGCCACAAGACTGAGGGGACAGGATGTGTGTGTGTGTGTGTGTGTGTGTGTGTGTGTGTGTGTGTGTGTGTGTGTTTGGGTGGGTGGGTGTATGTCTGGGTTTGTGTGTGTGTGTGTGTGTGTGTGTGTGTGTGTGTGTGTGTGTGTGTGTGTGTAGGATGCAATACATTTTTCAGAACAAAACAAAAATAGAATCACATGTCCATGGTGATCACAAGAACAGAATAGAATAGTTCATGTAGTCATGTCAGTTCTTACATCAGAAAAGTGCAGAACAGGTAAATAATAAATAATAAACAGGTCAATGTAAAATATGTAATTATAAAAGCAGTTGTTTGTTGGAAGTTCCAGGAATACACACACCCTGCTATGGATATAGCTCCACTGCATTGTGGGTCAGCCTCTTTAGGCAAATGCTAAGGGAGCAAACCCTGACAGAAAAGCAGTGTGTTGGCGGTGCACAATAGGCGGACCTTAACATATCAAGGACCCGGCAGCCTCCTGCAGTCAGGATGGGGACTGGTTGTCTTGGGACCACCCATGCCACTAGGTTTACCTCTTCCTGGCGAAGATAGTGCTACTGGGGAAGGCGCACCCCCTCTTACACTTTAAATTTCAATGCGCAGGTATCCACTTTTGACCTAGGTGTATCTACCTTATTTTGGTTGAAGTCTGGCGGCGATGGGGCGTCTGATAACGGGGGCAGGTATGAATGGACTGGGAGCTTCTAGTCAGAACCCTACACGTCAGCGGTACAGGCTAAAGGTCGCTAGCAGCTGGGACGAGTGGCAGCTGTTTTCGGCAGACCCCTGTGCGACTGAGCAGCCCTATTCAGGGACCACACTGCTCACCCCTAATGGGGAAGGGCCTAGGAAAGGTGGCCTAAAAAATGCCCACTCAATATGCGCCTGAACAGGTTACCGCTCCTGTTAGGTCATTCCACCTCTGCGGTCGAAAAACAAAAACAAATGAAAAAATGACTTGCACTTTAAAACTGGCTACATGGAACGTACGGACTCTCCTTGATACAATAGGTACTGACAGACCCCATAGAAGAACAGCATTAGTTGCTGCTGAGCTCAAGCACTATGATATAGACATTGCCGCTTTGAGTGAGACTAGGCTCCTGGATGATGGATCCTTAACAGAGGAAGGGATGGGCTACACATTCTTTTGGAAAGGCTACCCCTCAGGTGGTCAGCATCAGCATGGTGTGGGCATAGCCATTAAGAACAGGTTACTGCCAAGACTCACTGAAACACCTGTTGGCATTAGTGAAAGGCTTATGACCCTCCATATCCCCCTTGTCAAAAATCGTTTTTGCCACACTTGTTAGTGCTTATGCACCAACCCTCCCATCTGAGAATGCAGACAAGGATAAGTTTTACCAGTCCCTTGATGAAGTTCTTGGTCGGATCCCTAAGAATGATACGATTCTTTTGCTTGGGGACTTTAATGCTAGAGTGGGACAGAACGACAGGGTATGGGATGGAGTACTTGGCAAACATGGTATTGGTCAGATTAATGCAAATGGAATGAGACTACTCACTCTGTGCTCTGAGCACAATTTAACAATAACAAATACACTTTTCCAACAGAAGAATAAATACAAAACCTCTTGGATGCACCCCCGCTCAAAACACTGGCACCTGATTGACTATGTCATTGTTAGACGATGTGACATCAGTGATGTAATCATCACCCGTGCCATGAGGGGTGCGGACTGCTGGACAGATCATCGTATGATTGTGGCTAAGATACGCATGACAGTTTGCCCTCCCATGCGGCGAAAAGGAAGTAACAGGAGGCAGCTGAATTGCACCCGCCTTCAGAACGAACATGTCAGAAATGATTTCCGTAGCTCTGTTGCTGGGAAACTGAAGGACATGGAGTTGTCAGTAAAGTCAGAAACTTTGGAGCAGAAGTGGACCTCCATTAGCTCTGCTCTCTATGACGCAGCAGCCCAAACAGTCGGCTTTAAGAGTAAGAATCACCAAGATTGGTTTGATGAAAACTCTGACACCATCCATGACATGCTTGAGAATATGCATAGATTGCATCGTAAAGCCCTCAGAAATCCATCCTGCAGTATTGCAAGGGAACAATGGAAGAAAGCAAGGCAGGAAGTTCAGAGGACCACTCGGATCGCAAAGAACGAGTGGTGGGTGAAAAAGGCTGAAGAAATTCAGTATTATGCCAATATAAATGACATGCATAATTTTTACAATGCCTTGAAAACTATATATGGCCCAACAAATCGCTCTATTACTCCTTTGAAGTCAGCAGACGGTCTGACACTATTGAAATATCAAAATGACATTCTGTTGAGGTGGGCCGATCATTTTGATTGCCTCCTTAATCAGGAGCCTGATGTGGACCTCACGGTTTTAGAAGAATTGCCTGATCGCCCCCAAATTCAAGACACTCTTAATCAGCCACCAAGCTTTTCGGAGGTTCAATCAGCTATCTGTTCCCTCAGGAACAACAAGTCTCCTGGAAATGACAAGATCCCAGCTGAGCTCCTTAAGCAGGGAGGATTCCAATGTACCAAAACTCTTTATCAATATATAACTGAAGTCTGGACTGAAGAGAAAATTCCTCAATAATGGAAAGATGCCAACATTGTCACAATTTATAAGAACAAGGGTGATAAGGCTATCTGTGGCAATAGTAGGGGTATTTCACTACTGGCTGTGGCTGGTAAGGTCCTGGCTAAGGTGATGTTGAACAGATTGGTCAGTAACATCACAGAGTCAATGCTGCCTGAATCACAATGTGGCTTCAGAAAAAGCAGGAGTACGGTCGACATGATCTTTACAGCACGGCAACTTCAGGAGAAGTGCCGGGAACAACATCAGGATGTTTTTATAGCTTTTGTCGACCTCTCCAAAGCATTTGACTCTGTTCAGAAAGAACTTCTGTGGGACATCCTCCTAAAGTTTGGCTGTCCCAAAAAAATTGTTAACATCCTCCGTCAGTTCCATGATGATATGACTGCTAGAGTGACCATGGGAGGAAAAGAATCCGCTCCTTTCCCTGTTCGTACAGGCGTCAAGCAGGGCTGTGTGTTGGCACCTGTGCTCTTTAACATATTCTTTCTCTGTGTTACTCAGCTTCTCCATAAGGAGATTGAGAATAGCAGTGGTGTGCATGTAGACTTCAGACTGGATGGAAACCTTTTTAATATCAGGAGATTCCAAGCTACCACCAAACTGCTTGATGAAAGGATCCTTGAACTGCAATATGCAGATGATTGCGCTTTTATTGCTAACTCTCCAGAAGAGCTCCAGTCTGTCCTTAATGCTGCAGCCAGAGCATACAGCAGGATGGGTTTAACCATCAACACCACCAAGGATGGGGGCGGGACCTGATAAGCCTTTGGCTTCTTCCGTCTCCCTTCGGACAACACAAAGTATGATGTATGAATATTTGCAAGAGAAAATTGTGTATTGTGTGGAATTGTCCGAAAGAATAATAAATAAATAAATAAATAAATAAATAAATAAAACAGAGGTTATTTGTCAATGGAGTGCCAGCCCCCCTTCTACTGTGCCTGTCTTTACTGTTGCTGATGAACAGGTATCAGTGGTACCGTCATTTAAATACCTGGGGAGTATGCTCTCCGATGACTGCAGCATTGATGAAGAGGTCCAGAACCGCATCAGGCAAGCGTCTGCTTCCTTTGGTAGACTGCGACACCGGGTCTTTCAAAACAAGGACTTAAACCTCCACACCAAGGTGTCTGTGTACCATGCTGTCTGTATCAGCACTCTGCTGTACGGCTGTGGGGCTTGGGTCACTTACAGCCGCCACCTCAGGTCCCTGGAGAACTTTCACATGCGCTGTCTGCAGCGTATCCTTGGCATCACTTGGCGTGATCATATTCCTCATTCTGAAATCTTCGCGAAGACCAACTGTAGAAGTATTGAGGCTCTGGTCACCCAGCACCAGCTGAGATGGCTTGGACATGTGGTGAGAATGCCTCAGGACCGACTGCCCCGCAGAGTGTTGTACGGCCAGTTAAGTCATGGCCAACGCTCGGCTGGGGGGCAGAAGAAGCGCTACAAGGACCAGATGAACACCACATTGAAGAAATGTAACATCAGCCCTGAGGACCTGGAAGTTACTGCTGCTGACCGCACCACATGGCGGCAGGTGTGTAAGGAGGGGACCCATAGGCTGGAGGAGGACAGGACAGCCAGGAGACAGCAGAAGAGGGACAGGAGGAAAGCTCCTGTGGAGCCCACAGTGTCTACTGACACATTTACATGTCCTACTTGTCAGAGGTTATGTAGGTCTAGGATTGGGTTGTATAGCCACATTAAATCTCATAGATAGATGTGGAAAAATGGGGATGGGTAGTATGGGCATTGTCACTACCTGGAGCTTACTAGTACGGAGCCTGGGTCTGTTGAAGGTGGCTATGCTGTTTTTAGGCTTTGATAGCCTTGTAGTAGGATAGGATAGGTAGAATCGGCATTGACACTACCTGGAACTTGTTTGTACAGAGCCTGGGTCTGTTGAAGGTGGCTGTGCTGTTTGGGCTGTGGTAGCCATATGATAGGATAGGGAACAAGTAAAGTAAGTAAGTATGTTTTTGTTTATTAAAAATGTTTTTTACGAAAAGGTTAAAAGTGGACGTCATCATCGAAATCGATGGACAACCAAGAGAGAGAGAGAGAGGATGCAAGCACAAAGCGATGAGATGAGAAGCCTTTAAAAGCCCTACTAGCGAGTGCCTTGAAAGCCAAGTGGCAGCTTCTATACTCCATAAACACACACACACACACACACACACACACACACACACACACATTATCCAGACACACATTAAGCACTTTAGTCAGCTTTAATGTCTGGGTAATGTGTGTGTGTGTGTGTGCACGTGTGTGTGGGCTTCTTCAAGCCCGTTTAATGTTGATAATGACGTACTCCACACAGTAATAGATCTGTCATCCAGCACAATCAAAGGAACACACATACACACACACCATTGCATGCATACACTTTGAAGAGCCCTTTTTTGTCAGTCTCTGAACATAATACACACAAGCACACACACGCACACTGGAAAGCCACATTAATATGCTATCATCACGTCATCCCGTTTCCAAATCGAGGAGGATGTTTGCCGCACTGTCACATTTCCTTTAATTGGCATCTGCGAATGACACACATGCACACACACACACACACGCACACTCTCGCGTGCACGTTTCCTTTTGAATTGTGAAAATGTAAAGCTTGTATTCAGGATTAGGTCACGAGCTGTCACATTTCCTACCCAGTTATAATTAAGGGTTATGTAATAGGATACTGCCAGACACATTGCTGTGCTCACACATTAACAGACTCATGCGCACATACTGTAGGTACGAAAACTTGGACACACGCACACACACATGCCCGCGTGAATCCTGCTCACTCATATATACACACACACAAAGGCACACACACACACACACACACACACACACACACACACTCACACACACACACACACACACACACACACACACACACACACACACACACACACGAAAACAGGCATGCATGCCGAAGTACACACATGCACATGTTGCATATAGAGTGCGGATGTAACGAACACTGCCTATGGGCAAGAGAGGCTTCTGAATTATTAAGATGATGCCCTGAAACAAGTGGTCACACACCGTCTTGCACACACATACACTAACAAGCACACACACACACACACACACACACACACACACACACACACACACACACACACACACACACACACACACACACACATTGTAGTGGTATTGGATGTCCACCCTGGCCTTTTAACACTAGTAAAACACGCCCTCAGGTAGCATGGAACGCTGACAGCCAATGATGCTGGAATTGCACATGCACTTGTTTTTCAAACAGACATTCTGTTTCCATCATGTGTAGTGACTAAGCAGGCTAATGCCATTATGTCATAGCAACATAATAAAACAGTATCAAGTAGTGCTGTGTCTATTGCAGCTGGGGTGAATTGTATAATTAGTCAAAAGTGAAATTTCATTCATCAAACTTACTGTATTGTGTCTAATCTTAAATCAAAGCAACAGGGTTGAGTAACACAGTCACAGTGTTTGTTCACACCTAATATTAGCACATGATTGGATTTATGACTGATCTTAGAGCCCATTGCTGAGAACCACAGATGTTATTTCCTTGTGTTGGTGTTATAGATTAATCAAAAATGAATTGCAAATCAACATTGATAGTGGCACTACGCATGCTTATGCTCTTTTAAATTTAAGGTAATGGGCCGAAAGTACAGTGGTTATTTGGGTAATGTCAGTGGATAAATGGCCGTTGCTTATACTTTAAAATTTGGATTTGAGAGAAGACAGTATGTAAGGATGCAAATATATAGAAATAGGAAAAGTCAAAGAAATAAGAGTCAGAGAATATTCGGGAAAAAGAAATGGTTGCTGAAGTATAACAATGAAAGCATGTCTTTAGT